>OW026524.1:4604981-4882981 GCA_932274085.1 Protocalliphora azurea
TTTTATTGGTTCCTTCAAACTCAGTTTAAGCGAAATACATAGTGTTACTTTAGTATAAGAATGCGATTTGAAATCGCTTCTTCAGTACACCTATTATTCAATTTTAAATCGACATTACATGGTCGATAAACTTTTTTTATTTAAAATTAAGAAATAACAAGTGGAAGCGTTATATTTTTATACTCCTCATAAAATCTATATTTCATAAGTATATATACATACTCGAATTATCTCTTATCAAAATTTTTGTTTTATTCTGGAAGTATACTTTATATTTGTAAACTGGTGTTAACTATAACATCGGAAATTGGTAACATAAAGAGTTACCGAAAACTCCTTGGGGATATGACTTAGGAAGATCGCTCAGACCAAAGATTATTAACATAGATATGAATTAAAAAAAAAAAAACTATTAAAAAAAATTACCCAAAAAATCACACGTAATATAATTGTTTTTGTTTCAATGAAACTTTTTAATAACATTCTTACACTTAGGTTTTTTTGACAACCGACTTAAGTTTTTACAACTGAGTCTGAGCCATAGATTAACATTGGTATGAAGCTATGTTAATCTATGGCTCAGACTATCTATGTTGAATAAAGAAAAAATATGCAAAATTGTAAATTTATTTTCAGTTTTCAACCAATTTTTTTCCAAAAAAGATACCAAAGAATTAGATATTTTAAACTTGAATCAGCTATTTTATAATTTTGGAGAAAGCGCTTGACTCCTTGAGGTATTGATTTACTCAAATTTTCCATCTTGCGCCACATTTCTTTGGTGAGAGAAGGGGTTAATGGGGAGACTAAAAGTTTGGAGAAACTTGCCTTTTTTCTTTCAGTATTTTAAATATCTGCCCCAGTTAATTTGTTACAGTCTTCTAGCGATTTAGTAAGATGATTCTTTCTTTTTTTTTTTCTTAATTTATAATACTGAAAAGATGACTCACCTCCGTGTGGAGTCTTTATTTATTTATGGCGGCCCTCTCTCTTTACCCACCATGAATGCATCCTTTGTATCACTCTCGGTCATAGAAACGATTAAGTTATTGGACTGGATGGGATGCAATGGATATATTCTGTTTGATGTTCCTACCAACGTGAATATATTATATTCTCTTGCACTGAGTCCGGTTTTTGTGCTATTCGTTTCCCGCGGACCAAATAAACAAGTACTATGCACTTTTAAGATCAAGGTGGTAGGTAGCAGTGCCGAGGATCTGGATGATTAGTTAATTCGAAAAGAAACTAATCGAGAACAGCTCCCCTCTGATGCTGATGGCAAGGGTCAGTTGTATCACAGCCTAGTCCGCGTACGCCGTCACTGCGCGTAACCGTCCATTTTTTACGTGCTCACTCGTGGGACCAAAATTGAAGGAAAAAGTTTTATTGATATATTAGGTTAAGTAGTGGGGGAAAAAAACGGGAAAAGGGAGGACGATAGGGAATTAATTAGGGCAGAGAAAGGTATGGACGTTGACTCAGGTGAAAGAGATAGGGACGTGCTAAGGGGGTGCATGGGGATTCGGACGACGAATCGGACTTGTTAAGACTGAATAACGACCTACTCCTGCAGACCCAACTAACGGAAGAGGACAGTCTGCTGGACTCGTAAAAGGATCTTGTCGGAACTAGTGCGACGGAGACTACTACTGCGGCGACACTCGGTAAAGAGCAGGAGCTCTAAGACAATTCCATGATATGCCATCTTATTATCTACATTTAAAAACCTAAAACACAATTTCAGTTAAGTGATAATTTTTTAATGAAAAGCATCTTACATACTCAGATTTACTTGTTAAACTTATTTTTTCGCAAAAAATACACCCATATTAAAACAAAATTTAAAAGGATTCTACGAGGATACGAACCATGACTTGAAGATTTGTTATCGATAACACTTCCACAATACCCATAGAAATTTTTATTGAAAAACAATGAAAATATTTTTTACACAAATTAAAGTAAAACTACTTTTAGAATTCAGAATTTCAAAATATCATGTGGACTAGGGAGTAAGAATTCAAAGCTAGGAGTTTTAAAGTGCGCATGGGTTCGAATCCTGGTGAACAGAAATGTAATTTTATTTATTTTCAAAGAAAATTTTTTAATTAATTAAAAACAGTTCCTTAATCTGGCATTTCAAAATTTTAATTTTTGTTTGAAAACAAATTATATAACAATCTTTCGAAGTCTTGGACAAGGATCGAACGCAGGACCTAAGTTTTTCAGTCACAAACCCAAGCGGTATACCACTTAGGTTTGTGACTGACGATGTATATATATTTAAAGGTTTTCGCATAAAATGACAAACTTTATGTGAAGTGTATAAAAAGAAAAATTTGCATTCCAAACGTCAACACTTTTTAAAAATGAACTTCTATATGCGTGTCAATAAGCCAATTCAGTATTTCTGGATGCATTAAAAAAGAAATAATAACATTATACAGATGTGTTGGGTGTGCTGAACAAAAAGTGTATTTCACATTTCTGTCCATTTTCTTTTAAAATTTCAATTTACAATGATTCCTTAAGAAAAAGAAGACAAAGTCTTTTGGCAATGCAAAAGAGTAATCAAATAATAAATTTTAATAAAGAACAATATAAAATATTGAAATAAAACGGAAAAATATTATGTTTATTGATATAAGGAGTTCAAAGTGTCTGTCATATTAAATACATAATACGTCAAAGTACAATATGTATCCTAGCATTGAAATGGCTTATTATGTATCAAAAATTGGACCTTAACATGTACCGTTTTTTTTCGTTTAAATAGTATCATTACATAAAAAAAATGTTAAGGGCGGTATTAAGTAGAACTTAAGTGAGTCTTTTTATGTAAAAAATTAAACATTTTAAAAATATACAAAGCTATTAAGCTAGTTAACGATATTACAGGTTTGTTTATTTTGAAAGTCCTAATAATGTTTAATTTCCTTTTTATATTATTAAATAAAAGTGTTAGAAATACTGAAATATTTTTGGTGTATTTTTGTATTTTTAATTTACTGATTCATTAGTTAAAAAGGTCTTCCAAAAATTGTACATAGTTTCGGAAATTTTACAATTGTTAATAACAGGTGCTGAGGTGTTGAAGTAATAAAATAACAATGAATAACAACAACCACAAAGAGAAACGCATTAAATTTGTATCTTAAGAAAAAGTAATAAAACGGGAAAAGGACAGAAATATAAGATTTAGCACGTATTTAAATTAAAAACAATTTGAATCAATTTAAAAAAAATCGGAGCTATTTTAATAAAAAAATGGAATCAACTCTTTGTATAAAAAATAATAAAACTGTATTAAATAAGAACTTATTTTCTAATCAAATGTTTTAATCCTGGAATCAATTATTAAGAAAGCAGTGTAAATACATAGACAATAGTGATTCGATTTGCGTCGATTCAATTCGAGTCGCTATTCTCCGGTTCCCATTAACGACACAAATCCGTTCTAAATGTAAATTTAAAACCCTTTATACTTACACTAAGAAAAATAAAAATATTATTTTGAAAGTTTATTTTCCCAACATGTATTTCATTCTTTTTTTTTTTGCATCTTAAAGAAATTATGGTAAAGAAGCATTCATTTGTAAAAATATTTTTTTAAAACAAAAAAAACGGTACAACTATTTATGAGTACTTTTTATTTAGATGACTAAATATATATAACATATATTTCTTACGATTTTAGGGTTCCCGAAAGCATTAATTCCGTGACTAGAACAATATTTTTTCTACGAGATACTGTGAATTCCCAATAGGTATAGAAACGAACAATATTTGGATGTTGTAATTTTTTCAACATATCTGCTTCTTCACGAAAACGTTTACGCTCACTCTTTTTTACTTGTTTGTCCTTAATGAAAATTTAAATAAAAATAATTTATTTATATTTGTATTTTGTTATTAAAAAAAGGATCAAATAAATATGTAAACAAATATAATACTAATAGTTTTTCATACCAATAATTCACACCAGGCTACAGCGACTCCAGTCTCTGTATCCAATCCTCTATAAACGGTCTTAAAGCTGCCACGTCCTACTTCTTTATCGTACTTAAAGAAGCGTCCACATGGTGACATAGCAACCGGTTCATCGTCATCATCTTTAATAGTGGGTTTGCTTATGACTGGAGTACTAGCAGACGATGAAAGAGCAGTCGCGTTAACTAAGGATGCTAATGACGATTTCGTCATAAGCGTACAGGATTGTGTCGATTTTAATTGTCCCGTTTCTGTTCCTATATTAACAAAATCTTCACTTTTTTCCTCAGCTGACTGAAGGTCTATAGACGAAGAATCTTTATGACCTAATTCTAAACTTCGTGTTATTTTTGTAATCCCTTTTGGTATTACACTGCTTTCAGCTATATGTTCTTCAAATTTTTCTTCTACCTTAAATCCAACACGTTTTATAATTCCAACACCTTCTTTAGATTTAATTTCTTTATCAGCTGTCAATGGAGAATCATCTATTGGGCTATGGCTAACATCAGTAGGTATTGTTATCACTTGAACCAAAGGTTCGCAGGATACTACAACACCTGCCGTTGTGGCAATATGTTGTCCGGTCAAATCCGTTGTACTTGTCCGTGTTGGTGTTCGAAACTGTTCTTCCAAATGTTCCGTCTCTCGAGATAGAATTTCAATATTATCATCATAATCACGGGGGAATTCCGTTTCAAGTTCTAAATAGTTTGTGTTTGTGTTTCGTGCTGATTGTTCTACACTCTTTAGTATAAAACGAACATTCGGATTAAATTTTTGTATTGCTGTACACGGACTTGATTCTACCGCTGTGGTTATATTTTTCTCCACCTTTTGTGCTGCAGACGGACCGTTTGTTTTGTTCTGCATTGGGGTTTCATTTGATTCTGGTGCTGACTGGTTTATCATATCAACCGGTGTTTGACCAACTTTTTTGTCATCCATTATGAATTTCCTTCTTTTAAGTGAACTTACACTTTTTAAATCACTATCGACTGTTGTTTTATCCAAATTACTGTTTGATATATCTTTTGAGAGTTTCTTTATTTTGTTGGAGTACATCTAAATAAAACAAAAAGTAATAAAAATAATTTAATTTTCTTTAATTACTTTTAGGAATGAGTGAGCGAAATATTTTACAATATAACGTATATCTTGCAGCAAAAAATCAATATAAACACATAAAGATCAAATTTTTCTAAAAAAAAATGTTACATTCGGTTTGACCGAATCTATATACCCACAATTGTTTTCCGAGTTTACATTGTCCTTTGAACTATTTATGTAAAATTTCGTTGATGTACATTCTTTATTGTAAAAGATATCGGCCGAAAAGTATAAACTGGAGTTGCGACGGACACCTTGCTTTCCTAGTATTTGGCCTATATCTTTTTTTGTTCATGAACCGACTTTTCTCATTTTCAATACCAAAAGAAACCTTACACAAGACAAATATTTGAGCCAAATTTTGACCCCTAGGATGTCGGCCACGAGCCCTATCCTACTTTCAACAAACAGACGAACTAAGATTTTCTCGAGGACCCAGAATATATATACTTTATGGGGTCTTAGATGATTATTTCGACATATTACACACGGAGTCACAAACCTAATATACCCTCGACCATTTTTTGATTGGGGGTATAAACGGAATGAATGCAAAGCATTAATATGATTTTAAAAATATTTGCGCAACGAAAAGAAGCATCGAATTTTTCGAAACTAATTTTTACCAATATTCACTGATTTGATATTTCTGTATAGTCAATTTTTGCGAACAAGTTCAGGTTGTGCCAAACAAAATTTTTGTTTTTTTATCTATTGGAAAATGCATCTAAATTGGTTACTACCTAACAAAAAACCTTTTCGCTTTTACGGAAATGACAACTACTTATTTAAGTAGTTACTTGGAAGTGAGGTTCATGATTTTTGCCTACTCCATACTACATAAATAAACACTATAATGTTACATATATGTGGATCTGTTGGCTAGAACGCCGAATTAGGAATCAGAAGTTTGTAGGTTGAACCCCAATATGGTAATGATAGTTTTGTGTTAGTGTGAGATGGTTTAGTGAGTAAGACGGACGGTAAATTTGGGCCCATGTTCAAATCTCACTGATGGAAGTTTTTTTTGTTTAGCATTTACAAAAACAGCCCACGAAAATGTTTTTTTTAATAACACTTAGCTTTTTATTTCCACTTTATAGCCTCTTTTAACCGATTCGATACAAGGCTAAATTTTTTTCCATTTCACTTACAATATCAATTTAATACCATTTTTATTCGTGAGTTGTAAACATTTAATTTTTTTTAATAATAACTCCACATATGTTCAATTTGATTCATGCATGGTGATTATAACGTTTTTTTTTTTATTATTTTTGTGCTGTTATATAGAAACCAAAGCTTTATATTTGTGGCGGAATCCTTTGAGTTATTATCCTGGTAGAACTGGTAGAACATAAATCGGTCGCCAATTTCTAATTTTTCAACACTTTCATGTAAATTTAATTTTAAAATGTCTATATAATATCTATATATAATACGAATGTCTATATAATTCCATCTATAAATACTAAATTACCTAGCCTAGACCCTGCAGCATACCCTCTCACGGAAAATATATTAAAATTTTTTTTGGAATTCATCTTCAATTCCGTACCAGTGATTGAAAATCTGAAGTCATGTACATTTTAGCCAAAAAGTGTACTTTCGCAAAATAGGTTTTTAAAATACATATAAATTATTGTTGAAAGAAATTATGTTCCTTCAGGGAGGTTTTTGGTGCATTCTGCAGAATTTCTTTACGAAAATTTTCAAGGTGAACCTAAATTTCTACATGCATATCTTTTAAGTATTGTATAATTACTTTTTTAACTTTTACAAAACATATTGAGATATTGTTACCAAGATGTAAAAAAACCTCTTTTGAGTCTAAATTTCTGCGAAAATATTGATAAATTTTTTGCAAAAATAAGCTGTAATAGGGCATTCAGACCGACGCGAAATTACGTACTTTCGGCTGAAATCAAGTTGAAATTACGTAATTTCCCATACATTTTGACACTTGCGAAATTACATAATTTTGTGTAATTTCGGCGAAATTACATTGAAATTACGATGCCCATTTCCGTGCAACTCTGTACATGGTTGGAAAAATGCTTATTTTCAACTATGTACTGCATGTTTCAATCGTGAGAAGAAAAAAAACAATTGACAGCTGGTCTTAAATTTAAACACAAATCTTAAAATTAATTATTAAAGTGATTTTGCAAAATGAAATCTGTCCTATTTACAATTTTAATTGTTGCAAATTAATAATTTCCAATTTAGTAAGTAATTGTTTCTTATTTTTTTCCATTTCAAAATACTTTATTTATCCCTATAACAATTTAAAATGTAAACAATAAGTATCAGCTGTTCACGAAATTACATCAAATGTCATCTAGCCAGTATGAACACTCTATATTTCATTCGTAATTTCGGCATGAAATTTCGTAATTTCGGCATGAAATTTCGTAATTTCGCGCCGGTCTAAACAAGGCTTAAGTTTCATTTCGCCAAACTGAACTAGACTTCAGATTTTCAATCACTGGTTGGCAGGAGAAGATGGATTGTTTGAGGGAACTTTCTAGAAAAACAATTTCACAGGACTGAAAAAACAATTCACAGGTTTGTTTTTAAAATAAAAAAAAAGGAAAAATAAGAAACATAATGCATAAAAAGATTTTGTGTACTTTTAATGACAAAATTAAAACAAATATTAAATATGACTAAAACATTCAGAATTATAGTCGAAATTTATTTTATATTTTTAAATAAGTGAACTTATATAAGTTTTTGTCCTTAATTGTTTTTCTTAACTATGTGCTTATATTCTTTTGTATTTAATTCAGAAAGTCAAAACGTTAAGATTTGGAGATATAAAAAAATATCTCAAAACAAAATCCTGCTTTTTTCATAAATCTTTTCAAAATCCTGCTTTTTAATCGTTCGGGTCTCGCTTTTTGCCAAAACCCATCGGTACCACAATTCCGCTACTTTTTAACGACAAAAATTTGTAAAGTAATAAAAATTCGTTAGTTTGTCGTTAAGTGCTATTTTGTAGTAAAATTGTACCGAGTTTTGCCGTTAAACACATCGTTAGTTAACGAAAAGTTTCGATAAGCTAACTACAGAAAAAGTTGTCGTAAAACCATAACGATAATAATAATGTTGTTAAGTTTTTGAAAATGTATTATAAAAAAGCTGATAACACTATTCTAATTTTATTAATAAAATATAATGAATAATTAAGTGCGTTCGTTTACGTAAAATGTTTTACTGAGTTTTCGTTTACCAAAATTTAAAGCATTGTTGGCAAAAATTGAGAGAACACGATTAGTGTTTATAACTCAATATTTACAATTTTGAAACAGTTTTGTTATTATTTAATAAAACTTTAGTGAATATTTTTTTTTTTTCAAATAATGTCGTTCTATCAATATTCGTCATTAAAAAATCGTTAACTTATAGTACATAATAGCAAAATCGTTAAAATATCAGAATTTTTTCATTAGTTAACGATTAACAAAAATTAGGGAATTACGATACTGCTCACCTTAACTATAAGTCTACTTTTTTTAGTAAAATTAATAAACAATTTAAAAATACACATGTGGACAATAAAATAGGTGTGAAATTCTTCAAATAAAAATATTTTAAAATGTTATGTTTTAACATTTTTAAACTTATATTTATGTTTTATTTATTAAATACAACTATCTAAGGCATAAACAAATTTTGAAATTTATATACACTGTGATTTGAACATCGAAGAAGAAAACTTTTATTTTTCTATTGAAACTAAAATAGGTATGCCTGCAAAAATTTTAAAATTACAAACAAATTTCCAATTTTTCAAACTAAATATTACTAAAACGTCAATAATAGCGGAAAAAGACATAATTATTTTTTGAATTTCCTTGACATATACTAAACATCTGCATCAAAAATTTTAGAAATTTTAATTATGTGATTAAAAGTAATAACACAAATAAAACTTTCACGAACTGGAGGAGGTTACGGGTAGAGAACTCAGCAACCTTATGGGGTTCGTAATGTGAATAAAGTAGCTTAGATGTTGTCAGGGTTGATTTACGGGTCTTAGGTTCCACAGTTTTCTTATATTTCTTATATTTAGCTATCTTTCTTTCCAATCTTGTGCTTTATTCTACTAGGGTTTTTCTTTTTCTTCGTTTATCAGCTTTCTCTCTTATTTATAAAGGGATCACAATGGAACAAATCGTCTCAGGGTGGAGCCGTGAAGACGCCGCCCTTTTAACCTAACCTAGCATTTTTACCTAAATAAATCGACTTTTACTAAAAAAAACAATATTTCACCTAAAGTGAAAAAAAAATAATTTTCTTGAAAACAGTTTTCATAATAAATAAATGTTCATTAAAAATCATTCTTCAAAAAAATTATTTAAAAAATTAACAAAATACTCACAAGAGGAAATCCTTTTTTTGGGAAATTTATTCTTGATATAGTATTTTATTTTTTTTTTTTTTTTTTTTTCTTGATTTAGTATTTTTGACTTATCATAAAAGTCAAACAATAAGATATTTTTTCGACCAGAAATTTTATTTTGTGATTCTTATTTTTTTCGAGCAGAAATAAAGTTAATTCCGATTTTTATTCTTTCGAGCAAAAATTAAAATTATTTTGGGATTGTTATTTTTTGAATAGAAAAAAAGTTATCTTCTGATTTTTGTCAAAAAACAAAACGACAAAAAAAATTAAAAAAACCATCAAAACGAAAAAACATCAAAATGAAATATAGACCCCAAAATGAAAAATACTCCAAAAATAAGAAAACAATGTCAAAATTAAGTAATTCAAAATTAAAAAAAAAAAAACATTACTTTACTTATAATATCACCAATTTTAAAAGAAAATCTAAATACGCTTTTAAAAATGCATTTTAAAAACTTTTTTCAATACTTTTTTATTATTATTTTAATCCCAGATCCACTCTTTCAACTTTTAACGTTTATGCCGGTAAATTTATTTATTAAAAACATTAGAAAAAAACCATTATAAGCAAAAAGGTAAAAAATAAATCCAGAAAATGACTTCTATTTCTGCTCGAAAATAAAAAACAAAATAAAACTTATTTTTCTCAAAAAAATAAAATCATACTTCTAGTTTCTTTAAAACGTTAATAAATAATATGGACTAAAGTCAATTTGTGGCAAAAATTTGTTTGAACCTTTTGAAAATGCAATTTGGCTTTAATTCTTTAATAACAGTGTACACTGAGGTCCTGATTTGGATTTGGAAAAACTTATAGTGAAAAATTACCATTTGAAAAATAAAGTAAAGAAAATCAATGAATCAAGAAATTTTTACATACAGTTATTTAAGAATAAATATTCTATATATAGCGATACAAATCGAATTTATACCACGCAAATCGAAATCATACAGTCACAAAGCGAAGTCATAATGACGCAAATAAATATATTGAAATTTCAAACAGCAACGTAAAGCGAAACGACTCAAATCGAGGTCTGAGTGTACTCATGATAAAGACATTCTATCATTCATTTTGGATGGTCACATGTTTTATTATAATATGCAAATCGGAGTTAAAGTTTCTTCAAAATGGTAACAAAAAAAGAATTACCTTGAACAAAACATTTTTAATTTTTTTCGATAAAATATTTCATATTTTAACGCAAATGTCAATGAGTGTCAAGGAAATTAATTTTTTCGATAAGTTTAAATCCATTAACAGAAAAAGTACAAAAATGAAAGCATTTTTGATTAATACATTGATCTGTGTAATTAGGGTTTGGGAATTCCCGCCCGGGATTTCCCATCAAAACACTCTCGAGAATTCCTGAAAATTTTTTAAAATTTCCCGGGAAAACGAGACATTAAATATTGTCGTACTTTTAAAATTCTATAGCAAACATTTTGCTATTTTAAACATGCATAAAGTAAAACTAGAACGTTATTTGAGAGAAGCGTTAATATTGCATTAGTTAGGTTTTTTATCTTAGATATCTATGTACTTGTTTATGTGTAGTTTAAAAAATTTACTTACAAGTTGTTTCACATGAAATTTTAAATCAACTTATTTTTGTCATGTTAAAATTTTAGATACTCTAGTTTTATTATAGATTTCATGCTGCTCTTTGTGAATATTTTAACTCAAAATATTTGTTAAAAATAACATATAAATTATAATTAAAATAAAATTAAAAATAGTTTCAAATCATTTTTTACTCTTTATAACACAATTTTCAGTTACTTGAAATTAGAATATATTTCAACAGAATATACTTTTATAAAATTTAAATGAAATTCTAGTCTTCAACTAACTTGAAAATAAATTTTATTTCTTTAGCTTGAATACAATTATTCTTTATTTTATTTCCTATTTTAAAAATGAAATAAAATCTGATTTGAAAAATACATTTTTTTTTTTATTATTTTATTTTTTATTCAATTTTAAATTTGTTTGGAAAAAGAAAAATAAGTAATATTATTTTTACTACTGCAATTATTTAATACCTTTATTGTTTATTGGTACAGTTATTTACTCGACTCTAGTCATTATGCTATGTTCACATATAGAGGTTTTCGAAAAATGAGACGTTTTCTCAAAAACACAAACTGATTTGTTTTTTTTTTTTTTCATATATTTCAAAGCCAAGAACATTTCGTTTAAAACTTATAAAAATTGTCACACTTTCAAAACCAAAAATTAAAAATTATGAATGAAATTTACATTTGTTCTATTTGTTTAATAATTTTATTTTTTGAATTAGAAAGTGTGTGTGCGAAATTTTTATTTAAATCAAAAATTTGTGAAAATATTTTGCCAAAAGAAAACAGGCCAAAAAGAAAAACACAATAAAATGATATGTGAACAGTGATGTTTAAACTTATTGTGTTAAAAAAAACAAGTAAAAAACTAATATGTATGAACATAATATTAGATTCTCCTTTACAGATTCTTTTTTAAATAGTCGGAGAAATCACAAGGAACATTTATTTGTTTTGAAAAAATTATATGATTTTTTATTCAAACATCTTGAGGCTGAATAACTTTATTTATTTGAATTTTTATTATTATTATTATATTTTCTTAATAAAAATATCAAAATATTTATATGAACATTTTGTATTTGAATATAGTATTTTCAAACAAAAATCCTAAAAACTTGTTGAACTTTTTTTTTGTATTAAAAAAATATACATTTGAATATTATTCAAGATTAGAATATTCAAATATAAAAAAAAACTTAATTATCTTTTTGTAATAAATATGTGCTTCACTTTTAATTAAGTAAAATATTTTCTTTAATAAATTTTATAAGAATTCATTTAATTTAGTATAAATACAAATCCTTAATGTTATACATTAGAAATAAAAAATAGAAATAAAGTTAAATGTATTTTAATTTTTTTTTATTCACAAGTAACACCTATGATAGATTTGTGGAAATGAATTTTAAATAATTTGAACTTCGAAAATACTCACTATTATAAAGAAATTACTTGGTTGGGATATTCTTCATTCTAACACAACATTTTCTTTTGAAACAGCATCTCTTATTAAAGCAATGGATCTGTAAATGTTAGATGTAAATGTTATAACTTCAAAATACTCATAAAAAAATTAATATCGTGTTGTATTCATACGTATATGAGATTATTTCTGAACACTATGATTTATTCAAAAACGTTGTTGCGAACCAATTTTTAGTATTTTCCAGATTGACGTTTAATTTTTTTCCGTGTGGAGTCTTTACTTATTTACTCCCATCGGACGTGTCCCCAGGTGGCGGATAGGGGGGTTCGGATATAAGGTTTCTGATCCGATTGTAGTCAATAAACTGGAGATCACTTACCATTGGTTACAGATCTCCATGTACTGACTATAGTCGGGTCCTACGCATTACATCTAAACCTAGAAACTCATAGAAGTTCTCGCGGACCAAATAAATTAAGTGCACTTTTAAGATCAAGGTGAGAGGTAGCAGTGCCGAGGATTTGTATGGTTAGTTAGTGCTTAAAGAAACTAATCGCTAACATCTCCCCTCCAACGCCCATGGCACGGGTTGGTTGTAATTTTAAAGCCTAGTCCGCGCACGCCGTCACTGCGCGAGATGGTACGTGCATTTTCGTGGGACCAAAATAAGTGATAAGGAATATATTAAAACAAAGGATGTGGAGAGGAAGAATAGGGCAGTTTCAGTAGGAGTTTCGGACACTGACTCTGACCTTTTAAGAATTCACGAGGACATAATTGCTCAGGAGGGACAATTATTGAGTGAACTGGCCGAAACGGACGACCTCTTGGGCTCACCTGGAGGCTCTCTCGGGGGGACGGACACTACGGAGAAGTTGATGAGGAACATGAAATAACAATGATTTGAGTTCACGCTCAGGAACGGAGTTCTCCAGCATCCGAGGTGTCATCCGCACGGGATGATGGACAGGTGGGTTCAAAATTAGTTCAGCAAGACGCGGTGAAACCAGGTGTAACTGCCGTCGTCGACAGCCGAACAAAATAAGAAAAAGCGAAGAATGGCGTCAGAGCCTCCTTGATCTTTCTTAATAAGATGGCCAAGAGGGATCTGTCGTCAGTCAGTGGTAGGGATAAATACCTTATCAAGAGGCATAGGAAGAGTGTGACTAGATTTGAAAAAATCTATGGCTCGACCTCCGCTATCTTGGGAATGTCTTATCCCGAGGGACTGAATGCGATATTTGACACCGTTCCGGAAAATGCTCGGGAGAGTATAGGAAACGTGTCAGGCGTCGCACTGAAATCCAAGGATAAAGACAATGATAGCAGCCGACCAAATAAACCTATCACATCTTCGGAACGATCGGTTGAAACTGGGAAGCTGGCTATCATTGCCAAAAAGGGGGCTGATCGTAAACCATCCGGCAACTCTGGTGAATCAATCACCAAAGGAGCAAGGCCTGGAGACGACCAACCCTCTACCAGCAAGAAAGGTGCGGCAAACAACACTCCCAGCTCTCTTAAAGGTCTTCAAAAGAAGATGATAAAGAATGCTGGCAGTGGGGCTGGTCATAAGCCATCTGACTCTCTTAAGGATCACCGTAAGGAGGTCGTTAAGAGAGCTAGGTCTGGCGATGACCAACCAGTCCCTACCACAAGAAGGCGAGTCACACACCGACTGGATCTCTTAAGGGTCCCCAAAAGGTAGTCACTAAGAGAGTTAGATCTGGTGACGACGTGGTAATGAGAAATCACTTGACTTTCTCAAGGCCACGATTGCCAAGTGTGGCAGCCTTTGTCCAGAGGCGAAACTGGATGTGATACTCGCACCTGAGTTGCCCCTGAGACCAGTAGTGACAGTGTGGATTCCACCACCCATAAAACCTGTGGAAACTATACTCACAGTACTGGTCAACCAGAACGAGGATCTGGATACAAGTCAGTGGAAGTTGTTAGCTTCTCTGACTTGTAAAGAGAACCTCGGAAGGGACTTCAGGTTTGCTATGGACCAGGAGTCTCTTAGTACCAACAAGGCTGCAAGTGGTGCAAATTAATTTGCATCACTGTGAAGCAGCCTCTATCGAACTAGCAATGAACCTTATCGACTCCAAAGTGGATGTGGCCTTAATTCAAGAGCCCTGGATCAACAACACCAGAGTATGTGGATTAAGTGTCAAAGCATATACACTTTTTGTACCATCCACTGAGGATAAGGTAAGAACGTGTATACTAGCTAGGAATGAGTTAAATTTTATAAACTTTCATTCTTTTAGCAATGGAGACCTAACGGTCGTGAAAAGAGAGGATAGAGACGGGAGGAAACTCGCACTCGCCTCCGTTTATATGCCCTACGATGTGGCCAACCCACCGGGTGATATGGTGTGCAAACTAACGGAGTATGCAAAGAGAAGAGGCGTATATTTGGTACTCTGTTGCGATGCTAATGCACATCACTGCCAGTGGGGCAGCGCTGATATCAACGAAAGAGGTGAGTCAGTTTTCAATTTTATAACTACTAACAAGCTTTTTATCTGTAACTTGGGTAATGTGCCCACATTCAGAACTAAAGACAGAGAGGCAGTTATAGATATAACACTGACGAACTTTAGGGGCGAATACATTACGAACTGGAGGGTAGATAGTGAGAACCATATAGGAACTCTAGGAGAACCGACTGGAACTCCTTTAGGGCCATTATGGATAGGGAGCTAAACGCCGCTCCGGGATGGCAATTGTCATCAGAGGGAGTTGAGAGTTTAGTGGAGGACTTCACGGGGAAAGTTAGGAAAAGTTATGAACTAACTTGTCCGGTAATATTTCTGGGAAAGAGGGAATAGGCTAAATGGTGGACCAAGGAACTTAGGAACCAAAGGTCAACCGTCAGGAAGCTGTTCAATAGGGCGAAACTGACACGCAAGTGTGAGGATTGGAACAGCTATAGGGAAATTTTTAATAGGTATAAGGCAGACATTAAGAGGGCAAAAAGGAACTCATGGAGGAACTACTGTGAGTCCATCGACTCTGTTAATGAGTTATCCAGATTCAGGCGAATCTTATCCAAGGACCCTAGAGCTCCTGGATATATTCAGCGTGCGGACAACTCATGGACGGAGTCTTGCTCTGAGTCTCTGAGTATACTTATGGAAACTCATTTTCCGGGCTGTAGGAACTTAGAGGCAGATGCACAGGCAGGACGAATCTTGGGATTTTCAGAATGTGTATCTGATAGGGAACTTAGTGAAGTAGTCGGTGACATAGTCTCGATGGATAAGGTAGCATGGGCGGTGAACACCTTTAAACCTTACAAGTCACCTGGTCCAGACGGTGTTTTTCCAGCCATGCTGCAGAACATCAGTGACACGGCACTAACACTTCTCACTGAGCTTTTTAATGTATGTCTGATTAGGAGATATATTCCAAGGAGGTGGAGAGAGGTTAAGGTAATTTTCATACCTAAGGCGGGTAAGGCTAGCCGCTCGAAACCTAAAGATTTTAAACCGATCAGCCTATCGTCTTTTCTTTTGAAGACATTAGAGAGATTGATCGATCTTTATCTGAGGACGACAATTGACAACCATATCATCAGTGGGGCTCAACACGCTTATCTAAAGGGTAAATCTGTTGAGAGCGCGCTACATGATGTGGTGAGTTACATTGAACGCGGCCTGCAGTATAGGGAGTATACATTGGCAGCGTTCCTTGATATAGAAGGAGCTTTCAATAACATTAAGATTGAGGCTATTAGAGAATCACTAGAATCATTATGCATTCAAAACTTCCTAATCGAATGGATTATTTTGATGCTGAATAGCCGAATAATTAATTCGAACTGGGGAGATGCATGCATAAGGAAGATAGTGACTAGAGGAACTCCGCAAGGAGGAGTTCTCTCGCTCTTGCTATGGCTCTTAGCCATCAATGTCATTCTAAGACGCAAGAGGGCGGAAAATCGTTGCCTATGCTGATGACGTGGTGCGAATGATGAATGTGCGAAGATAATGAGGAGCTAGAGACGGTGGAACATGTCATATGTCACTGTCCATGTCTACAACTAAGTAAGCAGAAATGGTTAGGCAGTCGATTCCTTGACGAATTGGACAGTGTATCGACAATAGATCTCGATAGACTAATAGGATTCGTCATGGGAATAGGCTGGCTAAGAGAGGGTCGTTGGCTGAGAGCGAGCGACCTGGGGCTGTAGTACTTTTCCTTTCCTGATTCTTTCTATTCTCTTCTATACTTTTCTTGGTCTCAGCTTTTTCTCTATCATTTTCCTTCCTGCTCTTTTCTATATCTCATCTGTAGTTTCTTTCTATATTTTTTACGAAGGGACTCACAATGGACCTTTAGGTCTCCGAGTGGATGCACAAGCACTCTTATGAGTGCTGGGAAACCCTTCCCTACCTACCTACCTACGTTTAAGTTAGTAAGAATTAGTCAAGTAAACAAAATAATAATAATAAAATAATTTAAATTAGAGAAATAAAGTGGAAATAAACTGCAAGCTATTTATAATGAAATTTATCCAATATATTAGGGTACATTTTTAAAGTTTTATTTATTTATTTAAACAAATAAATAAAAAAGTTTTAGCATCAAAAACACAATGACGTAAAAATCTGAGAGTCAGTTTTTAAAATAAATTATGATTTATATGTTTGTTTTTTTATTTAATAAAAAAAAATAGTTTTCTTTATAATTTTCTTTTTCTTATAACTAAAATTTTTAAAATATTTGTTCATATTTTCCGGGAAGAAATATTGCGGGAAACCAAAAACCCTAGGTGTAATGCAGAGGTGATGGAATTCGTAAAAAGAAATATCGAGGTATATTATCCAATAAAGATAAATCTTCTAAGTTACTCTAATATCCGGATATAACCACAGCATGATTTTGAAGGGTGGAAAAAAAATCTCTAAATTAACTCAAAGTGTAAAAAACGAAAAATCCAAATAATTTAAAATTAAAATCGATTAATAAGTTTTCGATCAATTTAAACAGAATGAGAGAGGAAGAGATCATTTCGATAAAATTCAAAGGTAAACTAGGATATAATAACCGAATAACAGTTCTGAAAGTTTTTCAACGAGTTTTTAAATCCATTATAAAAAAGTTCTTCAAAACTGCTCCAAAAGTTCAGAAATGGGAATCTAAATATTTTACATATATAAACTACATTTTAAAAAAATAATATAAAATTTGGACATATCTAATTTTGTTGCATACGTTACAAAAAAAAAAAGTTAGAGCACTATATTCTGGAGACCCGAATATTTCACCACTTTACCAACAAACATAAAGAAATAGTATGCTTTATAATATTTTCACTTTCGTACTTAAAGACAATAATACACACATTTGTTCCACAAGCAACGTTTGCTTAAACAAAAAAAACACATAAGCACACATATATTTGTATATTTTTGTATCTATATACCAACAAACTAACTATACAAAATCAACAACACTGATAAAGTCCTTATGGCATTGATAGAATGAGACAGCGAATGGTAGAAAGGAAGAAATAGAGAAAAACAATACGAAATGTGCAATACACAATGTTGTCCACTTCATTTCCCTAAAACAAAGCGCTGACAACAAAATAAAGAATGCTTAAAATTACTGATTAAATCACTGTTCATAGATGAACCGCTAGAGTGGGGTAACACTTTTAAGAATTATTCTCGAAATGTCGATTTTAAGTTACATTTTTTTTTTTTTTTTTTTTAAAAGTTGAGATTATTTGTCGATAACTTCGATAAATAATTTGTCATCTTCGCATTTTTTTTTAATATAAGTCTTTCCACTTAATAAATTTTTCTCAGTATATTTGCATCAATCCAAGAAAAATACTAAGAAAAAACTAGTTATACAAAAAACAGCAACACTAATAGTCACTGTAATGCGTAATATAAATGGTTGTGTGTGTATATTATTAACAGATTTTTTCAGTTTTTGGCCCATAACAAGTTTGTTTATGAACCAATTTGGTTGATTCAAAAAACCGAAATTTTATAAAAATATGACCAATTATATGAAGACGAAATCCGCAACTTTAACAAGGGCTTCAAAAAGTAAAAAAAATGTGTTCTGTCCGATATCTCGGTTATTATTGTACCAATTTTGATAGTTTCTTCAGCACAGAAATTCGGTCACACCTGACAATTTTATATTCCACACCTTCTGTAAGAG
This sequence comes from Protocalliphora azurea, assembly GCA_932274085.1. Classification (NCBI taxonomy): domain Eukaryota; kingdom Metazoa; phylum Arthropoda; class Insecta; order Diptera; family Calliphoridae; genus Protocalliphora; species Protocalliphora azurea. Next base: position 4,623,701 of record OW026524.1, read on the forward strand.
CTGAGGAAAATTATGGTCAGAAACTTATAACACCAAGTATTAAAATTTATTTTTGTACAGTGCATTCATATATCGTCAACGAAGATGCAAAACAACGTAACATTACTTTTCATAACTTTAAAGGAGGAACAAAAAACTTTCTAAATTCAAAATTAATTGTGCTACGAACAAAATTTCTAGATATTTAAATCCTTAATATTGCCCAATAGATTGGTGAAGAATATTTTATTAAATATTTATGTGGGTTACGTTTTTTGGATGCGTATTTTCTGAAACCAAAAAGACGTAACATCAATGCAAATTTTTGCAAAACAAGATTTTGATGTTTTCTTGGTAGCGGATGAAGTAGTAATGAAATGTAAATTTTTCCATATATATGGTTGTTTTTTGAATTCTCTAAAAAAGAGCAATTTATTTTACTAAACAAATAACTTTGTAACAAGAATACAATAATTCTTGTTCATAAATTGTTTGCAAAATTTTATTCAAATGTCTTCAGACCATGACTCGATAAAAGGAAAATTAAGATTTGAAGTGCTTCTTTGTAAAACAATGTTAACATTCAGACTAAAATAACATTTAAACAAACAAAGATATCCTATTGAAATTTTGACGTAATTAGAAAAATTTTGAAGTAATTAGAAAAATTCCCACTTTTTGTAACAAAATTCCCAAAATCTCGGGAAAATATATTTCAATAATTCACTTCTTTTATTGAAATCGGCACTCTGTCGTTATAAGAGTTGTCCGTCAGGAATACCTTTTGGGAGTTTAGCTTTCATGTGGAGGTATTTAATTAAAATGATTTTATGTTGATCGCAGCTATTCGATTTGAGAATTTTACAAAAAAAATTTTAGAAAATTTTTGAAAATTGACAAAGTTTGGATAGGGCTTGTGGGCAGACCTTTACATTAATCTCCTCCGGATTAACTTTACATGCATTTATGGTAAGATTTCTTTTGAAAACATTAAAAAATTATATAGCCCATAAAAAATATGATTATTATGATATTTATATGATTCTTGCAGCAAAAAATCTGGTGAATATTAAAAAGGGCCAAGTAAAAAAAAGAGAGGGATAACCTACACATGTAAGCATATTTTTTGTAGAGTTATAAGTACTATCTATATATAAAATTTATTTTCTGTCATATCATAAATAAATTTTTGGCGATTTAAAAAAAATACATACTCGAGAGATGGCCGACTTTGGAGGACCACCCACTACCCCCTAGGAATCTGTACTCCACCAAATCAACTCAAAGACAGTTCAACTGTGGCCATGTGAAATTTTATTGAGATATCTCCAACGGTTCAAAAGTTACAGAATTGTTAAAAAGCGTTTTGGAGCCAATGATTTTAATAAATGGAAATGCTTTAGTGCCATGCTTTCCATATAATTATCACATCGAATAATCACTTTAACATGAATAAATCACAAAATTTAGTACAAAAGAAAAATGTCTGACCATCGCCCCAAAATTACTTTAAGATTCATATGTATATAAATCGCATATTAATATAAAATAGTAGTAATTTTAAAGCACATGCGCAATGGTGTAGGGTATAATATGGTCGGACTTGACCGACTACAATTTTTTAGTGTTTTAAATTGCTTGTTTTTATTATAACATACGAATTTGAAATAAATGTAAAAGTAACTAATGTAATTTCGCTCACTATAGTTGATTTAGTGTTACATACATTATTTTTGGAACTCGTTTGTATGGATTTAGGTGTTCGTATTAATAAATCTCCAGAAAATTCGTGTAAAACACGATTTAATGTATTTGCAGATTTTTTAAACGATATAATTTCAGAAGTTGAATTAAAATTAGCAGGAAATCTGTTGCTCTTTTTTAAACGTTGGAAAAATGATGTGCCTAAATGTGATGAAGTTATGGGTGAAGTAGAAGCGTGTGTTGTTGATGTTCCTGGAGTACTAGTTACTGCATTTGTTGTCGATAACGATCTATATTGCAATGAAAATTCCTCTACATTTTTATGACATCTTACATTTTGTGAAGAATGATTCCCCACTAAATGTCTATGATTCGCCTGATATTTATGGACATTATTGTAGATATTTTCAAAATTAATACTAGAATTTGGCTTATTGATACGTATTGATGTACTCGGTGAATTATAATACGGATTTAGTTTTGCACTTTTATTGTCACTCCTAATTCTGCGTAATCCACCTGGCGAGGTAGTAGCAGCAATAACTGTAGTACTGTAAAAGAAGGAATTATTTAAATTAATGTGAAATTTGCATTTATTAAACTCTATGGTATAGTAATTACTTTTGTGTTTGTGTGGTGGACCAACTTGGCCCATCTTCGCTATTGTTACCTATATCCGTAGCAATATTTGTTGGTACGACCTCTCGTAGTCGTACGAATTCACAAAGAGTCTGTCCAATTTTGTAATATTTTTATGTCAAAAACCCTTTGAAAGTATAAACATCTAAAAAGCAATCATGTAGAAATAATATAGAATTATACATAAATAAAAACAACAAGCTGATGTGTATAATGCCATCAATATACATATGTTTCAGTAACAAAAATAAATTATAAATATTTTCACAAAATATATTTATATATATATATATATATATATATATATATATATATATTTATATATATATATTTATATATATACATATATATATATATATATATATTTATATATATATATATATATATATATATTTATATATTTATATATATATATATTTATATATATATATATATATATCTTTATATATATATATATCTATATATATATATATATATATCTTTATATATCTATATATTTATATATATATATCTTTATATATATCTTTATATATATATATATATATATATATATATATATATATATATATATATATATATAAATATATATATCTATATATATATATATATATATATATATATATATATAAATATATATATCTATATATATATATATAAATATATATATTTAAATATATATATATATATATATATATATATATAAATATATATATTTAAATATATATATATATATATATATATATATATAAATATATATATATTTAAATATATATATAAATATATAAATATATATTTAAATATATATATATATATTTAAATATATATATATATATATTTAAATATATATATATATATTTAAATATATATATATATATATATATATATATATATATATATATATATATATATATATATATATATATATATATATATATATATATATATATATATATCACTGAATTCTACTTACCTAAATATCGTCCAATTAATTTTTGTTAAAATTTTAGCTCAGTTTTAATGAAAACGTAGGAAAAAGAAGCAATAAAATTCCACATTTACTTAAACTGCACAACTTCAAATCTTGGTGAGAAACCTGTAATATATAAGTGTGTCAACATATTAACCCAAAGGGTGGGGTCAAGTATACCACAAAATATCTAGAGGTCAATAAAAGCAAAAGCTACGATTTAATAGCATAATTGTCGGACCTCAACCCATTGCTATCACTTTGGAATACATTACAAAAACTAATAACTGGAAATCCAGTTCCATTAAATTTCGAGGAACTTTGTGTTGTTCTTAATGAGGAGTATGGATGTTAGTCTTCAGCTTGTCATTATAACTAAAAATTGTCCAGTAATTGAAGTTTACAATGTTTTTACATTTCAATAGTTAAGTTTTGTTTTTAACTAGGGAAATTTCTTACAGTAGAAATGAAATTTCTTTACAGGGACGTGTTCTACTGATTATATCGACACGAAAGCAAATTTTTGAGAATCGTATGATACGGTATTTATGGATCTAATGTGAATGTACAGATGCGGTCAATACAACAACACCACATCATATATTTTATTTTAAATAAGTATTATACAATAATTGTTAGACTTGTTTCCGATTTGGAATGCTATGAAAATGGGCAGTCAAGAAAAATAGCACCAATCCAGCATTCGATGGAATAAAATAAAATTAACTAATGTTATTATATTTGAAGACTAAATCAATATTTACATATAAATTCAACACATTTAACATATATAATGAATGAGGTACCTCTCTATTTTCCACATTCTCTTTATATTTTCTTCGTCTTTAATTATTATTATTCTTTATATTATATTCTTTAAGTTGTATTTTGCTTCGATTATGACTTGTGAAGAATAAAGACCACATATTTTACTAAAAACTAAGTTGAGTTAAAATTATTTCTTACAGACCCGTAAAATTAATAAAGTGATTAAATAAAATTATAAGCGTGCATATATTTAAATATGTCTGTCAATTTTTTTTTTTTTTTTTGCCGTGCCAGTTAAGAGGGAGTTCTATTGAGATGTCGCCGTTGTTTCAAATTAACAAGTTGGATGAGTCGAATTACTCTGCGTGTAGCATTCAAATAAAGAGTATTTGAATACAAAGTGAATTAAGGAGTGTTGTATATGGTCGAGAAATAAGTCATAAAGACACAACGTCACCGGTATCTTTGGCATATGTTTTAAAAAACAAGAAAGCACTTGCTTTAATATTATTATGTGTAAAACCCAGTCAGATTAATCAGTTTAAAGGTTGTATATCAGCAGCTAAAGCTTGGAGAAAACTACGAGAGATTTATCAAACTAAGGGGCCTGTCAGAAAAGAGACAACAATATAGCTAATATAAAAATCAGGCAAGAGTTTTACATAATAACAACAGTCGCTGGTCGTGGTAACGTTGTTATTTACGATAATCACCATAACATTATTCTTAACAACGTTTTACATATACCAGATCTTAACGTAGTTTCTATATTAGATAATTTTTATCAAGACAAACGTTAAATTTAAAGTATGCAGCAAATCTAAAATTATAGTGAAAAATCTTTTCTAGAGATTGTTCATATCGATTAAGAAATATGTCGGCAATGATTTTAGCAAATTTCTACAAGAAAACGGCATAAAAAGACAGCTCAATGCATCACACACACTCTAAAAAATGGGGTGGCAGAGGAGGGGTCAAGAGGAAATTTCTGGAGATGTCTAGCAGTATGCTGTTAGAATCCAATCTTGAGGAAAAGTTTTGGGCCGAAGCCGTATTAACGTCTGTCTATATATGTAACAGAACCGTAACAAAAATATTAGTTGATATTAGTTGATTGTAGTTTGGCATGACTATAAGCCCTCAGTTGGTCATTTAAAGGTATTTGGAAAAAAGTTAACAAAACTCCTCATAAAAAATGTTTGCCCAAAGGTACTAAAATGGTGATGATAGGATATAGTGAACAATACAAGGCATATAGGCTTTACGATTTTATATCAATAAAAGTACACGTAAGTCTTGATGTAATTTTCATAAAAGGCTAATATTGTAGTAAAGAAGATGCATCTTATTTGACAAATTGTTTTGATGTTGGCGATTTTGTATACACAAACCGTAGCAACCCAGTTTATGAAAGTATTGAGTTATCGCAAAAACAATGTACTAAAAATTTTAATAATGCAGCAACAGATGAACGCACAGTGGGGCAGAATCGACTTTTTTTGGAAATATGTAACTTCTGATCGGCCGGTTGGATTTTCATGAAATTTGTTATAGGCGTAGCAGAGGAGTGTACAATGTTATGTTTGGAAGGGGGACACAACAATCCCCCCAGGGGCGGAACTAAGGGGGCTCAAAGTTAGGTACCTCTGTCATAAAAAATTTTTAATCGCTTGCAAAATTTTTGTTTCTCATCCGATTTAAAATATTTTTATATATTGTTGTAGGCCCTGATAAGACCTATAAAAAACATGCTTACATGTCCTATTTATCTCTTAGAGTTTTCGAGTTATTTGCGTTTGAATTTTTAAGCACCATAATTTTGAAGTTCTTGGTCCAGTTTTTTTCATATATATCCTAGTATTTCCGACCGATTTTATTAGTTCTTTTCTTAACTAGTTAAAGAACAAAATTATCTATTGAATAAAAAAATTTTAAGTCAATATCTTTACCGAGTCCAAAAATAAACGATTTTGAATTTGAAAATTGCAAAAAGACGACTTTTTGTGTTTTTTTAGCCGAAAAAGTATCTACACTCTTTTTTATCTACAATAAAATTTTCTTTAGCAACATATAATAATTTTGCCCTTTTCTGAAAGGTAACTTCACAGAGATGACTTTAAGATAAAAACAAGCCCAATAACTCAATTGGTCATGGTACATACCCTCCCGAATTCGAACCATTTTATATGAAAGTTTTGATTTTAGACCATATTTTCTCAAATCCCAAAGCACGAATCGACAAGCGGAATATATTTTAAGAATCCTCAATATGTTGATAAAAGTTTTAAATCAAAATCTACTGGACTTCGGAAAAATGTGGATTCTATAGCCAAAAATGTAAAAAATCCCATTTTTGGGAATTTTGATTAGTTTATTTGGGAATTCAGGAAAACCCTACCCCTGATTGAAATTTGGTTAACGCGCTTTTATTTATATTAATAAGATCCACATTTCCTGCAAATTTCATTTAATAACAAATATGTTATTACAATTAAAAAATTTGTATTTTCTCTAAAAACCCCAAATTGTGCCTTTTGTTTGGTTTATTTCTAAATAGCGAAAGAAATTTTAAAAATATGTATTCCAAATGAAGCTTATCCTTTAGCATATATAATTTCCGATTCAAGTCAATATCATGCCTCATTTCAGAAATATGGGCCTTTAAATTTTTATATTTCCAATTTATTGTATATGACTATATTTTTTCAAACTTGCAACTTTTGCCTTTAGCTTTGCGTGAATAATTACTTAGAAAATTATGAATATTTCTGTATACTTTTAATAATATCTATACACAAAATATTTTTATAAAAATAATTAATAAATATTTTTTAATTTTAATAGGGTTGCCGCATTTCCCAAATTTAAGTAAATCTTTATCCTTTTCTAAGCATTCATATATTTCTATTAATGAATTTAAAATAACAAAACAAACAAAAAATGTCTATCTTAACTTAATCAATATTATTATTTTTGGTATTATCATCTTCCTTAATAAATATAATATTTCTAATACGATTTTTTATTACTTAATTACATTAAATTTATGTAGACAATTTTTCTAATATTTTAAACTTATACTACTTATTTTCTATAAAATAATCTGTTGTATCTGTATAAATATCTAAAAGATAATAAAGGTCCTTCAAGTCTTCAGTATTTTGAGTTGATAAAGGCTCATAATAAATCCAACGTTTTCTCATTGATGATAGTACATGGTCTGACGATAACAATGGGCTATTAAAAATATCCTCGTTTTGTGAGGAGGTGAAATTATAATTGAATTTGTGTTGAATTATAATTTCACCATGGCACAATACTTTATGTACTGTTGGTGTCATTTCTTTCCATGGATATAGAGAAACAAGTAGTTTAGATATTTCTGTTGAATATTTTCCAAATCGAGCAGAGTTAATTTTGTGCTTACTATTAATTGTCATTAATAGTATGTTAGTCCTTTCAAGTAACTCTTTATTAATACCAGTTATTTTTGATGTAGCTTCGAAATTTCCGAAAAACCTTCTTGCTGTGTTTCTATCATTTGTACTACCACCAGTCGGCAGAGGTTTGTCGATGTTTAATCCCGTCTCTTCTCTGAATTCATCCTGGATTCTACTTTTCTCAGATATTCTAAGTGTTTTTAAATCCTCGTTGTTTCTGGTAGGTTTTGTTAAATTTTCTGGCACACTTCTATACTTTAAATCATATGCTATGTGCAGAAAATGCTCCATGAACCGTATTCTGGCGTGAAGTGGAGATATTCCGAAAGACAGAAATTCTTCATTAATACTCCTTGCTTTACCAATATCCGAAAATTGTGATTTCGTCTCATCACATAGTGAGTATTTTCAAAAAGAAGATGTTTCTGTATTGGCATTACTAACCTTTCCATCAATCATTATTAGACTAAGTTGAAAGGACATGTCGAATGTGTATTGGTTTATCATTATTGAAAGAGGTTGTAAATCATTTATTTCATCTTTAATATATTCCACTAAATCCTTTGTTGTTGTCTTCGACTCCCTTGTGTATTCGAACCAAATAGGTCTGCAAAAATGTTTTGACCCTGGAGTGGTGTTAAGTCATATATCTTCAAATGAGTTTTTACACTTTGATGAAGATTGCTTTAAGGAATAAGATTGCATTCTTAATGGCACCAAAGATGCTATAAATACGCTTTTATAATCCGCCATTTCCTTACCTCCACTAGCATGCTTGTATTCAGAAACTGATTCCAACTGATCTGCAGAAAAATCTGCAACTATCCTGGTAGCTGTATTCTCAAGCAAAGAAGATAGCTCTAGACATGCTTCCTTTTCGGTAACCGAAATAGATGGTAAAATAGTTTGCTTTTTTTCTTGAATATCCTTGTATGATGGTAGAATTGAGTGTGCCTTTTCAAGCAGAGCTTTTCTTAAAATTTGATATTTGTTTCGGCTGAGGTCCAGTTCAAGCATTAAAGCAATTGCTTCTTCCTCTTTAAAATTGGTTTGTGATGTCGGAGTAGGTACACTTTCGGCAATCCGTTTAAGACGTTTTGCTGATGCAGTTGGCAGTATTTCAGCAATATTAATTGCTTATGGGCCAGTCTTTTCTTCTTAGATCTTGTACTTAAATCATCATATGTCTTGCAGGGTGCTCCAGTTGATATTTTGCACGCCGATATTTCTATATCAGTATCCATCCAATCGGAATGTTTAATTTTTAATCTGTTAGTAAGCTGATTCAAGGACTTCATTTTTACGTCATACAACTTTAAAAAGCTCTCTATCTAAGATTTACCAATGACGTCGACCTTTGCATGATATGTAGTTTTTATGAATTCCACTATAGCTTCTGAACAATTAAGATCATTTTTAGATAAACTCCACAGAACACAACACAATTGTTCATGTTTCAATGTAATCACCATGGTAATCAAATTCGTTATGATGTTGATAAGGATTAGCTGCGCATTTATATATATCTATTAGATATATCGCACAGGTATATATATTTACAGGTATTCTGTGAATTTTCATTAGGTAAAATATCTGAAAGAGTCAATTTGGAAGAGTACCTATACCGAATTCATTGATATTATATGTTGCTGTTAGGTATCACCGGAAAGGATATTACCTGTGCATTGTCACTAGTTCATAAAAATATAGATTTTGAGCCATCAGTAATAGATAAATGCTGCAGCTAGGTATCACCGGAAAGTATACCTGTACATTGCCACTAGATCATAAATATATAAATTTTTAACCATCAACAATAGATAAATACATTTGTTAAATTTAAGCAAACACCATAAATGTAAACTAATAAAATACTTATTGATTAAGTTAAAATATACATTTTTTGTTTGTTTTGTTATTTTAAATTCATTAATAGAAATATATGAATGCTTAGAAAAGGATAAAGATTTACTTAAATTTGGAAAATGTGGCAACCCTAATAAAAATAAAAAATATTTATTAATTATTTTTATTAAAATATTTTGCGTATAGACAATAGTAAAAGTATACAGAAATATTCATAATTTTCTAAGTAATTATTCACGCAAAGCTAAAGGCAAAGTTGCAAGTTTGTAAAAATATAGTATAAATTGGAAATATAAAACTTTAAAGGCCCATATTTCTGAAATGAGGCACGATATTGACTTGAATCTTTTTGCAAAAGATCGGAAATTATATATGCTAAAGGATAAGCTTAATTTGGAATATATATTTTTAAAATTTCTTTCGCTATTTAGAAATAAACCAAACAAAAGGCCCAATTTTTGGGGGTTTTGGAGAAAATACAAATTTTTTAATTGTAATAACGTTTGCTTATAAAGATATCTTAATGAAATTTGCAGGAAATGTGGATCTTATTAATATAAATAAAAGCGCGTTAACCAAATTTCAATCAGGGGTAGGGTTTTCCTGAATTCTCAAATAAACTAATCAAAATTCCCAAAAATGGGATTTTTTACATTTTTGGCTATAGAATCCACATTTTTCTGAAGTCCCGTAGATTTTGATTTAAAACTTTTAACAACATATTGAAGATTCTTAAAATATATTCCGCTTGTCGATTCGTGCTTTGGGATTTGAGAAAATATGGTCTAAAATCAAAACTTTCATATAAAATGGGTCGAACTCGGGAGGGTATGTACCATGACCAATTGAGTTATTGGGCTTGTTTTTTATCTTAAAGTCACTTCTGTGAAGTTACCTTTCAGAAAAGGGCAAAATTATTATATGTTGCTAAAGAAAATTTTATTTTAGATAAAAAAGAGTGGATACTTTTTCGGCTGAAAAAAACACAAAAATTTATCTTTTTTGCAATTTTCAAATTCAAAATCGTTTATTTTTGGACTCGGGAAAGATATCGACTTCAAATTTTTTTATTCAATAGATAATTTTGTTCTTTAACTAGTTAAGAAAAAAACTAAATAAAATCGGTAGGAAATACTAGGACATATATGAAAAAAACTGGACCAAGAACATGCAAAATTATGGTGCGTAAAAATTCAAACACAAATAACTTGAAAACTATAAGAGATAAATAGGACATGTAAGCATGTTTTTTATAGGTCTTATCAGGGCCTACAACAATATATAATTATATTTGAAATCGGACGATAAACAAAAATTTGGCAAGCTATTAAAAATTTTTTATGTCAGAGGTACCTAACTTTGAGCCCCCTTAGCTCCGCCCCTGGGGGATTGTTGTGCCCCCTTCCAAACATAACATTGTACACTCCTCTGCTACGCCTACACCAAATTTCATGAAAATCCAGGCGGCCGATTAGAAGTTACAGATTTATTTCCAAAAAATTTCGATTCTGCCTACTGTGGGATGTAGCAATCAACACAGTGTTCAAGATAAGGCGTCATTTTAGAGCCTCAAGAGCCTTCCATTCAGACCAGCTTCCAAAAATTGGTCCTGGTCGTAACAAATTAGTTAAAACTGGATTTACAGGTCGTTCTATAGTATATAATAGCGTAAACTGTGAGCTCTCTTATTACCATTAATGCTTGTTTATTCTATCTCCCGGAACCTTCCAATAAATTCTTAGCTTAAAATCGTATGCTCAATACCATCACACATTAACCAAAAAACTTGTCTGGTTTTATTTTGCATTCCGATAACATTTTTCTTTAATTTTGAACACATGTTTTTAATTATATTGTCATCTGGGGCCTGTGGTGCCTACCCCAATACAAGGACCTTACTTTTTTAAAACCGCATTTATGCGGACTAACTTCTGTGTTTCAGGTTATGCCCTATATTAACGGCATTTCGAGTCTTATGAAATTATGGTTCTATCAAGTATTTATAGTTATACAGAGGAATACATCGCAGTTTTTCGTCACTAATGAGCCCCAAGGTATAGCAGCGGAATCCTGATATTTGATAACAACCGTCCTTGTTTCAATTTTGATACTCGGCATTGATTTTTTTGTCCAAAGAGGAGAACGATAAACTTTTGGCAATGCTGGATCATCCTAAATCTAAGTTCTGTCAGGTAAAAGGACTATGCACTGCTGCCACCCACGAAATTCGTTTAAAGCATCCGAATCCTATTAAACAAGGATATATGGTGAGGAACCCATCCATGGTGGAGGTTATTAATGAAGAAGTGGATAAACCCCTAGCCGAAGACCGAATTGAGCCGTCACGAAGCCCCTACCGTTCGCCGATAGTCCTCGCTCGAAAGAAACAAGGGGGATAGGGAATGTGTACAGATTATCGCTTACTAAACGCTGCGACGGAACCCGGTGCAAATCCACTACCTTAAATAAATTCGGTGATAGATCAGCTGCGAGAGGCCAGGTTTATATCCTCGTTAGATTTGAAGAACGGTTATTGGCAGATACCCCTTACGTTGACATCCAGACTGTTAGAAATTGTTCAAGAATTCAATTCAAATACGTACTTTATAATTTTCTGCTGTGAAATATTCTAGTTAACACATTTTTATTTTTCATTTTTATATGTTAAAATTTTTCATTCGATTAAAATAAAATTATTGATAAACACTTATCTAACACAGACCCTATACGGCATTTACCGTACCAGGCCGAGGGTTATTCCAATCTAAGGTAATACCTCTCGGATTGCATTCGACACCTGCAGCCTTCCAGCACACCTAAGATACCATCCAGCGCACCTTAGATACCATCATCGGATCCGATTTATATCCGCTCGTATTCGTCTACCTTGATGATATAATCGTGCTAGTTCGGACCTTCCAAGAACATTTAGATACGCTAGAAACAGTTTTCACCCGATTGCAGAATGCACAGATGCTCGTCAACTTTGACAAATGTGATTTTGTCCGTGCCAGTATGCGTTATCTAGGACATGTCGTGACTTCGAAAGGTATTTGCACCGACCCCGAAAAAGTGAGGGCCATTCAAGAATTACCGGCACCAACAAATTTGAAAGAACTCCTACGAGTCCTAGGAGTGGCTTCGTGGTACCGTCGATTCGTACCTAATTTCTCCCGGTTAGTCGCCCTCTTGAATCAATTACTGAAGAAACACGAAAGGTGGCATTGGGGAAGAGAACAGGACGACGCCTTCCAAAACTTAAAGCAGACACTCACTCAGGCACCAGTGATCGTTTGCCCGAAGTTTGAACATCCATTCCTCCTTCAAACAGTTGCTAGTCTCGAGGGACTTGGCGTCGTTCTCTTTCAACGCCATTCGAATACAGAATCCGTCATCGCTTATGCAAGCAGAGCACTCACCGATCTCGAAAATAAGTATTCCACCACCGAACAAGAATGCCTTGTAATCCTGTATGGAATACGAAAGATGCGGCCATACTTGGAGGGATACCATTTCACCTTAATAACTAATCACCACTCGTTAAAATGGTTGCATTCGCTACAAAATCCCTAGCGTCGGCTAGCCAGGTGGGCTCTACAGCTGCAACAATGCGACTTCAGTATTGAATCAGAAAAGGGAGTCTCAATATCGTGGCTGACGCATTATCCCGAGCACCTCTCCCTCATACCGAGCCTGATACTGTCATGACTGTTTCTGAGGCCGATTGGTATGATCGCATGACGATGCTGGTACGAGAAAATACAAAGAAATACCCAGATTTTCGAATTATTCAAGACCAATTATTTAAACACATACCACGGAAGTCGGTTTTCGATTCAAGACCAGAGTGGAAAGTGTGCGTAGCAAATAGAGATCGTCCCCGAGTTCTAAGAGAAAATCACGACTCGCCCGAAGCCGGCTATTTTGGTATATACAAGACAACAAAACGAGTTCAAGAAAATTATTACTGGCCGGGGTTATATCGGGATGTTGCACAATACGTACGATCCTGTGATACGTGCGCCCGTTACCGCTCTTCTTGTAATAACAGATGTTTTTAGCAAATGGGTTGAACTGATTCCCACACGATAAACACTCGCAAAAGATGTCGTTAGAGCCCTTCGCGAACGAATTATATTTCGTTTCGGCTGCCCCCGAGCTTTCCTGTCCGATAATGGTGTCCAATTTATGAGTAAGATCGTGCAAGACCTGCCAACTCGTTCCGGAATTCAACACTGCACGACTGCCCCATATGCTCCCCACGAGAACCCGACGGTAAGGACGGTAAAAACGATGATTAGGCAGCAAACCGGTTCGGAACACAATCAATACCGCGACCAACGAGACATCCAGACTCACTCCAACCGAAATCGTCTATTGGAAAAATCCGATTTGCCCGAACCAACTAAGTCAAGATTATACAAGCCCCTCCGAGAGCATGTCTAAGAGGGACATAGAGGAGTTCTGGAAGGCGATAGAACGACGCAGGAAAGATGGGGCTGTACGACAAGCGAAGTATTATAATTTAAGGAGACGTCAATGGAAACCAACTCCAGGCGAACAAGTATGGAAAAGAGAACGGCAGGTATCTTCAGCAGCCGACAAATTCGCACAAAAACTAGCCGAAAAATTTAGGGGTCCATGTAAAGTCGTCCGTTGTCTTGCTTCTAATATCTATGAACTGCAAGGCCAGGACAATTGGAAGATAAGAGCGAATATTCAAGATTTAAAACCTTTCATAGATCCTAAAACGTACCATTCAGTCTAGCATATTGTCACGTACCGATAATAATAATAATAATAATAATAGTAATAAGTCTCATTTCATAAAAGGAAAAAAATATATAAAAGGAAGTTGGTTCATCATTACAGTATCAGTTCTAAGCCTGACTTCAACAGAGGAACATGGAGAGAAAACGCACTAATCCGCGAAATATTATGTTTGCGTCAGCATAGGTCCCTCCTCCTGTAGCCTGACCCAGGATAGTCGCTGATATACAGGTTAGACCACCTTCGAACCCGTCACCTCAGCCACCGCCTCTCGCCTACATATCCTCCGTTCCCCGTCGGGAAAAGATCGTCCATGAGTATAAACACCTGGAGCACCCGAAACCACCAGCTACATCTTCGCTCGCTTCGGTCGTGTCGCCACCACTAAACCAGGGTGGAGGACCAATTCCAGTGGTTACCACCGGACCACGACGTTTCTCAACGACGAGTGTCCACCACCACCAGCATTGGCCGTTTCACCTAAGCCACCGGCTCCGCCACCAGCTAAGATGGATCTATCCGAGCCAAACTCTGCAGTCAACGTACCCTCGACATCAAGGGCAGCGGCAGCAAAGAGCGTACGAGCACGAAGGAATCAGAAGAAAAAGGACGCAGGGAACATTCCACATATTCGAGGTATAGTGAGGAGGAAATTCTCAGGGGCGTGGTAATATACCGACCCCTTAATAAGCTCCGACATATGCAGTACCTTATACATCGGTCAGCGTTTCCCCCAATAAAAGTACGAATCCTCGACGAACAACGCGCTCGACTTCAATGCCAAGGATACGAAAAGGTCGTGGAGATGATAGGATAAAAAAATAAAAAAACAAAAATATTATTTTAAGCTGTAAAATAGTACTATTATTATTTTAACCTTTAGGACAGCATATATATATATATAAGTTATATAAGTGTAGAATAGTACTTTATTTTTACTTTAAGGCCTGTAGTGCGATTCAGTAACTTGTTTTAACGATAATCGAATCGTTAAAATTAGTAAACAAAAAAATTGTCGATTTCTTTATTCTCTATCATTTTTAACGATATTTGTTTGCGTCAACTTAAAGACAAAAATTTTTGTGCTGTTAATATATTGACAAAAATTAGCCAAAAAGTCAACCCAATGATTCAGTCTTTGTTTTGTGGTTGTAGTCTGCGCTTCTATGGTTATAGACCGTGCTTCTTCGTTTGCGAATCTTCTTTTAGGAGTAGTGGTAATTTTGAAGAAAACCATAAAAAAAAACTCATCTTAATCAATATCAAAGAGATAATTTAATCAATCACCGTCTTAAAACTGTTAAAAATATTTCGATTTGTCTCAAATTTGTTTGTTTTTTTTTTATTTGGTTTTGAACCTTACTTTTATTTCGGCATTTCCTTGTGGAGAGCTGCCACACGAAATAATGGTTATATATAATCGTTTAAGAGTACTTAGTGAATCACACAATCGTTACTGCAAACAACATAAGCTATTGACAAGTTTTGCGATTGTCGAATCGTTAAAAGTTACTGAATCGCACTACTGAGCTTCCTTTCGGAGAAGTAAATGTTACCAAAGGTAGTGCGGGTCCTCGGACCAAAAACTCGCCCGCACATAGAAATACGATCGGTTCACCGATTAGAGCATCGCACTCCGAAGCGGGAGGGGATCGTAAAGTAGAAACAGTACACTCATCACTATTATTTTCACATACATTAATTTACGAAATTATTACCATTTTTCCCTTTTTCTTTACTATTTTAATTATGTATTTTTAAGTATTTTTCATACTAATATATCCCCCCGTACATATTTCTTAATATATTAATTTATGAAATTACTACTATTTTCCTTGCTCTTTACTATTTTTGTATTTTTTATTTTTTTCTTTTATTTTTTATTTTTCATACTAACATATTAAATACTTTATTAGTAATAAGTAATTACCCCTACTGTGTATACTACAAACACACACACATGTACCACAACTGTTTTAGTTCTCATTTAATTGATACACAACTAAGTATAAGTAAACAAAGTTTAGATACAGCGATTCAAACAAGACAAGAATCCGCCACATAAGTCTTTGATATTATTTTATATAATTGGAAGAGCCAATTAGATTTTGCGAAAGTAGAATATAATCGTATTTTGCACGCTCAACTTCGGTTGGGTCCCTAAATAAATTTTACATGAGTGACTTCGGTTACTCGTTCTCATGAGTGGCTTCCGGTTGTTTGTTCTCACGAGTGTCTTCTGACTGTTCGTTCTCATAAGTGGCTTCTGGCTGTTCGTTATCACGAGTGGCTTCTGGCTATTCGTTCTCACGAGTGGCCTACGGTTGTTCGTTCTCACGAGTTTATTCAGGCTGTTCTTTCTCCCGAGTGGCTTCCTGCTGTTCGTTCGCTTAGTAGAATATTAATTAATTGCATGGTAGTAGCAGTTGAGAAGTAGCTAGACATTAGCTTTAAGAAACCATTGTACGTATTGTAGAAAAAGATACTATCTTCGATTCCCGAAGCTGCCACCTGAACCAGAAACCGATCCCGCTGTAAACCCGAACCAGATTTGACAGCAGAAGGTGTCGAGGCCGATGCTACTACTGAATTAAGCCTACCATAAGCCGAATAACTGAGCCGAGCCTATTACAAGCCGAATAACCGCGCCGAGCTGCTCTAAGCTGAATAACCGAATCGAGCCTATTACAAGCTGAATAAGCGAACCGAAGCTATTATAAACTGAATAACCGAAGTGAACATAATCTAAGCCGAAGAACCGAACCGATTCAAATATAAGCCAAAGAGCCGAAATAAGCCTGATTGAAGAAGAAACAACTAACGAAGACATTTATTAAGCCGATGGTAAACGAATTGAAGTTATCAAAATTATTTTTTGTACTTGAATTTTTTTTTTCTGAAGTATTCAATAAAGAAAATATTATTAAACCCCCAGAAAGGGTAAATCAAACGTCTTATTACTTAAGGTTTGTGGATCCGTAAGTAGACCCTGGAGGCGACTAAGTTACCTCAGCTGACGACAAAACCACGTTATAGTATGTATGTATATATGTATGTATGTATATATGTAAAGGGTGATTCAAGCAGGGATACTTTTTTCAATAGCCTTTTTTTGACAGATCACGAGTGAGTCGTGTCACGCTGACGTGTTATTTTTGTTTAGTATTGTTTGGCATTTCATAATGGAAAGACTTACGCCTGAACAACGTTTACAAATCGTTCAACTTTATTACGAAAATTCACGTTCTGTGAGGAATGTGTTTCGTACACTTCGCTCAACTTATGCTCAACATAATCGGCCTATTGAGCGTACTATTCGCAACATCATCACCCATTTTGAAACCCAGCATTCATTATTGGATAATATTCGACCGAATAGATCACGTCCAGCACGCTGTGAAGAAAATATAGCGACCGTAGCTGAAAGTGTACACGAAGACCGTGGAGAGTCGATTTGGTGCCGTTCGCAGCAACTCGCTCTATGGGCTCTTGAAAAGTTCCAAGAAGATCCGACGTTTTTGAGGCAAATTTTGTTCAGCGATGATGCCCATTTCTAGCTCAATGGGTATGTAAACAAACAAAATTGCCGCATTTGGGACGAAGAGCAACCTGAAGAGATTCAAGAACTGCTACTTCATCCAGAGAAAACAGCGGTTTGGTGTGGTTTGTGGGCCCGTGGAATCATCGGTCCATATTTCTTTAAAAATGATGCCGGTGCGAACGTAACCGTCAATGGCGACCGTTATCGTGCCATGATAACCGACTATTTGATGCCTGAAATTGAAGCTCGTGATCTCTGCGACAATTGGTTTCAGCAAGACGACGCCACTTCCCACACATCGCATCAATCAATGGATTTATTGAGAGAACACTTCGGTGAGCACATAATTTCACGTTTTGGGCCGGTCGATTGGCCACCAAAATCGTGTGATATCACACCGTTAGACTTTTTTCTGTGGAGATATGTAAAGTCTAAAGTTTATCACGCGTGTCATTCGCCAGTTACCAGTCGAAATGCTCGAACGAGTCATTGAAAATTGGACTCACGGATGGACCAATTGCGACGTAGCAACGGCCAACATTTGATAGACATAATCTTCAAAAAATAAATGCCAAAGAATTTTCTTTCAAAGGATAATAAATAATCCCCATTAAATTTGAATTTTCTATGTTTTTTTTTTTTTTTCTTTAAAAAAGTAGAGAACCTCGAAATGGATCACCCTATATGTATATTTGTATGTATATTTTGTATTTTATGTTTTAATATTTGAACTTTAAGTGATGAAATACGTTTTTTTTTAGAATTAAATTATTGAAGTAAATTTGTTAATATTATAATAGTAAAGTATTTTGATTTATTGGTGTTTAATAATTTCATAAGATGGTATATACCATCTTATAGACCTATTACCCTGCTATCTTCTTTTTCAAAGCTGTTAGAAAATGTATTTCAAAAAAAAATTTAAAAATTAAAATTATAATATAATAATATAAAATATTAAAATATAAAAATTATAAAAAAAAATAAAAAATTAAAAAAATTCTTGAGCGATAGAAATATCGTCCCAGTTCACCAGTTTGGTTTTCGTGAAAAACATGGAACCATAGAACAACTGAATCGCTTAACTGGAGAGGTAAGGAAATGTTTTAAATTAAAGAAGTATTGTTCAGCTATTTTTTTAAATGTCGCGCAAGCTTTCGATAAAGTACAGCACAGAGTTTTAATATATAAAAATGTGACAGAAGAATTTGAAATAAAAGCAGGTGTTCCACAGGGAAGTGTTCTTTGACCTACTTTGTATTTAATTTATACTTCAGACCTACCAGTATGCAATGAACTGAGTGTTTCTACGTTTGCTAATGATAAGCAATACTCAGTTCCCACAAAAATTCACAAATACGCACATATCATCTAGCCAACTTGATATTTACCTCCGACGTGTGGAGACATGATTGAAAAACTGGCGTATACGAGTAAATGAATTAAAAAGTAACCATGTTACATTCAGCCTCAGAAGAGGAAATTGTCCTCCTGTTATACCTAATGACATAGGATTACCTCAGTCAGATCATGTTACACACCTTGGTATTCATTTAGATAGGCGACTAACTTGGCGTCGTCATATAGAAACCAAGAGACTACCATATGAAGTTAAAAGCTTTTAGCATTCACTGGCTAATAAACAGCCAATCAAAACTAAGCCTTGGCAATAAAGTCATCCCGTATAAAACCAACTTGGACATACGGCATCCAATTATGGTGAACAGCCAGCAATACTAGTATCGATATTATACTGAGGGTCCAATCAAAAATTTTAAGAAACATGACGGGTGCACCATGGTATATAAGAAAGGAAAACATCTATAGAGCACAGTGAAAAATACATTATAAAACCGCACTCACCCCAACCCTCTTGCAAGACTTCTTACTGAAGTTCAATAAAATTCAAGGCTTCGTAGAGCCGATTTTCCACCCCGTTACTAGTTACTCCAATTATTCAACTAGCTATGCTCTCGTTAGAGATCAATTAGTCTTCAGTGTTTAGTTTAAATACATATTGTGAGGCCTTAAAAAAGACATATTCAATATTTAAATAAAACATTAAAAAAAATAATACTAATTTCATAAATTTATGAAATATACATATGTATATATAATAACATTAAAAAACTCTCCTCAGAACAACGTAATGAAATAAACATTCACACAAATTAGGAGCCAAAAATTATAAATCGCATTCCCAGGCGTGGGTTGTGTCAGCGAGAATATTTTAAATGACATTTGATATTTTTGTATATAATTTTATTACAATTGCATTTATATATTTAATATGTTAACTTACATATTTGTTTAAAATTTTATATTGCAATAGAAAATGTATTTCATTCTCATGTCAATCAAAAAAATATTTATTTACAGATTATTTTTATAAAAAGAATTTTACAAATTTTTTACAATATAAATGAATGAGGTAGAACAATGCTTTTTTCTTTTCGTTAAAGGGTTATAGCAAGGCGAATTCAAACGGGTGACCTCACTTAATCAACTGATTATTTTTTCAGTGAAATTTCATATAAGAACAATTTTTTTGCTTAAACGATGAAGTGGCATCGGTTTCATTACGCCATTGGTTATAGTCTACGAATTAATGAACGGTCGCGAAAACATACATATGTAGAAAAGAACTCATAGATCATTACTACGAATATATATATTCCTTGGCAATAGGCTTTGAAAATTCAAGTTTTGGAGAAAAGTCATATTTTTTACAAAATTAGCTATATTTAATAACCTGAGACCATTTAAAATACATATTATTAATAGTAAATAAAACATTTTAACAAAAATGTGATATTTTGATTCTGATTTCTTGTTATTAATATAAAAATTTGTAGATATAAAATCTGGTATCTAGATCTATCTATATAAATTTTCCCTTTTTTTAATAAACTTAAAATTTGTTTTTCTTCATATGGATAAAATAAACCTTTGTAATGTTTATGAACATACATTTACCTATATCTAATGTTTTCATAAGAACATTTTTCAAAAATATAATTTTTAGTATTTCAATTGATTTGAGCTTTGTTTCAAGATTTCTAAGGGGTGAGAATATAAGAACCTTTATTTTCCTCCATATAAAAGAGGGCCACCCTAGATCCATTCGCTATATATATATATATATATATATATATATATATATATATATGAATGGATCTGGGGAACAGAGATTCCAATTTAGCATTTTTGGTTCTTTTAACACGAAAAAAAATAATCTCGCATATGACATTTTTTCTAGCATTTTCCGAATTATTTTTTAGCATTTTTGGCACATGTTTTTTTTTTAATTTGTAGTTTTGTGGTACTAAAATATTATCAGTATTTTTTTTAATTAAAACTGCAACTAAAATGTGTTTATTTTAGCGATGGTAACTAAATAATGAATAAACTTTGTAAAAACCAATACAATTAAACATATAAAATATAAATTTTTTGCTTGAAAAAAAAAAACGATAATATAACTTATTAATTTCTTTTAAATATGATTTCTTAATATAATTTATTTAGTAAAAAATGCAAATTCTAGTAAAATTTTGTTTCCTTTCACTAAGACAGAAAATTTTATTGAAAATTTACCAATTTTATGAAAATCTATTTTTTTAATAATAAATGAAAATTTTTAATATTATATTATTTTTTCAATAACAACAAAAATGTGAAAAATCGAATTTTCGGTGAAAGAATCGGTTTTGCGCAATCTACTTCGCAATAAATGTTTAAACACAAAAAAGCTGAGCAATATTGTTTAATATAAGTTGTCAAATTTATTGTTCTCTTTTAAAATTTTGCACTTTTAACAAAAAGAAAAGCGAAAATTAAAGAATAAAAATGAGACATAAATTAAAACTTTCGATAAAAAAGACAATTTAACATATAAATTTCTCATGTACGAGGGCGGATCAATAAGTCCGTGACTTTTCGAACTTCCCTCGTAGTTATATGAAATGCAACACTATTTCCATCAAGTACCACCTGTTAATAGACTACTGTCAAATTTTGAACAAGTGTCGTCATTTACTTTGCGTTTAACAGCTGTTCAAAACATATAACCTCGTGTATTTTTCTAAAAATGGAAAAAAGTGTATTTCGAGTGCTCATTAAATATTATTTTTTGCGAAAAAAAACCGTCAATCAAACCAAGGAAAACCTCGATAAATACTATGGGGACTCTGCACCATCGCTTTCAATGGTAAAAAAGTAGTTTACTGACTTTCGTTGTAGCCGCACAAGTACAAATGACTACTTCCTATTTCCAAACCTAAAGAAATGGCTCGGTGGAAATAGATTCAGCTCCAACAAATGCCTATTTTAAGGACCTCGAAAAATCCTATTTTTACGCAAAGTAATTGACGACACTTGCTCAAAATTTGACAGTTGTCTATTAACAGGTGGTACTTGATCGGAATAGAGTTGCATTTCATATAACTACGAGAGAAGTTCGAAAAGTCACGGACTTATTGATTATTACCAAAAATAGGTTATTGGAGTTATTTTATTGATTTTTTTAGGAATGAAAGCTTGATTTGTGTTTTATACATTACATAAGAAATAATATTAAAAATATTATGCTAATATGCTTTTAATATGCTTTTAAAAATAGTCGTTAAAAAAACTGACTTTTAACATAAAATCTCCACTCCTGCATTCGCTTTTGGCCGGGCGGAAAGCAGTTTAGTGTTAAATTATTCTAAATCTATTTCTATAAAAAATATGGGTACCAAATTTAAAAAAGCTCGCGTGACATTTTTTTTATTAATCGATAAAAATGAAACTATTTTTTAAAATTGACAATTTTCGGCCAATGCTGGATGTAGGGTGCAAACTTAAATCAATTCAAAATTTCCTTATTAACCATTTATGAAGCCTTATCTATTGAAATTAATAAGGAAAAAATTTTTTTATTGACGGAACTTTGAGAAAAAAGTGAATGAATTGTACTATATTTTTGTAAAAAAATAGCCATTTTTCATGCCAATTTCAGAGTGCTGACTTTGAATATTTTTCACGTCTAGACGAATTGAGATAATCCAAAAATTCTTTCAGCATATTATTTTGAAATATGTAGCAAATTACGGAATATTTTTAAAAAATTTTTACCTCATATATCTCCGGAGTTATTCCCGAAAAACGAAAGAAAGTCGAGCCAAAAAATCAAAAATTCAAAATTCAAGCGTAAATATCTTTTTAACTGTAAGAGATAACTTAGATGAGTAAGCTTATTTTTTCTTTATCTTGCCAAGCACTTTCCAGAAATATAAAAATCTTTCAAATCGGACTTCATTTGTACAAGTTACGATTTTTTTTAACTTTTACATACTCGAGGTAGTCAACTTTGACACCCTGTAGCTTATCTCGTGTTATCACAGGGTGACTACAAGATGATTTTTCTGAAAGCTTAGGTCCTCCTCTACAACTCTTCCATACATTTCAATTTCATCCGACCAGTAGTTTAGGAGATTCAGATTTATTACCAAAAAATTTGCGTTTGACCCCACTGTGCATCGTTGAATGATCATTCAACAATGCTATCTATATTCGCTGGAGAGACAGAATTATAAAATTCATTTTTGAAGAGATCGATGATAGGGGTTATATTTTATCTGTTCTTCTTTACTAAATAACATACCAACATCAGCAACAGTATTCAAAGATGTTAACATTATTTAAAAGAACTTTCTATAAATGATTTTTTTTTCTTTTACTTTTAAACATAAAAGATATTCTATACTTATTCGATAAAGGTGACCATATTCGATCTCAATTTTTACAAAAGATGTTGGTGGATAGAGTTTTGATGACCAAATTAAGAACAAACGTCTTTCGTTCCCTATAGAAATGTAGGTGTTGGGTTTTGCAATTAGGAAACTGTATTTTAAGCAAATCTTTCCTTGGATAGCAATGACGTTTTTGTTTAGTTACCTTGTTAAAGACAAAAAACGATGCTACCAAAAACTCATCCTCATGTTTATTTTTAGCCAAATTGAGATTTAGAGTTATCTGCGTTTGTAGATTTAGACAAAAATTTAATTTTGGTGCCAAATCCCTTTTGTGAACTGGCACCAATAAAAAAATCGATGAAAAAGAAATGATATCTATATGTAGGCACTAAGTGTTAAGTTTAGTTAAGTTTAGGAATTCGATTTTTACTATATTCCAAAAAAAGTTGAATAAATTTTACACTTTAAAATGCAAAACTTTATTTTTACATGTGCAATTTTAAAAAAAATACGGTGATACTTTTTCACTGAGTTTTCTTTATGGAGATTTAGGTTAAATGAAAGACCACATTTTTAGAAAAATCCACTTATATACCCTTGCTGTAGCATTTATTAAATTGCTTAATAAAATTAACCGCCAAAAAAAATTCACTCAAATGTAACTAGTAAATATCATATGTTTCAATCTAAACATATGCCCCTAGTGGAGAGATTATTGCGGTATACTGTAGAACATAGTTGAAACAGATATATGTATATATAAACAAAAGTAATATAAACGTAATTAAGATATACATGCATTTAGTAAAATTTTGTGAAATTTTAAGTTCCAACTTTATTAGTGAAATTTAGAGATATATTTTATAATTATTATAAATTTTTAAATTATAGTAATAGATTTAAAAATAGCAAAAATATATAAAAAATTGCAAAAATGTTCAATATTATTGTTAAATTTGTTTCCTTGATATACACTGTCAATCTAGTCTTGCCAGCACTTTACAAAGTCCCCCAAACAAGTTCAAATTTTAGGGTTTTATAAAAAAAAGACTAAAATTTGATCCAGCTGGCAGTAGCATTAGCCTGGTTTAATATCCTTGGCGTGATATTTTCCCACGTAATTTCCTTTTAAGTCCTCTAGTTCGTAATTACAATCACCAATTTTTTTCCCTATCCTGGCCTTTATAAAAGTTTTATCAAGTTTAGCGTTGTAGCCTTTGTTAAAACTAGATTGTTTAAAATTTCTCCTATATACTTCTTGACCTTCATTAAAATTTGTTATTCTTCCACGTAAGTTGTATGTCTTTACATTTCTTAGAAATTGTTTTTCCATTAGCTCTTTTGCTCTTTTTCTTATAATTTCCATGGAATCTTCTCTTGAAAAACTAACTGTCCTATCTTCCAAAATACCTAAATTTCTTAGCAAAGAATAAGTGTGCCCATTAATTATCATGTTTTGTCCAAAAGTTATATAGTACGGCTCAACATCTATAGAAGAATGTACACTAGAGCGTAAAGCACAAGCGATATTACTTAGTACTTCATCCCAATTTCGTTGGTCTGGATTAACATATGCTCTTATGGCAGAAATAACTGAACGGTTTATACGCTGCGAGGCATTGGCCTGTGGTGAATGAACAGCTGTTAATGTGTGGAAAATATTATAGCGACTTAGCAATTGTTTAAAGGCTTTAGATTTAAATTGGACACCGTTGTCTGACACAATTGTCTCTGGGACACCAAATATATGAAAAATATCTTCTTCTAAGTATTTGCAAATGACATCAGCAGTTAGTTTTTCCACAGGTTTCAAAAATGGGTATTTGGAGAAGTGGTCTAAAACCACGAAAATTCCTATATGGCCATTTCTTGACCTTGGGTATGGACCAAGAAAATCAACATATAATTTTTGAAATAAGCGTTGTGTCATAGCTGGCTGACCCATTGGAGGACGAAGCACAAAGTTGGGATGTTTTGTAGATTTACATATTTCGCATTGATTTATATAATCCCTCACACTGTTTACTAATCCTGGCCAAAAATAATATTTCCTGATACGCGCCAGAGTTTTATTTATGCCGAAATGTGCTGCTAAAGAGTTATCATGTGCCTTAGATAAGTTCCTTTGGGACATATAATTTCCAACATAAATCGTCATGTAATTGCTCACCTGTTGCATGTTCAGTCCGTTTATATAAGTAATTATCTATAACTCTCATATCCGGAAACTTATTCTGATTTTCACAAACATTTTTGACTAGTTTCTTATACTCATTCGTTTGAAAATATTCTGAATGTAAGTCAATGAAAACTCCGCTATCTTCGGACAAACTGTTAACAACTAAAATAGTATCTTCTTCCGTAGGACTTTCAATTAAATCTTCCTGAGTAGTACGGGAAAGCGCGTCTGGAACAACATTGAGGGCACCTTTTCTGTGTTGAATTTTGAATGAAAAAGCTTGAAGTTTAAGTGCCCACCTTGCCAATCTAGAACTCAAATCGTTCTGGGACATAAGCCACTTTAGTGACGCGTGATCAGTCACTATTGTGAACTCATGCCCTTCGATATATGGCCGAAATTTTTTTACGCTTAGCACAGCAGCTAAGCATTCCTGTTCGGTCACTGAGTAGTTGCGTTGGGCTTTATTAAGTTTCTTGGACATAAATGCCACAGGAACTTCATCACCCTCCGAATTTACCTGGACCAGTACACTTCCTATGCCCGTCTTGCTTGCGTCACAATGGATATAAAATGGTTTTTCAAAATCCGGACTGTGCAATACAGGGGCTGAACTCAGTAGACACTTTAACTTCTCAAATGACTGGTTGGCCTCGTCGTTCCAAAGAAACTTTCGCTTATTTTTAAGTAATTTCGTTAATGGTGTCGTTAGGGAAGCATAATTCGGAATAAATTTACGGTACCACCCAGACATCCCGAGAAAACGTCTAATGTCCTTTACGGATTTGGGTGTCGGGTAGTCAATTATGGCGGAAATTTTATCGGGATCAGTGCGGATAATTCCTTTACCTATTATGTGTCCCAAGTACTTCACTTCTTCTAAACAAAATTTACTCTTTTCCACATTGATAGTAAGACCTGATTCACGAAAACGACTGGCCACCGTCTTTAGCACTTCTAAATGTCTACTAAAACTATCGGAAATGACAAGCAAATCATCAAGGTATATAAAAACTTCATTCCTTAGGTGGGCTGGTATTACTTTATCCATCAATCGGGACATAGTTTGGGGTGCATTAAACAGACCAAACGGCATTACTTTATACTGATATAAAGGTCGTCCGGGTATTGTAAATGCTGTTTTGTCCCTAGATTTTGGATCTAAAGGGATTTGCCAGAAGGCATCTTTAAGGTCCAAGCTTGTAATAAACCTAGCCTTTGGAAGTCTGCTTAGTATACCATCGATGTTTGATAAAGGATACGCATCCTTTACCGTAACGTCATTAACCTTCCTGCTATCTAAACAAAGACGGTTTTTCCCTGGTTTTCTAACTAACACACATGGTGAACTCCAAGCACTATTGGACTCTTCAATTACACCTAATTTTATCATGCGGTCTACCTCCTCGTACATAAGTTTTTCTATTGCAGGCGATACGGGGTAATGCCGTTGTTTGATCGGTTTTGCTGTACCTACATCTATAAAATGACTTGTTAGAGTCGTTTTACCGAGGCCCTCTTTTAAAAATGAAGGAAATAAATTTATTACTTGTTTAAGCTGTTGTTTTGCGGTTTCATTAAGCTTACATTCATTTAAAAGTACATCCAAGCTATCAATAGTTGACAAAGATTCTTGTTGGAAGAAATTTGGTGGTAATAAATTAAATTTTCGCCAGAAATCTATACCTAAATAAAGGGGTTGTGCTAGGCTTGGGATTAGATATAATACGATTGAATTTTCTTTAGATTTAAAAGCAATTTTAGTATCTATAAATCCAATAACGTTCTGGGATTTCCCATCAGCTGTACATACCTTTGAGTTGATATTTTTATAAGGTTTTCCTGAATCTAAAAAGCTTTTTGCTAAACTTCCTCCAATACATGATATAGCAGCACCAGTATCTAACAAACCGCTAACCTTTTCTCCCAATAAACTAACTTCTGCATATGGGCGCAAATCATTTTCTTTTTCGAATATACTACCTATAATATTTTTTTGTCTTTGTTTTATTTTAGACCAATAATTCCTCATACGTATAGCTGACCTAGTTGTTTTTCTATTAATTGCCGAATTAAGTATTCGTGAACGAATCTTATTATAATTTGCTAAGCGAGTATGAAATGGAATTATGGGTTTAAGTTTTCTCTCGTTATTATTCTGTGTGTGGGATACTTTAGAAGAAAATTCATTTGGTGTAGAATTTAGTCTGTGCTTGTTGCACGATCTGTCTTCTTCGTCAAGTTCTGTCTGCGTGCACTTTGTTGTGCACTCGATGCGAAGTTTTTTGCAGGATTGCATCTTAAGCAGGTAGGTTTGTATACGTTTGCTGTACCACAGCCATAGCAAAACACATTTCTTTCGGACATACAATCCTGATACCTACGACCTGTTTTCCTGCAATTCCAACAAATCAATCCTAGTTCAGAAATATAATTGTTTTCACCTATTACAAGTTCCTCACAGACCTCATCAAATAATTCGGATACTTTCTTTTAAAACCCTAAAGGTCTATGGACAATATTTCTTTTATGAATATCCTGTAAGAAGAACTCTCGCTTCCTGCAAATATCCCTGAGATGTGCAACTGAAAATATCTGTAAGTTCAAAATTTCATGTTGGATTTCAGGCAAGAGATTTCGCCTTAAAATCTCAATCATGGATATCTCAGGAATAGGCTGTTCAAGATGGTCCACTAATTCTAAAATGGAATCATAGAAAGCATCAAAACATTCTCCAGGTTTTTGTTTTCTGTCTCTTATGAGTTCTCTATAGTCCATATCAGTTCTAGTATCCTTGAACTGTTGTCTAAGCGATAAACATAAATCTGGCCATTTAATCTCTTTTACCGACTTATGGTAAAGCCAGAACCAATCACTAGCTTTACCATCAAAAAGAACCGATGCATTACAACACAATAAATCAAAATTTCCTCCCAAGGTTTGTTTTGTTAGGGCTTCTATTCTATATAAAAAGGAATCTACAGAGGCCTGCTGAATTTCCGGAGAATTTTAATTTCCAATTACTTATTATCTGGCTGATCTTATCTGGCCGAATAGCTAAATCTGCAGAGAGACCTGAATTAAGCCGTATTATATTTGAGGAGGGGTTGGTTTGGAAATGAACATCTCCTTCATTAGCATTATTGCCAGATGAGGGTATTCCTAATAATTCATCCAAACTTTGAGCTTGGCATTGGGGATTTTCATTATGACTTTCATGATTAATATTAACTTCAACCTGTGGCATAGTGTTGGTATTCCCTAAGCTAAACCTGCGAAAACCTGCTTCTATATTGTTTTGTATCAATTGAGTCAACTGCTGATTAAGGGATGCTAACATTTCTGCCTGCTGAGCACCTACAGCCGCAGTTACCAAGTTCCGAATCATATGCCTTTGACCATCAGGCGATGAATCAGCAGTTGTATTAGGAGTTGTGGGAATGTTTCTAGAAACAGACTCTTTTGCGGACCGATTTACGTCAACAGTTTGTTGGCGAGATTGATTTCTAGTCATCATTGTAATTGTCGAAGCAGTGCTAGTTTTAGAAAATTTGGACAAAGTAATTTGGGTGTTACAAGTGGGGCAAGTAGACTTATTTTGGGTTGATTTCGAAAGGCATGTTTTGTGAAAAGTGTGATTGCAAATAGTTTTTGTATAATGCCCCTTATTTGAGATGCTATTTTTACAAACTCCACAAACATCAAATGTCACAGGAGGAGGTTCTTGAGATTGACCAGTTTGGGATGGAGGCGTCAGAGCCAAGTTTTCAGTGCTACGTCTCACAGATATTTTAGAATTGTAGAAGAAATACGTTTCTAGCAATAAGATCTAATAAAATTTTAAATGAATGTATAGATTAGAAACAAAATCCACACACAAAAAAAAATTGCTGATTTGTGATCGAAAAGTAATGAAATTATTAAATGAATGATGAAAATATATAAGAATTTAATCAAAATTGTTTTACATAGAGAAAAAGAAAAATATGTATTTTTTCATCTGTCAATTTTTCATTAAATTGTTCTTATTCAGAACGTATAATACTAATTATGCTAGTAGCAATATAATATGTAAGATAAGATGTAAGAAAATTAAAAAAAAGAAAAAAAATAGTGATTCTGTTTTGATTCTTTGCAGCAAGGTATTTCAAGTTATGTAGTGATAATAAAAATTAGATGTAATGTGTGTGATTTAAATTAAATTTGAAATCTCTCAAAGATATAACGAAGAAAATTCCACTTTACTTTATTTTTGTGGCATAAGACCAAATTTTCTCAGTCTTAAGATTCCGAAAAAAAATAAGTAAAGATGAATTAATAGAATAAAATTATCAAAGAAATTAAAAATAGATTATTTAGAAAAGAAAAAGAAACAATAGAAATGATTTTAAACAGTGTTAAAGATAATATATTAAGATACATAAGAAAAACTAAGATCTAGAGAATACAGGAATAACATTTGTTTATTTGGCATAAGTCCAAAGGGTTTCAGATTTAAGTTTTCAAAAAAAAAAAACAAGTTAAGAAAAAAAAAGTTGGGATGGAAAACTAACCTATTATATTTCGGTATTTTTTCCTCTATGAGAAAAAATAAATATATTTCCGAAAATACACAGAAAACTACATTAAGTAACAGAAGCCAGAGAGATTTTTAGGTTATTTTTTTTTTACAGAAAAATAAAACGAGACCCACATTTGATTGAATTTAGCTGTCAATTTTCTATATAAATTAGTAACGTGGGCCTCACGTTGGGCGCCAAAAATAATATTATCTATGTAGCATATAACTGAATACCTTATCATTGAGCTGCGTATATGTTCTTGCATGCATTGGTTATTCCGGCTCTGGCTCGTCGGCTATTGGGCTGAGTATGTATATGAACTTAACGCGAGATGTAATAAAGGCCACATAGTAACATATATTTTAATTGCATGCATTGTATTATAAAAAGAAATATATGAAGTTATCAAAAAAAACTATATGAAATGGAACTACAAAAAAAAACGGGCAATTGAATATATTGTTAAACTAAATTAATATTACATCTAAAATTTGTGTTGTCAGTACATGTAAAATCTGCAACATTTTCCCTCCCAGCCTTGATCATCTACCTTAGTACATCTTAATTTTTAGATGATCCCTAAGATTTCATATCACCACATAACTATAACTTGTCTACAGAATCAAAACGATAAGATTTACAATTTCATTATAATCTATTTATTTCAAACGGAAAAAAAAATCATGCAAAATTACTATGCTTTTAATATTTAAACAATTCATTCAATAGGATTGCAATCCTTAATAATAATCACAAAAACAATTTTAGAGTAATTTTTCATTTCACTAATGAATTATTAAATACATGTATATATATTAGATTTATTTATGAATATGCAATATTTTTTTTTCTGATTAATTAATATTAATATAGAAAAATATTCTAATTTTAATTAACGAAAAATTCTCTTCACACCCTTTAAAAAAACAGTATGAACGAAAATACATAACAAAAGAAAACCGAAATTAGGTCAGATTGATGTAGGTCAGTTTTCAAGAATATAAATATGTAACAAAATATAAAAAAATCACAGACGGACAGAGCGGGGTTTAATAATTCGGGAAAAAGGGGCTTATTTTTAATAAAATAATATTTTATAATCAAAAATATTTAACAAATAAAATCAGTTTTAGAGATTACCTTATATAATATATTGATTTTATCTATAAATTTATATATATTAAGATTTTCCACTATAAAAAAATAATTTCTTTGAATTCTGTTGCTTTATATTTTTAATTAATTTCTTATTATTTTTTTTTCTTCTTTTTTTTATATTTTATTGTATGCTTTTTCTCAAAGAAATTTTATTTTTCACTAATTCTTTTCTGTTTCTCTCAATTCAAAATAATTCTTTTATACTTTATATTGTTATATATATTTTTGCACTTTAGTTATTCTTCAACACTTTTAAAATTATGATTTAAACATTTATTTCAAATTAATTTCATATATTGACTTCTATATTCTATATCACAAATTCTTTTTCTTCTTGTGAAATAGTGAAAAATAACTAAAAGCACATAAAGGGAATGATAAAAAAAAGTGTTTGTAACTTACATTTGTCACAGTTAATCCATCGTTGAATGATCATTCAGCAATGCTATCTATATTCGCTGGAGAGAGACAATTATAAAATTCATTTTTGAAGAGATCGATGATAGGGGTTATATTTTATCTGTTCTTCTTTACCAAATAACATACCAACATCAGCAACAGTATTCAAAGATGTTAACATTATTTTAAAAAAACTTTCTATAAATGATTTTTTTTTCTTTTACTTTTAAACATAAAAGATATTCTATACTTATTCGATAAAGGTGACCATATTCGATTTCAATTTTTACAAAAGATGTTGGTGGATAGAGTTTTTCCTTAAAAATATATTGATGACCAAATTAAGAACAAACGTCTTTCGTTCCCTATAGAAATGTAGGTGTTGGGTTTTGCAATTAGGAAACTGTATTTTAAGCAAATTTTTCCTTGGATAGCAATGACGTTTTTGTTTAGTTACCTTGTTAAAGACAAAAAACGATGCTACCAAAAACTCATCCTCATGTTTATTTTTAGCCAAATTGAGATTTAGAGTTATCTGCGTTTGTAGATTTAGACAAAAATTTAATTTTGGTGCCAAATCCCTTTTGTGAACTGGCACCAATAAAAAAATCGATGAAAAAGAAATGATATTTATATGTAGACACTAAGTGTTAAGTTTAGTTAAGTTTAGGAATTCGATTTTTACTATATTCCAAAAAAAGTTGAATAAATTTTACACTTTAAAATGCAAAACTTTATTTTTACATGTGCAATTTAAAAAAAAAATACGGTGATACTTTTTCACTGAGTTTTCTTTATGGAGATTTAGGTTAAATGAAAGACCACATTTTTAGAAAAATCCACTTATATACCCTTGCTGTAACATTTATTAAATTGCTTAATAAAATTAACCGCCAAAAAAAATTCACTCAAATGTAACTAGTAAATATCATATGTTTCAATCTAAACATATGCCCCTAGTGGAGAGATTATTGCGGTATACTGTAGAACATAGTTGAAACAGATATATGTATATATAAACAAAAGTAATATAAACGTAATTAAGATATACATGCATTTAGTAAAATTTTGTGAAATTTTAAGTTCCAACTTTATTAGTGAAATTTAGAGATATATTTTATAATTATTATAAATTTTTAAATTATAGTAATAGATTTAAAAATAGCAAAAATATATAAAAAATTGCAAAAATGTTCAATATTATTGTTAAATTTGTTTCCTTGATATACACTGTCAATCTAGTCTTGCCAGCACTTTAAACAGAGAATGCAAACAGTGCAACTAGCTTTAATTAATGGAGGGAAAATTAAAATATTTCCTGGTAGGCTAAAAATATTTAAATTGTAAGTGCTATTCTCACCATCAGAATATTAATAGTATTTTTTTTTTTTTTTTTTTTTTTATTAAAGAAATTATACTAAGAACAACATTTTCATATTAAAAATTATGGACATAAAATTACTCAAATTACAATATCAAGATATCGGATCCTTAAAAAAAAACTTTGTAATTTGGATATTATTCGAAATTTCAACAAGACTGTCGATCAAATTCCATTGAATGTTTTTTTTTTTTATTTATTTTTCAAATGACTTGTAATTGTAGCCATAAATTTGTAAACGATAGGTAGTTTAGAGCAAAACTCAAAAATATGCATATGTCCCGATGTTAATATTTGGATTTTCTAGTTTGGTTTCAACTATATATTATTTTATTTAAATTCCCAGGAATAACAAAATTTATTTGTAATTTTCCGGGAACAAAAGAAATTCGGAAAATTAGCACT
Source organism: Protocalliphora azurea (assembly GCA_932274085.1). Taxonomy (NCBI): domain Eukaryota; kingdom Metazoa; phylum Arthropoda; class Insecta; order Diptera; family Calliphoridae; genus Protocalliphora; species Protocalliphora azurea. The sequence continues at coordinate 4,657,197 of OW026524.1, forward strand.
TCAATAGTTCTAAATTAAAAAAAAATACTAATTTCTAGCTTTAAAAGCCTTAGTTTAAAAAGCTACTTCAAATTCTATGGTAAAGAATGAAAACAGTGCAACTAGCTTTAATTAATGGATGGAAAATTAAAATATTTCCGGGTATACTAAAAATATTTAAATTGTAAGTGCTTTTCTCACCATCAGAATATTAATAGAAATTTTTTTTGTAATTGTTTTTTATTAAAGAAAAAAAACAACATTTTCGTATTAAAAATTATTCACATAAAATTACTCAAATAACCATATCGAAACATCGAATCCTTAAAAAAATAATAACTTTGTAATTTACATATTGTTCGAAATTTCAACAAGACTTGGTCTATCAAATTCCATTGAATGTTTTTTTTTTTATTTCTTTTTCAAATGAAGTGAAATTGTAGCCATAAATTTGTAAACGATAGGTAGATTACAGCAAAACACAAAAATATGCTTATGTCCCGATGTTAACACAAAAATATGCTTATGTCCCGATGTTAGTATTTGGATTTTCTAGTTTGGTTTCAATTATATTATTTTATTTAAATTCTCAGGAATAACAAAATTTATTTGTAATTTTCCGGGAACAAAAGAAATCCGGGAAATTAGCACTTTAATAGTACTAAATTAAAAAATAAATTACTAAGTTCTAGCTTTAAAAGCCTCAGTTTAAATAGCTACCTCAAATTTATGGCAGAGAATGAAAACAACTAGCTTTAATTAATAGATTGAAAATTAAAATATTTCCGGGTATCCTAAAAATATATAAATTGTAACTGCTTTTCACACCATCAGAATATTAATAGTATTTTTTTTTTTTTTGGAATTGTTATTTATTAAAGAAATTATACTAAGAACAATATTTTCATATTAAAAATTAGACGTATTATCAAAACACTCGGTTGTATAATATATATATATATTAATACACTCGGGTTGTTCGTATTTATTACTTTTCTCGTTTTCGTGTTTTGATAATACGTCTAATTTTTAATATGAAAATATTGGAAATATTTTAATTTTCCATCTATTAATTAAAGCTAGTTGTTTTCATTCTCTGCCATAAATTTGAGGTAGCTATTTAAACTGAGGCTTTTAAAGCTAGAACTTAGTAAGTTATTTTTTAATTTAGTACTATTGAAGTGCTAATTTCCCGGATATATATATATATATATATATATATATATATATATATATATATATATATATATATTACAGCGCGCTAAAAACAACTACAACATGCCCACAGGGCCCCCCAACATTGGGGACAACCGTTTCACTTTACTAGCTGATTCGATAAGTCCCAAACGTAAAAAAAACAAAATATAAAGGCACCATTCCCTCATTTACCTAAAGTTCAACCTCCCAATCTCAGATATGTGTGTGAAGATAAATTCGTAAATTAAATACGTTCCACACCTCTGTTAAATACGTTCCATACACTGTTAAATACGTTCCACGCTTTGTTAAATAGGTTCCACACATTGTGCTTTTATAAAAAATTATTTTTGAAGCAAAAAAACATTTTTTTAAAAATTATTTTTATTATTCTGTTAAAAAAACATCACAATTAAACATTTTTGGAAAAAACTAAATAAAGAAACATTACAGCACTAGGATATGATGTAACAAAAACACCTATATTCAGGTCACATTCGACAGACCTGTAGGGGGTTGTGATATATCACGTGAAAGCTCTAAAGGAGTAGAACTCAAAACTGCACAGGGTATATCAAGTTGTTTCTCAGGAGGCGTGCTACGAGGTGCTGAAGTTTGGCAAAATTCACGTAAGTCTAAGAAACAGAGGGCGCCATATCTTGATTTTGGCCATACCTGAATGGGGTTATGGTACAGCAGATTAAACGTCTGGTGGAGTTGAACCCAAAACTGTTTAGACAATATTCACTTGTTTCCTAGGGAAGATAATACGAGGGTCGGAACTTTGCTCAAATTCATCAGATATTGTTCATTATTTTCTTTCTTATTATTATTTTTGCTAATTTTCTGAAAATCACAGTTTTTTATGATATAAATGTATGTGTATGAATGTTAGAAAAATCTGACATATTACTGAAATTAAAGTACAATGTAAAGGAATTTTAATGATTAACGGTTGTAATGAAGACCAAGTGAGACTTCAAACTACAAAAGTAAATAGTTTATTTAAAAACGCACTCGTAATGCAATTGCAGCTTTCCTATGCATTTAGGTGATCTGCTATTTTCAATATTTTTGTTTAGAACACAGAGAAAAAAAATATATAAATCTAAAAACTGTGTTTATAGATATTATGAATCGAACATGACTTTTTTCCCAAACTTAAAAAAAAACAATATAAAATTTTGTTTATAGAAATTATTAAATTGTATATAATTGTGCGATAATTTTAGAAATTTTGCAAAAATTTTTGAAAAAATTTTATTTTATGGTAAATGCTTAATAAATAAACAGTGTTGCCAGTTTGGACTTTCTAAGGTTAAATCTAGCCTTTTTATTTTGCTTTTAGCCACAAATTTTTCTAGCCTTTTTTTGATTCTAAAATTTTAATATTTCAACAAAGAGGAAAATAATTTCTTATTTTATTTTTACGGAATCATCCATTTAGGCATTTTTGTGTATTAATTCGCACAAATAATCAAGATTTATATTTAACAAAAATTTGCGCCTGTGGCGCCTCATCCTCCAAATCGAAAATAACTTAACACATTTTATCGACTTACTTCATCAGTTATTATAATTATTTTTTAATAAACTTCATTAACCATAAAAACTCTTTATTTTGTTCGCGATAAAAAATAAAAATAAAAAAAAAATATATATATATTAGCTTTTTTTCTGCTAGTAAAGCTGAAATACTTAATTGTCATTTCTTGAAATCTGTTGATAACATAAAACAGCAAATAATACAATTACCGTCAGATCCGTGTAATACATCGGGAACTTTAGTACCCCATTATAACAGTTTTCATCTAAGTTATAAGTCATATCAAGATGTTATAGCAATTGTTGCAGACCTCTTATCTGGGAGAAGTTGTGGTTATGAGTATATTTACCCCAAAGTGTTATTACATTGCGCAAACTATATTACCTCATGTCTGGTAAACATTTTTAATGTTGTAGTTGACACGTGAGTTTATACCGATACTTTGAAAATACATAAGGTTATTCCTATTCCCAAAGAAAATAAAGCGACATATGTTGAATAATTTCTTCCTATCGCTACTACCAATTATTGATCAAATTTTTCAAGGTATATTATATAATCAGATTTTTCCATATTTCATGGAAAATAACTTATTTAATGATTTTCAGTTTGGATTTCGAAAGGGCTGTGGTACTGAAGAGGTTCTTGTGAATGTTCAGAACTATATACGTAAATGTTTGGATGAAGGACACAGTGCTGTAACAGGCATTTTTGATTTGACAAAAGTTTTTGATATATATCTTGGCGCATAAGCTCCAGTACTATGGCGTTCAGGGAAATGGACTTTCGCTTTTAAGAAGCTATCTAAAAAATAAACAACAATTTCTTAAAATTAAAATAAATTAAAGGAAAGTGAAATAAATACTTTTAAAAATTTTTATTTCCCAAATGATCGAAAAATGGGTAAAAATTAAAAAGGTACTCTATGTAGATCTAGTAGGCTCGAAAGCTATTGTCTTATGAATTTCATAGCAAAAAAGATAATATTCAGATAATATTCTGTAATAGAATTTTCAAAATTTTGAAAATGTGATTTTTCTCATATAAGATTGATGATCAAAAAATGGGTCAAAATTAAAAAGGTGCTCCTGGTAGGCTCGAACGCTATTGCCTTATGAATTTCAGAGCAAAAAGATAATATTCAGGTTGGTCAAAGGTTTTGAGTAAAAGAATTTTAAAAATTTTGAAAAAAAGAGTTTTCTCATATAAAGGGCCCTATTGATGATCGAAAAATGGATCAGAATTAAAATGGTGCTCTATTTGGAGCCAGTAGGCTTGAAAGCTATTTTCTATTTCATCAAAATGGTGGTTTAAAAAATGCAGGCTTATACCATTTATTTTCTAATTGTAATTTTCTTCATCGTTATCAGATAAATTTGGAACAAGAAATAATTACTTATGATAATTTTTTAATCACAAGATCATTTACAGTTGGCAAATATAAAGGAGATTGACAAAGTAATCTTAATGGTACTTTAAAAGTAGTTTATAACAATAAAATTTTGGTTTAAACAAAAAATAATCAAAATACAAAAAAGTCATCACCTCCACATCAGAAAATAAAATAACAAATTTTGGTTAAAAATAATTAAAACGGCAACACTGATATGTCAAGAAATGGCACGTGCAAAAAAATATGAGTGATTTTTTTTTTTTTGTTTAGTACATGTGTAGTAATCTCTAGCGTTGTTGCCCGTTAAACCGGCGTTGCCAATTCAGCGATTTTTGCGCTGGATTTAGCGCTAAATTGGCTCGTTTTACTGCACCCAAAATCTACACGTAGACATTGTTATGTTGGCAATTGTCAAATATTATTTCCCTCTTTTATATGTTCCGTGTGGACCAATAAGAAATCTTATTATAATTCTTATTATATTATCAATTTATTTCCCAGTAAATATTTAAGCACAAAGTAGAGCAGTAATGTTTAATATAAGCTGTCAAATTTATTGTTCTTTTTTGATATTTTGCTCTTATTAAAAAAAAAGGTGCGAAATTAATTAATATTATTTTAAAAAGGCGAATAAAAAGTGACAAAGGAAAATAAATTAAAATTTTCGGTAAAAAAACAATTTAAAATTAAAATTTTTCATGTACGTGTTCTTCACCCGCTAACATAAAGTTAAAGTAAAAATTTGTTCCCTTTATTCTGCCAACCTTATTTCTTATGTTAGGAAATAAAAATGCTTTTACTTCCCCATTAACTAATACAAATAGCATCTTAAGGCCTGTGTGAAACGGTAGAAAATTATTATTTTTCGTAAAAAGTGAGCTGAACAAAATTTTACTAGCTCGTAAGGCTAGTAGAATTTTTGACAAAAGTATAATTTCTTCGACATTTTAAAATTGATAGAAAAAAATCAATATTGTAAAATATATTCTAAATATTATCAATATTAAATTTTATATGTGTTATAATTTCATGACAATGTCCTTTCCTAAAATAGAGTGTGGTTTTCGGAATGGATTTAAAATCCAATCAAAACACTGAAAATATGTTCATTCATATCTCTTGTTTTTTTTTTTTCTCTCTTTACACATTTTTGTAAAGTTTTCATTTCCCACAACAGAAACAACAATTTTTCTCACCACAGAAAAAACATTTTCTATCATAGGGCATTATTATTATTTTTGTTAATTTTAAAGCTCAACAAAAATTAAAACGAGTTTTCATTTCGAAATTCTAAAATATACCTTCAGAATGCTTTTGTTTAAAGTGGTCATTTGAAGTATCTATCCGTTTTCTAAATCCCGTTGAATGAAGCATCGAATAAGCAGTTTTCCAGATTCTTCCAAACACGTTCCTATTCTTTTAGGGGAAATTAATTTTTTTGGGGGAAAAAAATTAAGTGATTAAATTAAATAACAGTTTCATGAATTTAAATCATGGATAAGATCTTATGAATCTGGAATTTGAAATGTACAAAAAATTTTACCGCTTATATCTGTAATAAAAATACCAATTCTAAATTTTTGATTTGAAATATAATTCACTATTTCTGCTGAAGTTAAAACATTTAAAAAATATGGACTATATTTTTTAAGTTGTTACTTTTTGTAAAAATCAGACTCGAATTTAAAAAACAAGCTAAAAAGCGCTAAATTGAACCAAATTTAATGAATTTGGTTAAATTTAGCGCGTTTTGGTTACAAATACTTAGCAACACTGCGTTAAACATTTTATTTAAATATGCAGACATGCTTGTTTACTCACTTCTTTAGAAGTACACTTTGGCCTCGATTTGAGCCTTTCTTTATAATTTCGATTTATATATAGCATATTTTCTTCTTAGAAATGAAATTAACTTAAGTAACTGCATGTGAAAAATTTATTAGAGTTTTAAAGAGTTTTATTATAACAGGTGTATGTCTTGAAGTATATTTTATTGCAAAAAAATTTTAAATTCTTTGTTTTTGCTAGAAAATCAAAATAGAATTTATATAAGTATGCTAATTTCACCTGATTTCACAAAAAATAGTAATTTTTTTATTAAAGATTAACGTCTTTTCTGGAAAAATATGTTTATCCTGGAACTGCTTTTAAGAAAAAGGTGTAAATACATAAAAAGTGATTTAGATTGCGTCGATTCAGTTTGCATCGTAATTCTCCGACCCCATTAACAACGCAGACCGGGCCTCAGTGTTGATGAGTACGTTAATGCGTATTTAACGTACTCATCATACATAAATATACTATATACATATGTATGTAAGTATAAGTAATTTGTTTGTGCAGCATCCCAGCCAACACTTTAACTTTAACGGTTGATATCAAACGTGTTTCCCAAATTTGTTACAAATATAGGTAGAGGTTTGAATTTTAAGTTTGATTTAAAGTTGAGAATCATTTGAGAAAAAACGTTTGGAAACCGTACAATCTCAAATTGATATCAAATGTTATTATAGAATCATTCTCAAACCTAAAGATAACTTTAACAATATTGGAAAAATAGTATATTCTTTGATATTTATTGCTATTATCAAATCATTAATAAATCTAAAGAGAAAAGTTAACAAATATTTGAAAAATGGTATTTTCTCAATTTGATACCAAATGTTATTATCAAATCATTCTTACAGATATTTGAAACAATATATAAAAAAAATTTAAACATATACAAATAAATAAATTAATAAATAAATTTATTTAGTTAAGTATTTTCAAACTAATAAATACGTATAATGATAGGGCATAATCAAAAGTGCATACAAGAGAGAAAGAGAAAACTTTACAGAAAATTAAAAATGCATATTACTTTTATTTATGTTCCACATTTGAAAAAAGTTTGAGAATTATATTTAACAATGCACAGTGGGGCAGAATCGAAATTTTTTGGAAATAAATCTGTAACTTCTGATCGGCTAGTTGGATTTTGAATGTTAAGTTTGGAAGGGGGGCATAACAAACTCCTCAGGAGCGGAGCTAAAGGGGCTCAAAGTTAGGTTTCTCGTCTGATTTCAAATATTTTTATATATTGTTTATATATTGTTTTATATATTTTATATATTGCCCTGATAAGACCTATAAAAACATGCTTACATGTCCTTTTTATCTCTTATAGTTTTCGAGTTATTTGCGTTTGAGTTTTTAAACACCATAATTTTGCATGTTCTTGGTCCAGTTTTTTATATATATCCTAGTATCCTCGTAATTCCGACCGATTTTATTAGTTTTTTTCTTAACTAGTTAGAGACCAAAATTATCTATTGAATACAAAAAATTGAAGTCGATACCTTTACCGAGTCCAAAAATAAACGATTTTGAATTTGAAAATTGCAAAAAAGACGACTTTTTGTTTTTTTTTAGCCGAAAAAGTATCTACACTCTTTTTATCTAAAATAAAATTTTCTTTAGCAACATATAATAATTTTGCAGTTTTCTGAAAGGTAACTTCACAGAGATGACTTTAAGATAAAAAATAAGCAAAATAACTTAATTGGTCATGGTACAACCCTCCCGATTTCGACCCATTTTATATGAAAGTTTTGATTTTAGACCATATTTTCTCAAATCCCAAAGCACAAATCGACAAGCGGAATATACTTGAAGAATCCCTAATATGTTGTTAAAAGTTTTAAATCAAAATCTACGGGACTTCGGAAAAATGTGGATTCTATAGCCAAAAATGTAAAAAATTCCATTTTTGGGAATTTTGATTAGTGTATTTGGGAATTCAGGAGAACCCTACCCCTGATTGAAATTTGGTTAACGCGCTTTCATTTATATTAATAAGATCCACATTTCCTGCAAATTTCATTAAGATATCTTTATAAACAAATATGTTATTACAATTAAAATATTTGTATTTCCTCCAATAACACTAAATTGGGCCTTTTGTTTGGTTTATTTCTAAATAGCGAAAGAAATTTTAAAAATATGTATTCCAAATTAAGCTTATCCTTTAGTGTATATAATTTCCGATCTTTTGCAAAAAGATTCAAGTCAATATCATGCCTCATTTCAGAAATATGCGCCTTTAAACTTTTATATCTCCAATTTATTTTATATATGACTATATTTTTACAAACTTATTATAATTACTTAGAAAATGATGCATATTTCTGTATACTTTTAATAATATCTATACACAAAATATATTTATAAAAATAATTAATAAATATTTTTTATTTTTATTAGGGTTCCCACATTTCCCAAATTTAAGTAAATCTTTATCCTTTTCTAAGCGTTCATATATTTCTATTAATGAATTTAAAATAACAAAACAAACAAAAAATGTCTAGTTTGACTTAATCAATAAGTATTTTATTAATTTAAATTTATGGTGTTTATCTACATATCATGCAAAGTCGACTTCTTTGGTGTATCTCAAATAGAGAGGTTTTTAAAGTTGTATTGCATTTATTTTTGGACTCGGTAAAGGTATCGACTACAAATTTTTTTTATTCATTAGATAATTTTGTTCTCTAACTAGTTAAGAAAAAAACTAATAAAAACGGTCGGAAATACTAGGATATATATATATGAAAAAACTGGACCAATAACATGCAAAATTATGGTGCTTAAAAATTCAAACGCAAATAACTCGAAAACTATAAGAAATAAATAGGACATGTAAGCATGTTTTTTATAGGTCTTACAAGGCCTACAACAATATATAAACATATTTGAAATCAGACGAAAAAAAAATTTGGCAAGCAATAAAAAATTTTTTATGTCAGAGGTACCTAGCTTTGAGCCCCTTTAGCTCCGCTCCTGAGAGGTTTGTTATGCCCCCCTTCCAAACTTAACATTGTATACTCCTGTTTTCATGAAAATCCAACTAGCCGATCAGAAGTTACAGATTTATTTCCATAAATTTTCGATTCTGCCCCACTGTGCAATGATTTGATAATAATAGCATTTTTCAATTTAACAATTAATTGCGCTTTTTGTCGAGAAATTTATAATTTTCAAGTTATCTAGAAATAATTCTCAAACGTATGACATTTAAAAAAGGACTTGATTTCAAATCACTCTCAATTTGATATCAAAAAATTGTGTTTGCTGGGATATTACTCACTTGTTCTTAATTACCTTTGTTTAATAGAGTGTTGTTAAAATACTTGTTGGTATCAGTGTTACCCATTGGTACAATTTTATTTTCTATTTCTATTCTTTTATATCAATTTAAAAAAAGCTGGAAAATTTATAGATAATTAATAGCAACAGGTAACACTGCTACTAACAAGTATTTTAATATAATTTCTATTATGCAAAGTATTCATCTAATAAAATAATAGAATATTGTTTTGCAATTGTTTAAATCTTTCTATATTCGTTTATAAAAATAAAATAAAAGAAAAATATAAAAATAGATTTGATACTCAAAACCTATGATCAATCTTAATATTATCTTTTTTGCTCTGAAATTCATAAGACAATAGTTTTCGAGCCTACTAGGAGCACCTTTTTAATTTTAACCCATTTTTTGATCATATTATATTATCTGAATATTATCTTTTTTGCTGTGAAATTCATAAGACAATAGCTTTCGAGCCTACTAGGTCTACATAGAGCACATTTTTAATTTTTACCCTTTTTTCTATCATCAATGGGATCCTCCTATAAAGATTTTTTGGGAAATAAAAATTTTTTAAAGTATTTATTTTATAAACGTAAAGTAATGACCGTGTGGAGTCTTTACCTGTTTACTTCCATCGGACGCGTCCCCAGGTGGCGGATAGGGGGGATTGGGCGAGAGACACTGGAGGCACTAATGTACGGTGCTGGAGTCCTCTTCCCTTGCCGACATTAATGCATCCTTTGTATCACACCCAGTCCTGAAAACGGTAGGCTTGCTGGACTGGATGCGATGCATTGATGTATTCTATTTGGTGTTTCCGCCGAAGTGAATACATCTCTGACACTGGGTACGGTCTTGGGTCATGCGTTTTCCGTGGACCAAATAAATGGGTCTTATGCACTTTTAAGATCAAGGTGGTTGGTAGCAGTGCCGAGGATCTGAATGATTAGTTAGTGCTAAAAGAAACTAATAGTGAACAGCTCCCCTCTGATGCTGATGGCAAGGGTCAGTTGTATTACAGCCTAGTCCGCGTATGCCGTCACTGCGCGAGATGGTCTATTTTTTACGAGCACACTCGTGGGACCAAAATAGAAAAAGAAAAATTGGAAACTGATAGGTTAAGTATTGAACAGGACAAAGGGACAACGGACAAAGAAACCAACACTAGGGTAGTAGAAGGGACGGAAGCTGACTTAAGAGTTAGGGATAGGGTCAAAGTAGGAGAAAACAATGACGACGCCGGGAAAGGGGGGAAAGATGAGGATGGGGACGATGACATGGACTTAATGAGACTGCATACGGACATCCTCATTCAACACGGACAACTGATGACCCAACTAACGGAGGAGGACAGCCTGCTGGACTCGACGGAGGACCCTGTAGGATCTGGAGCGACGGAGGGACTGGAGGACCTGTCTCTTTTATCCGATGAAGAGCATGAGACAACAGTGGTCTCTGCACTTGACCGGGGCAAAGAAATCGGAAATGCAGTCACTGCGTCAACTCCGGGTAGGAAGCAGGTGAGCTCGTCGGGGGCATCAGGCATGCCAAGGCCTACGGCCAAACCTATTGTTCGGCAGGTAGCGGTAGCATATCCAATGGATGAGCAAGCCGCAACCGACAGCCGAACGAATCTTGAAAAGGCGAAAAACGGTGTTAGAGCCTCTATAGCTGCACTGAATAAGTTGGCTAAAAAGGACCCATCGCTGTTAGACGGGCGGGATAGGCATGTTCGCAGGAAACACCGAAAGAGCATCTACAGGTTTGAACGGACCTATGGCTCCATCGGTGACATCCTGGGATTGTCTTATCCCGATGGTTTTAAAGTGGAGGTAGAGGAAGGTCCGCAAATTGCTCGCAAGGGTAAAGAGTCCGTGTCTACCAACACTTTGGAACCAAAAGTCGACGCTGTCACACAGTGTGATACTCACAAGCCATCTAGCAGTCCTGTAGCCTCTCTCAAGGGAAGCGACAGGGCAGCAAGGATTGGTAGTGGGAAAAAACTCATTGAGAAGAGAGTAGAGAAGGTAAATCAAGCTCTTGCGAGCCCCGCTAAAGGATCTCAAATGAGGTCAATTAGGGGAGCTCTGCCTGGAGATGAGATACCCTCTACCTCTAAGAAAGCAGGTCATTTCCCGCATGACTCTTTTAAAGGTCCCCCTAAGGGAACCATAAAAAGAGTGAGGTCGGGGGATGACCAGCAGATTCCGTCTGCGAAGAAGGTTGGTAATGCACCAAGTGGCCCGTTTAAAAACTCTCATAAGGGAGTAGTAAAGCGGGTAGTATCTGGTGACGTGCAACCTTCATCGTCCAAAAAGGGGAAGGATTCGTCCAAGTCGGACATTCTTCAAGCAGCAGTCATTGACCGTGCTGATCCAGATGGGAGAATCAGTACGGAAATGTGGCGGCTGATTGAGGATAGACTTATGGACGAAATCTTCCAGGCAAGGCACAGACCGGGTGAAATAGCCTTCATGGGTGCAGACTGGACAAGGGGCGTCAAGACTGTTGGTTGCGGTAACAAAGGAACTTTTGAATTCCTGAAAGCCGCGATCAACAGATGTGGCAACCTTTGTCCAGATGCGCAACTGGAGGTTATACCAGCGTCGGAATTGCCTCTGCGACCAATAGTCACGGTATGGATTCCACCACCCATTAAACCGGTGGAAGTCATACTGGGAATATTGGAAGGACAAAATAGGGGGATCAATACAAGTCAATGGAAACTTGTTTCTTCATTGACTTGTAAAGAGAACCAGGGTAAAGATTTCCGATTCGCAGTGGATCGGGAATCTATTAGGAAACTGGACTCATTGGGGGGGGTTGTTACGTTCGGGCTTGGCTACATCAAATTTCGCTACGCGAAAAATGATAAAGCCAAAGAGGTTGCGGATGGTGCAGATAAATCTGCATCATTGTGAAGCAGCCTCGACCGAATTGATAACCTACCTCAGTGAGACCAATGTGGACGTGGCCCTAATCCAGGAGCCTTGGCTAAATGATAACCAGGTCTGTGGTTTAAGGGTCAAAGGATACAAATTGTTCAAGCCGTCCACTGGGGATAAGGTGAGAACTTGTATTTTGGTGAAGAATGATCTTCAGGTAATTCTTCTTAACTCTTTCAGTTATGGTGATCTAACGGTCGTCCAAGGAGAGGCATTGGGAGGCGGTAAATTGGCCTTGGCCTCGGTGTACATGCCCTATGAGGAGTTGGAACCACCAGATGACAGGGTGTGGGCCTTAGCCGAGTACGCAAGACGGAATGGAGTACGTCTATTGCTCGGTTGCGATGCAAATGCACACCACAGTCAATGGGGTAGCAGGGATACCAATAAGAGAGGTGAGTCAACCTTTGATTTTATTATTGCAAATGATCTTTTAATCTGTAATAGGGGTAATACTCCTACGTTCAGAACGAAGGATAGGAATTCAGTAATAGACATCACACTGACCAACTCAAAGGACCTGGTTGAAGACTGGAGGGTGGCCATGGGATGTACTTTCTCTGACCATGGTAGGATAACCTTTAGTCTGAACTTCCGAGGTTCTGAGGGGAAACCTTTCAGGAATCCTAGGAGGACAGATTGGGACGCCTTCGGGCGGGATCTAGGGTCAAGATTGACTAGAACTCCGATGGAGGTCTTGTCGAGAAAGAATCTTGACGAAATAGTGGAGAGGGTAACAGGGTCCATTAACAGAAGCTATGAGCTTAACTGCCCGGTGAGCTATCCGGGTAAAAGGAGACAGCCGGTCTGGTGGTCGGAGGAGTTGAAGGCTCAACGGACCACAGTTGGCAGGCTGTACAACAAGGCCCATAGATCTGGTAGGGACGAGGACTGGGGCACCTATAGAATGTGTTTCAATAAGTACAAAAAGGACATTAGAAGAGCTAAAAGAGCCTCGTGGATTAGGTTCAGCGAGGCCATTGACTCGGTCAATGAACTTTCCAGATTCAGGAAGATACTGTCAAAGGACCCTAGTGTTCCTGGGAGTATCCAGAGATCAGATGGTTCATGGACGGAGTCTAGTTCTGAGTCACTTAATGTACTTCTGGAAACCCATTTTCCGGGTTGCAGGGATCCATTGGTGGAGGGATCAGGTGAGGGAGAACACTTCTTCACAGAGTCCACCAGTGGGATGATTGGTACAGTGGTAAGTGACCTAATAACGGTGGAGAAGGTCACATGGGCGGTGAATTCATTCGAGCCTTATAAGTCACCAGGCCCGGATGGTATTTTTCCGGCCATGTTGCAGAATGCACCGTTGGTGGTCCGTAAACTACTGGCTGAGATTTTTAAGGGGTGTCTGACACATGGACATATTCCAAGGGGGTGGAGAGAGGTTAGGGTTATATTCATACCGAAAGGTGGAAGGACCTGTCACTCGAAACCCAAGGATTATAGACCTATCAGCCTATCGTCTTTCCTCTTGAAGACTTTAGAGAGACTGATAGATCTGTATTTAAGATCGTCTGGTATCTCCAGCATCATGAGTAGTGCTCAACATGCTTACCTGAAGGGTAAATCTGTGGAGAGTGCGCTAAGTGATGTGGTGGGTTATATAGAACAAGGGCTTCGGTATAAGGAATACACCATGGCCGCGTTCTTGGATATTGAGGGAGCGTTCAACAATATTGAGATTGACGCTATCAAGCAGGCGCTGGAGAATCTTAAGGTACATGACTTCTTGATCGAATGGATAATCCTCATGCTGAGCAGCAGGATTATCAATTCGAGCTTGGGTGGAGTATGCTTAAGAAAACTAGTGACTAGGGGAACTCCGCAAGGGGAGTGCTCTCACCCCTGCTGTGGCTAATGGCTGTCGATGTGATTTTGCGTCAATTCGACAGTAGAGGGCGGAAGATCGTGGCTTATGCGGATGATGTGGTCATACTGGTAAAGGGAAAATTTCTTCCCACAATCAGTGAGATCATGCAGTCAGCGCTGGGTGAGCTGTCCTCGTGGGCTGCTGATAAGGGGTTGGGAGTGAACCCGGAGAAGACAGAGTTGGTTCTGTTTACTAGGAGGTACAAGGTAGAGAAATTCAGACTACCGGTACTATGTGGGACTGAACTGAAGCTTTCAGACTCAGCGAAATATCTGGGGGTGTTCCTTGATAGCAAACTGACCTGGAAGAGGAATGTTCAGGAAAGACTCAAGCGTGGCCTCAATGCCTACTACACCTGTAGAAACTCCATAGGTAAGAGTTGGGGACTCAAACCGAAAGTTGTATATTGGATTTACACTTCGGTGGTGAGACCAATCCTTTCATATGGTTGTTCTGTCTGGTGGCAGGCACTGGAACGCAAGAGCAATAGGAGCCTTTTGTCGAAGGCGCAGAGGTGTGCTTCGATTGGCATCACGGGTGCAATGAGAAGCACACCACAAGCGGCTCTGGATGTCATACTTCATCTCCTACCCATTGAGGAGTTTGTGAGGGGTATGGCGGCAAAGAGTCTACTGAGACTTAAGGAATTGGGACTATTAGGCTCATCAAGAGCAGGTCACTCCAAGGTCATTTACGAGATCAGTTATGGTGAGGTTAATCTGAACTCTACGGGGGCATCGGATTACATGGCCGCTGAATCGGACTTTGGAGTAAATCCTGTCGTGGTGATACCTGATAGGGAGATCTGGTCCGGCACTGAGAGACTATATGAAGGTTGCGCAGTGTTCACGGACGGATCAAAGATGGTCGATAGTACCGGGGCGGGGGTCTACATTATGGGCACGGATTTGAAGGGCTCTTTTAGACTCCCTGATGAGTGCAGTGTTTTTCAGGCTGAGATTCTCGGCATCCTGAAGGCCGCGGAAATGATCAGGCAAAACATTGCGAGAGGTACCGAGGTCACTCTCTATGTGGATAGTCAGGCAGCTCTGAAGGCCTTGGAGACACATTTGGTGAGATCCAGGCTGGTAGCTGCCTGTAGAAAGGCACTGAGAGAGTTGATGGAGGACTACATGGTGAGACTTTGCTGGGTGCCTGGCCATTGCAATATTTCAGGCAATGAATTGGCTGATGAACTGGCAAGGCAAGGTGCGGCAGGGAACGTCTCGGATAGAGAGACATATGTGAGACCACCACTAAGTTTCTTCTATGGGAAGATCAATGATTGGATCTTGGTCAGAACCAATTCGGCTTGGGAAAGTAGGGAGGACTGCAAAGTGTCGAGGGCGATATGGCCGGTATTGGACAAGGCAGGCACTACCACTCTCCTGGGCATGAATAGGAAGAGTTTGAGGGTCATGATAGGGGCCATAACGGGTCACTGTATGATAGGAAAGATGAGGTCTAGAATGGATGCTAACAGTTCTGTTTTTTGCAGACTGTGTGAGGACATCGATGAGACCGAGTCTATTGAACACATTGTGTGCCATTGTCCGCGATTACAGCATCGTAGGATGAAGTGGCTGGGTAGACAGTTCCTCGACGGGCTAGATGACGTTCGGAATGTGGATCTTGTTGACGTCATAGGCTTCGTCATGGGAATTAGCTGCTTGAGGGAGAATCAGGGGTTTAACCCTAGGGGGATTGGTGGCATTGCTGGTCCCCTTCTGTGATTCGTTACGTTTCTGTTCTCTTTTTACCTTTCACTTTAGTTTTTTCTGTACTCTATATTTTCAATTCTATACATTCTATACCCTTATTTCACAACTGTTCTGTTGAAGGGACTCACAATGGACCGGGATCGGTCTCTGGGTGGAGATGTGGTACTGTCTGGTATCACATCTACCTTCTCTATCTATCTATCTATCTGACTGTAAAAATACCGTAAGCAAGGGTCCTAAAACACTTCCCTGGGGCACTCAATATCTAACAGTACTTTCACTTTCCTTAATTTTAAGAAATTGTTGTTTATTTTTTAGATAGCTTCTTAAAAGCGAAAGTCCATTTCCCTGAACGCCATAGTACTGGAGCTTTTGCGCCAAGATATATATCAATAACTTTTGTCAAATCAAAAAATGCCTGTTACAGCACTGTGTCCTTCATCCAAACATTTACGTATATAGTTCTGAACATTCATAAGAGCCTCTTCAGTACCACAGCCCTTCCGAAATCCAAACTGAAAATCATTAAATAAGTTATTTTCCATGAAATATGGAAAAATCTGATATAATATACCTTGAAAAATTTTATCAATAATTGGTAGTAGCGATAGGAAGAAATTATTCAACATATGTCGCTTTATTTTCTTTGGGAATAGGAATAACCTTATGTATTTTCAAAGTATCAGTATAAACTCACGTGTCAACCACAACATTAAAAATGTTTACCAGACATGAGGTAATATAGTTTGCGCAATGTAATAACACTTTGGGGTAAATATACTCATAACCACAACTTCTCCCAGATAAGAGGTCTGCAACAATTGCTATAACATCTTGATATGACTTATAACTTAGATGAAAACTGTTATAATGGGGTACTAAAGTTCCCGATGTATTACACGGATCTGACGGTAATTGTATTATTTGCTGTTTTATGTTATCAACAGATTTCAAGAAATGACAATTAAGTATTTCAGCTTTACTAGCAGAAAAAAAGCTAATATATATATATTTTTTTTTATTTTTATTTTTTATCGCGAACAAAATAAAGAGTTTTTATGGTTAATGAAGTTTATTAAAACATAATTATAATAACTGATGAAGTAAGTCGATAAAATGTGTTAAGTTATTTTCGATTTGGAGGATGAGGCGCCACAGGCGCAAATTTTTGTTAAATATAAATCTTGATTACTTGTGCGAATTAATACACAAAAATGCCTAAATGGATGATTCCGTAAAAATAAAATAAGAAATTATTTTCCTCTTTGTTGAAATATTAAATTTTTAGCCTTTTTATGGTAAATTTAAGAATCAAAAAAGGCTAGAAAAATTTGTGGCTAAAAGCAAAATAAAAAGGCTAGATTTAACCTTAGAAACTCCAAACTGGCAACACTGTTTATTTATTAAGCATTTACCATGAAATAAAATTTTTTCAAAATTTCTAAAATTATCGCACAATTATATACAATTTAATAATTTCTATAAACAAAATTTTATATTGTTTTTTTTTAAAAGTCATGTTCGATTCATAATATCTATGAACACAATTTTTAGATTTATATATTTTTTTCTCTGTGTTCTAAACAAAAATATTGAAAATAGCAGATCACCTAAATGCGTAGGAAAGCTGCAATGGCATTACGAGTGCGTTTTTAAATAAACTATTTACTTTTGTAGTTTGAAGTCTCACTTGGTCTTCATTACAACCGTTAATCATTAAAATTCCTTTACATTGTAGTTTGATTTCAGTAATACGTCAGATTTTTCAAACATTCATACACATACATTTATATCATAAAAAACTGTGATTTTCAGAAAATTAGCAAAAATAATAATAAGAAAGAAAATATGAACAAAATCTGATGACTTTTAGAAAGAAATTGTCATTTTTTTAAAAAGGCTTGAAGAATGAATGATATATGTATATGATATTATGAACGAACGTTCGTATCACGTATTCATAGAAACGTATATAGTTTTGAGATTTGCTTCCTTATAGCTTTCATCCGATGTATCACAACCCCATTCGAAATGGCCCTCCCACAACTTGAAATATAAATCATTGAAAAATATTGATATTATATTCTACCCCTCGTAAAATGTCTCCTGAAAAACAACTGGGTATACCCTATATAGTTTTGAAATCTACTCCCTTAGAGCTTTCATCCGATGTTTCACAACCCAATTCAGGCTGTCCTAAATGGCCCTCCCACAACTTGAAATATAAATCATTGAAAAATATTGATATTATATTCTACCCCTCGTAAAATGTCTCCTGAAAAACAACTGCGTATACCCTACATAGTTTTAAAATCTACTCCTTTAGAACTTTTATCCGATGTATCACAACCACATTCAGGTCTATTGGAAATGGCCCTCCCACATCTTGGAATATATATCTCTGAAATATGAATAATTATATTATACCCCTCGTACGATGTCTCCAGAAACACCTGGGTATACCCTATACAGTTTTGAAATCTACTCCCGCAGAGCTTTCATCCGATGTATCACAACCCCATTCAGGTCTGTCCTAAATGGCCCTCCCACATCTTGGAATATATATCTCTGAAATATGAATAATTATATTATACCCCTCGTACGATGTCTTCAGAGATACACCTGGGTATACCCTATATAGTTTTGAAATCTACTCCCTCAGAGATTTCAACCGATTTATCACAACCCAATTCAGGTCTGTTGGAAATGGCCCTCCCACAACTTGGAATATATATCTCTGAAATATGAATAATTATATTTCACCCCTAGTAGCATGTATCCTGAGAAACGACTGGGTATACCCTATATAGTTTTAAAATCTACTCCCTTAAAGCTCTCATCCGATGTATCACATCCCCATTCAGGTCTGTCCTAAATGGCCATCCCACATCTTGGAATATATATATCTGAAATATGAATAATTATATTCCACCCCTCGTAGCATGTCTCCTGAGAAACGACTGGGTATAACCTATATAGTTTTATGTGTGTGAAGATAAATATGCGAGTTAAATATGTTTTTGACGTAACGACTTACGTAATGATGTATGTGATGACGTAACGACATATTTAAATATGGCATATTTAAATATGACATATTTAAATATGAAATATTTAAATATGACTATTTGGTAGTAAAAAAAAGTAATAAATCGAATTTTGACAAAATTTAATGAAATATTAAAAGCTAATAAATTTATAATAATATAAAATAATATAATAATAAAAATTTTTAAATTTTTATTCTGAGAAAATATTCCAAAATTCAAGTTTGTGTATGTAAAACCTCTCAGAGGTTCGTCAACCATTTTGAACACTGAAAAAAATGCATAATGGAATCAAGGATAAATAATATTCTTGAATATAACCAGGCTTCCTGAATTATATATGTAATTTTTTTAAAGTGTCAACTTTGCGAATATACTGTCCGTGGATACTAGCAGGATTTCTGAATTGTATTTATGGTTTTTTTAAAAAATATTCAAAATGTCAAGGATTTTGCCCACTGTGGCCAAACGGCGAGTTGGCATGCATAGCCACTATATGCCGAGTGGAGCCAAGGATGATTACTGTCCGTGGATATAAACAGAATTCCTGAATTGTATTTGTGAATTTTTTAAAAAATTTTCAAAATGTCAACTTTGTCAATATAGAGTCTATCAGAGGTCTGTCAAGGATTTTGCCCGCTGTGGCCAAACGGTGAGTTGGCATGCATAACCACTATATGCCGAGTGGAGCCAAGGATGAGTACTATCCGCGGATATAAGCAGAATTCCTGAATTGTATTTGTGAATTTTTTTAAAAAATTTTCAAAATGTCAACTTTGCCAATATAGAGTATATCAGAAGTCTGTCAAGGATTTTGCCCACTGTGGCCAAACGGCGAGTTGGCATGCATAACCACTATATGCCGAGTGGAGCCAAGGATGAGTACTATCCGTGGATATAAGCAGAATTCCTGAATTGTATTTGTGAATTTTTTAAAAAATTTTCAAAATGTCAACTTTGCCAATATAGAGTATATCAGAAGTCTGTCAAGGATTTTGCCCACTGTGGCCAAACGGCGAGTTGGCATGTATAACCACCATATGCAGAATGGAGCCAAGGATGATTACTGTCCGTGGATATAAACAGAATTCCTGAATTGTATTTGTGAATTTTTTAAAAAATTTTCAAAATGTCAACTTTGTCAATATAGAGTCTATCAGAGGTCTGTCAAGGATTTTGCCCGCTGTGGCCAAACGGCGAGTTGGCATGTATAACCACCATATGCAGAATGGAGCCAAGGATGAGTACTATCCGTGGATATAAGCAGAATTCTTGAATTGTATTTGTGAATTTTTTAAAAAATTTTCAAAATGTCAACTTTGCCAATATAGATTATATCAGAAGTCTGTCAAGGATTTTGCCCACTGTGGCCAAACGGTGAGTTGGCATGCATAACCACCATATGCAGAATGGAGCCAAGGATGAGTACTATCCGCGGATATAAGCAGAATTCCTGAATTGTATTTGTGAATTTTTTAAAAAATTTTCAAAATGTCAACTTTTCCAATATAGAGTATATCAGAATTCTGTCAAGGATTTTGCCCACTGTGGCCAAACGGCGAGTTGGCATGCATAACCACTATATGCCGAGTGGAGCCAAGGATGAGTACTATCCGTGAATATAAGCAGAATTCCTGAATTGTATTTGTGAATTTTTTAAAAAATTTTCAAAATGTCAACTTTGCCAATATAGAGTATATCAGAATTCTGTCAAGGATTTTGCCCACTGTGGCCAAACGGCGAGTTGGCATGTATAACCACCATATGCAGAATGGAGCCAAGGATGAGTACTGTCCGTGGATATAAGCAGAATTCCTGAATTGTATTTGTGAATTTTTTAAAAAATTTTCAAAATGTCAACTTTGCCAATATAGAGTATATCAGAAGTCTGTCAAGGATTTTGCCCACTGTGGCCAAACGGCGAGTTGGCATGCATAACCACCATATGCAGAATGGAGCCAAGGATGAGTACTATCCGTGGATATAAGCAGAATTCCTGAATTGTATTTGTGAATTTTTTAAAAAATTTTCAAAATGTCAACTTTGCCAATATAGAGTATATCAAAAGTCTGTCAAGGATTTTGCCCACTGTGGCCAAACGGCGAGTTGGCATGCATAACCACTATATGCCGAGTGGAGCCAAGGATGAGTACTATCCGTGGATATAAGCAGAATTCCTGAATTGTATTTGTGAATTTTTTAAAAAATTTTCAAAATGTCAACTTTGCCAATATAGAGTATATCAGAAGTCTGTCAAGGATTTTGCCCACTGTGGCCAAACGGCGAGTTGGCATGCATAACCACCATATGCAGAATGGAGCCAAGGATGAGTACTATCCGTGGATATAAACAGAATTCCTGAATTGTATTTGTGAATTTTTTAAAAAATTTTCAAAATGTCAACTTTGCCAATATAGAGTATATCAGAACTCTGTCAAGGATTTTGCCCACTGTGGCCAAACGGCGAGTTGGCATGCATAACAACCATATGCAGAATGGAGCCAAGGATGAGTACTATCCGTGGATATAAGCAGAATTCCTGAATTGTATTTGTGAATTTTTTAAAAAATTTTCAAAATGTCAACTTTGCCAATATAGAGTATATCAGAAGTCTGTCAAGGATTTTGCCCACTGTAGCTAAATTACGCGTTGTCATGCATAACCACGATATACAGAATGAAGCCAAGGGTAAATACCATCCGCAGATATAAGCAGAATTCCTGAATTGTATTTGTGAATTTTTTAAAAAATATCCACGGATAGTACTCATCCTTGGCTCCATTCTGCATATGGTGGTTATGCATGCCAACTCGCCGTTTGGCCACAGTGGGCAAAATCCTTGACAGACTTCTGATATACTCTATATTGGCAAAGTTGACATTTTGAAAATTTTTTAAAAAATTCACAAATACAATTCAGGAATTCTGCTTATATCCACGGATAGTACTCATCCTTGGCTCCATTCTGCATATGGTTGTTATGCATGCCAACTCGCCGTTTGGCCACAGTGGGCAAAATCCTTGACAGAGTTCTGATATACTCTATATTGGCAAAGTTGACATTTTGAAAATTTTTTAAAAAATTCACAAATACAATTCAGGAATTCTGTTTATATCCACGGATAGTACTCATCCTTGGCTCCATTCTGCATATGGTGGTTATGCATGCCAACTCGCCGTTTGGCCACAGTGGGCAAAATCCTTGACAAACTTCTGATATACTCTACATTGGCAAAGTTGACATTTTGAAAATTTTTTAAAAAATTCACAAATACAATTCAGGAATTCTACTTATATCTACGGATGGTATTTACCCTTGGCTTCATTCTGTATATCGTGGTTATGCATGCCAACGCGTAATTTAGCTACAGTGGGCAAAATCCTTGACAGACTTCTGATAGACTCTATATTGGCAAAGTTGACATTTTGAAAATTTTTTAAAAAATTCACAAATACAATTCAGGAATTCTGCTTATATCCACGGATAGTACTCATCCTTGGCTCCACTCGACATATAGTGGTTATGCATGCCAACTCGCCGTTTGGCCACAGTGGGCAAAATCCTTGGCAGACTTCTGATATACTCTATATTGGCAAAGTTGACATTTTGAAAATTTTTTAAAAAATTCACAAATACAATTCAGGAATTCTGCTTATATCCACGGATAGTAATCATCCTTGGCTCCATTCTGCATATGGTGGTTATGCATGCCAACTCGCCGTTTGGCCACAGTGGGCAAAATCCTTGACAGACTTCTGATATACTCTATATTGGCAAAGTTGACATTTTGAAAATTGTTTAAAAAATTCACAAATACATTTCAGGAATTCTGCTTATATCCACGGATAGTACTCATCCTTGGCTTCATTCTGCATATGGTGGTTATGCATGCCAACTCGCCGTTTGGCCACAGTGGTCAAAATCCTTGACATTTTGAATATTTTTTAAAAAAATCATAAATACAATTCAGAAATCCTGCTAGTATCCACGGACAGTATATTCGCAAAGTTGACACTTTAAAAAAATTACATATATAATTCAGGAAGCCTGGTTATATTCAAGAATATTATTTATCCTTGATTCCATTATGCATTTTTTTCAGTGTCCAAAATGGTTGACGAACCTCTGAGAGGTTTTACATACACAAACTTGAATTTTGGAATATTTTCTCAGAATAAAAATTTAAAAATTTTTATTATTATATTATATTATATTATTATAAATTTATTAGCTTTTAATATTTCATTAAACTTTGTCAAAATTCGGTTTATTACTTTTTTTTACTACCAAATAGTCATATTTAAATATTTCATATTTAAATATGGCATATTTAAATATGCCATATTTAAATATGCCGTTACGTCATAACATATATCATTACGTAAGTCGTTACGTCAAAAACATATTTAACTCGCATATTTATCTTCACACACATTATAGTTTTGCAATCTACTCCCCTAGAGCTTTCATCCGATGTATCACAACCCCATTCAGGTCTGTTCGAAATGGCCCTCCCACAACTTGAAATATAAATCATTGAAAAATATTGATATTATATTCCACCCCTCATAGCATGTCTCCTGAAAAACAACTGGGTATACCCTATATAGTTTTGAAATCTACTCCCTTAGAGCTTTCATCCGATGTTTCACAACCCAATTCAGGGCTGTCCTAAATGGCCCTCCCACAACTTGAAATATAAATCATTGAAAAATATTGATATTATCTTCCACCTCTCGTAGCATATTCGCTGAGAAACAACTGGTTATACCACATATAGTTTTGAAATCTACTCCCTTAGAGCTTTAATCAGATGTATCACAGCCCCATTCAGGTCTGTTCGAAATGGATCTCCCACTACATCTCTGAAATATGAATAATTATATTCCACCCCTCGTAGCATGTCTCCTGAGAGACGACTGGGTATACCCTATATAGTTTTGAAATCTACTCCCCTAGAGCTTTCATCCGATATATCACAACCCCATTCAGGTCTGTTCGAAATGGCCCTCCCACAACTTGAAATATAAATCATTGAAAAATATTGATATTATCTTCCACCTCTCGTAGCATATTCGCTGAGAAACAACTTGTTATACCACACATAGTTTTGAAATCTACTGCCTTAGAGCTTTAATCAGATGTATCACAGCCCCATTCAGGTCTGTTCGAAATGGATCTCCCACTACTTGAAATATAAATCATTGAAAAATATTGATATTATATTCCACCCCTCGTAGCATGTTCGCTGAGAAACAACTGGGTATACCCTATATAGTTTTAAAATATACTCTATTAGAGCTTTCATTCGATGTATCACAACCCCATTCAGGTCTGTCCAAAAAGCCCCCCATTCAGGTGTGAATTTATAAGAATTTGCGCAAAGTTCCGACCCTCATAGTATCTTCCTTAGGCAACAAGTGAATATTGTCTAAACAGTTTTGGGTTCTACTCCACCATACCTTTAATCTGATGTACCATAACCCCATTCAGGTATGGCCAAAATCAAAATACTGCCCCCTCTGTTTCTTACACTTATTGAATTTTGCCAAACTTCAGCACCTCGTAGCATGTCTCCTGAGAAACAACCCCATTCAGGTCTGTCCAAACTGGCCCGCAATGTGGCCTGAATATGGGTGTTTTTGATACAATACAATTTTATTCTGGAGACATATCTTTTTATATTTTTTGCTTAAAATTTTATGCAGTTATGTTTTATTTAATAAAACATTAAAATTTATTTTTATAATCGCTTTTATCGGCAAAAAAAAAGTCAAATTAAATAAACTCAGCTTACTTTACGGTGTTTGGAATATAGTTAGCCGACATGTGGGACGTATCTAACTAACGAATTTATCTTCACATCCTTATCCCAGATACATAATAATGCAAACAATCGATCCTAATAAACCCCTTTCTAGTTTCTCCTGCTTTGCGTTGAATAGAGCAATAGAATTAATCAACAAAGACATTACATCTATTTCCCAACTTCGTGATGGAAGCCTGCTTTTATTGGTGAACAATAAACAAACTGCTGAAAAATTCCTACAGTCTAAGGAGTCAGTTGACCTATGCTCAATGCAATGTAAGCTACATGAAAACTAAAATAGTACTAAAGGAACAATTCGGAGCATCTGAATGACTTCCCAGATGACGAAATCATCAGGAAACTTTCTAACCAAGCCGTATTCGACGTATACAAATTCCAAAAAATAATTGATGATAAAATTGCTAAAACTAGTGTTCTACTTCTTACATTAGACTTATATTATTTGCCAAAAAAATTTAAGTTTTTTGCTAAAACAGGTGTTCTACTTCTTACATTAGACTTATATCACTTGCCAGAAAAAATTTAAGTTTCTTGGAACACGGTAAATATTCGTGAATACATACTTTCAGATTGTTCCCGCACCCAATGTGCAAACTGCCTCGAAGAACATTCAGCA
Organism: Protocalliphora azurea; assembly: GCA_932274085.1. Lineage (NCBI taxonomy): Eukaryota > Metazoa > Arthropoda > Insecta > Diptera > Calliphoridae > Protocalliphora > Protocalliphora azurea. The sequence continues at coordinate 4,682,484 of OW026524.1, forward strand.
TCATCAAACAAATGTACAAAATTCATTCAACAATAAGAAATTCTAAAAATTAAAAATAAATGTACCATAAGTGAAGCTAATCTCCCCAAATACTACATTCTCCTCAATTATCTCAAACTATTCAACCAAATCAAGTATTGTAAAAAACAATAATGAAATTACCCAAAATAATATTAAACATAACAAAAACATTAGACAAAATAAAGAAATCGAATAAAACGATAATAAAGAAGACAGTAATATCGCATCACAACTTATCCCCCCACCTTATCAACAAGTAATAAGAATGAAAAATTAAATTATCGAACAACAATCACAGAAAAGCAACAAGTAACCTCCACACAAACTAAACAAAACAAAACTGTAAAAACCCAACATCTCTTATCTAGAGTACAAGAAATAATAAATAAACCTAAAAAACAACCAAAACAAAAACAAGATGACACAATGGATTATCAACTAATCCAGTCTAGCGAAGAAAAGTAAGAATATAATTTAACTCTCCCAACTTACTAAACTCTCACTCATCATCAATATGATAAAAATAATTCAATGGAATATTAATGGCTACAACAACAATTTTAACGAACTATCTCATCTCATAAATGACTACAGCCCTGACAGAATAGCTTTACAAGAGATCCATTTACTTCAAAACACTTAAATTACAATTCATAGATTATACGAGAGGTACTTTTATAATTTACCTAATGTAACTACTTCTAAACATTCTTATAAAAAAATATACGTCATGAAATATTATTTCGCAACACAAAACTCGCCTCAATGGAATTGGTTATTAATCTTAATCCTATTTTATCTATTATAAACTGTTATGTTCCCCCAAATTAACCGTTTACAGACCAAGATTTAAATGATATATTACATCCCACCAAACAAAATTGGTTACTACTAGGTGACTTCAACGCCTGGAGTCCTCTCTGGGGTTCACTAACAACCAATCCTAGGGGTATAATTGTTGAGAATCTTATTTTCTCAAAAAAATATAGTATGAATAAATGACGGCTCAGTAACACATTTATCTACTCACAAACATTCATTTTCAAACATTGATTTGTCGTTTTGCAACCTACCTATCTTTCTTACCTTCGGATGCGACTCCAACTCTATTAAATACAAACCAATTAACAAATATAAAACTAATAAGGCCGACTGCACCAGGTTTCAAAATCACTGCAAAACACATAGCGCTATTTCTAATGTATCTCACAATGTCAATTCCAAAGCAGCTAAGATTCACAAAATTATTAATTTTGCAGCAAATTCATCCATCCCTCAAACGTCACCTGTTTTACATAAAAGACAAGTACCCTGGTGGAACTCTACCTTAAAAAAGGCTTAGAATTGAAAAACAAAAAAGTGACACATTTTTGTTCGTTCGATATCCCAGGCCAATTTAATTGCATATAAAAAAAAATTTAAAAAAATCAAAAGAGCAATCCTTTGCAAAATTCACTGCTGCTATCAACCCCTACACCAGCACCAAAAAGATTTGAAATGACTTAAAACTCTAACAGGCAATAAACTTATCTCACTTATCTCACGACAATCAATTTCACTCGGGTTTTGTATCTAAAAAATTTTAAATACTAAACCTCTCATATGGCAACATACATTTAACTAAATCAGCAAAACAATTGGAAAACAAAATTAAGATTTTAGAATTTGAACATGTGCTATCAACTGCAAAGGGCAAAACTCCTGGTTATGACAAAATATCATACCCAGTGTTAAAAAACTTGCCAACAAGTCTAAAACATAGAATAATCAATCTATATAACAATATATTTAATTCTGGCATTTATCCACAAAACTGGCGCAATGCTATACTACCTATATAAAAGACCAATAAAGCTGTAGAAAACATGAGCAGCTATAGGCCTATATCTCTATTACCTTGTTTAGGCAAAGTATTAGAAAAAATCTTAGCTGAGAGACTCTCATGGTATTCATCAAAAAATAATCTTATCTACTCCAAACAAGTCGCCTTCAAAAAAAAAAACAAAACACATTAGATGCTCTTCTTTACATTAACCATTTTATTTCACAAGGTCTTTCACATATGAACCATATTTCCATATTATCCACAGACTTTGATAGAGCGTTTGATCGCATTGGTGTATATATCGTGCTGCAAGAACTGATAAATTGGAAAGTAGGAATCAAAATGTATAACATAATAAAATCATTCCTAACAAATCGCAAGTTTAAAGTTCGTATCAATTCAACTCTCTCAAAAAATTACTCTCTCATTACCGGCATCTCCAAGAGTCGCCTCTATCAGTCGTACTTTTCTTAAGTGCCTTCGACGCCATTAGTAAAATAGCCTCAAAATACAATATTATTGAACATTCATTATATGCTGATGACGCTGTATTTTTTTCAAAAAATAATAATAATGACAGAGTCAAACTAGCATTAGTGATATCAGAGATTGGTCCAAAGCCTCCGGTGCTGCACTCTCTCTCAGCAAATGTAAGATTCTCCATATATGCAACAAGCAACATTATAGCTTCCCAATCATCTTATAAAACAACATTAATATCGAACATTTGAAAATACTGGGTATTGCCTTCGACAATAAATTCAACTTTGGCCAACATTGCAGCAACCTGAGGAAGAAACTTATATTAGGATTAAATATAATTAAATACCTTTCATCCAAAAAAAGTGCTATTCACACAAATACACTTCTTATGGTATCTAAAACTCGAATACGTTCCAAAATCGATTACGGAATACAAATTTATGGAAACTGCCCAAAAAAGATTTTAAATATGCTAAACTCGCCTTATCATGCAGCCGTCAGATGTTCAACGGGAGCTTTTCCAACAACAAACATTAAAAATTTACTTATCGAATCTGGATTCCCATCTATAATCGAAAGAATATACGAAAAAGACTTAAAACTTTTACCTAAATTATATAGCTGTAATAATCAAAATCTACATAAACTCGTAAAAAATACCGCATATCTTAGACGTTCCGGTAAAAAACAATCTCCAATACATGGGATTGTTGGCTACACTAAAAAATTTTTCCCAACCATACAGCCATTACCAATTTACTCGAAAAATGAACTTTGGTGGCTTTTAAAAAGCAGTTCGTTTATACTTGACTTGCAAAAATATGACAAGCAATCATCATCTCCAGTAATATTTCAGCAAGAGTTCAATTCTATTCGTTTTTCTCCCACCTACAAAAACTGGAACTTCATATTCACAGATGGCTCAAAACCACATTTATATACTTCATTTGGCATAGTGAATGATAATGGAACACCTATACTCATGGGGCTTCTAGAACCACAATGTAGTATCTTTACGGCAGAAGCGCTGACAATTAAACTTGCTACGGAATATTCCTCAAATCATAAAGGTCGTTACGTTATATGCACAGACAGCAATTCCACAATTTCAGCTATCTTAAATATGAAATATTCCGAACCATCTGTAACATTTACACGCAACCTTTTAATTAAATACCTAAATAATTGCGCATAATATGGGTACCAAGTCACGCTGACATTTCTGGTAATGAAACTGCCGATAAAACTGCACACCTTGCCGCAAAATCTCCATCTTACACCTTGACCACCCATGTTGTAAAAGATCTAAATAGACTTATATCCAAACACCTCAAAGAACACAAATTAAATCTATGGGCAAACTACAACCATCGTTACAAACTTTTCAATCCAAATGAAGTCACCCCCACCTACCCCAAATCTAGTTCGAGGCTAGAACTACGGGTTTTTACTAGATTAAGGTTGTGTCACACCAAAATTACTCATCAACACCTGCTGAAAATGAAGTTAGCCCCATCTGCCGTAGATGTAACTTACATCAGTCCATAAACCACATACTTGATCAATGCCAAGTATATTTAACAGAAAGAGTACAAATTTTTGACATGATAATTCCCAGCTCATACCTGAATAATCCAAACTAAAATAACATCTCAAAAATTTTTAACTTTATTAAAAAATGTAACTTATTAAACAACACCTGAATGTAAATAAGTAAATAAAAAATGTAAAATATAAATTGTAAATACTGTAATGTAAATATATAAAATCTAACGAGTGGAGTCGAAGGCCACAGAAGCTAGTACTCCCTTCCTATGTTATATAGTGACATTTATTGTATTATATAATATTAATAAAAATAAAAAAATAAAAAAAATAAAAATTATGTACATAAAATTACTCAAATTACCATATAAAGATATCGAATCCTTAAAAAAATAATAACTTTGTAATTTGGATATTGTTCGAAATTGCAGCAAGACTATGTCGATCAAATTCCATTGAATGTTTTTTTTTTTTTATTTATTTTTCAAATGACATGCAATTGTAGCCATAAATTTTTAAACGATAGGTAGTTTAGAGCAAAACACAAAATATGCTTATGTCCTGATGTTAATATTTGGATTTTCTAGTTTGGTTTCAATTATATTATTTTATTTAAATTCCTAGGAATAACAAAATTGATTTGTAATTTTCCGGGAACAGAAGAAATCCGGTAAATTAGCACTTCAATAGCTCTAAATTAAAAAAAATAATAAGTTCTAGCTTCAAGAACCAGCTTTAACTAATGGATAGAAAATTAAAATATTTCCGGGTATCCTACAAATATTTTAATTGTAAGTGCTTTTCTCACCATCAGAATATTAATAGCATTTTTTTTTTTTTTTTTAATTGTTTTTAATTAAAGAAATTATACTAAGAATAATATTTTCATATTAAAAATTATGGACATAAAATTACTCAAATTACCATATCAAGATATCTAATCCTTAAAAAAATAATAACTTTGTAATTTGCATATTGTTCGAAATTTCAACAAAGACTTTGTCGGTTAAATTCAATTGAATGTTTTTTTTATTTATTTTTCAAATGACGTGTAATTGTAGCCATAGGTTTATGTCCCGATGTTAATATTTGGATTTTCCAATCCAAAATAATAATTTAAGAAATTGTAAAGAGTGAATGTATTTTATAAATGACTAGCTTAACCTCTATTTTTATCAAGACAAAAGAGAAAATCAACACGAATTTATGGAAGGTGGCAACCGTTGTAACAAAAAAAAGCAATGATTAATTGATTAATTTTTTTCACATGCATTTTGACAGCTGTAAAAACCAAAAACAATAATCAGCTGTTGCACTGAGGTCACCTTGTATAGTTTTGACGCTTGTCTTGATAACAAATTTAATATTAATATTTTATTTATATTAATATTTTATTTGTATTGGGGTACACTTCCTCCCCTGCTTCCATCGACAAATAAAGTAGCCTATTTTGTGAAGCCTGGATCACAGGATGATACTGTGAAAATGTCAGGAAAATTGGTACAGCGGCTTAGCTGTCTATAAGGTACACACAAACATTCATTTTTATATATACAGAAGTAAACAGACCAAGCAATCAAAAACATACATACAGCATATCAAGAAAATGTTTAAACAATAAACAAAAAAATTATTTTTTCAACTTTATTTTACAAAATTAGCAAGTATTTTATAACATTGTAAAATTTTTTTTTACATTTTGTTTTATGTATACTTCTTTAACGGGTTTTACGAAAAAAAGTAGATCATTATGATTGTAATGACGAAAGTACAACAACAAAAACTACACATACCCTTTAATCTACCTGTCAAGAAATTGTTTTTACACATGCATTTTTGTTGCTATTTGAAACAATTTTTGAAACTTTGGAATGTATTTATCAATGTGATGTTTATAACCGCGGAATGCAAGAATATGCGTTCCACAGTGAGGCAGAATCGAAATTTTTTGGAAATAAATCTGTAACTTCTGATCGGCTGGTTGGATTTTCATGATATTTGGTATAGGCGTAGCGGAGGAGTGTACAATGTTAAGTTTGAAAAGGGGACACAACAAACCCCTCAGGGGCGAAGCTAAGGGGACTCAAAGTTAGGTACCTCTGACATAAAAAATTTTTATCGCTTGCCAAATTTTTGTTTCTCGTCCAATTTCAAAAATTTTTATATATTGTTGTAGGCCCTAATAAGACCTATAAAAAACCGACCGATTTTATTAGTTTTTTTCCTATCTAGTTAAAGAACAAAATTATATATTGAATAAAAAAAAATTTAAGTCGATATCTTTACCGAGTCAAAAAATAAACGATTTTGAATTTGAAAATTGCAAAAAAGATGACTTTTTGTGTTTTTTTAGCCGAAAAAGTATCTACACTCTTTTTTATCTAAAATAAAATTTTCTTTAGCAACATATAACAATTTTGCACTTTTCTGAAAGGCAACTTCACAGATATGACTTTAAGATAAAAAAATAAGCCCAACAACTCAATTGGTCATGGAACACACCCTCCCGAATTCGACCCATTTTATATGAAAGTTTTGATTTTAGACCATATTTTCTCAAATCCCAAGGCACGAATCGACAAGCGGAATATATTTTAAGAATCCTCAATATGTTGTTAAAAGTTTTAAATCAAAATCTACGGGCCTTCGGAAAAATGTGGATTCCAAATTAAGCTTATCCTTTAGCATATATAATTTCCGATCTTTTGCAAAAGGATTCAAGTCAATATCATGCCTCATTTCAGAAATATGCGCGTTTAAACTTTTATATTTTCAATTTATTGTATTTAGTTTTGCGTGAATAATTACTTAGAAAATTATGAATATTTCTGTATACTTTTAATAATATCTATACACAAAATATTTTTATAAAAATAATTAATAAAAATTTTTTATTTTTAAGAGCGTTGCCACATTTCCCAAATTTAAGTAAATCTTTATCCTTTCCTAAACATTCATATATTTCTATTAATGAATTTGAAATAACAAAACAAACAAAAAACTTTTTAACTTAATCAATAAGCATTTTATTAGTTTACATTTATGGTGATTACCTAAATTTAACAAATGTATTTATATATTGTTGATGATTAAAAATTTATATATTTAAGATCTAGTGGCAATGTACAGGTATCCTTTCCGGTGATACCTAACAGCAACATATAATATTAATAAATTCGGTATAGGTACTCTTCCAAATTGACTCTTTCAGATATTTTACCTAATGAAAATTCACAGAATACCTGTAAATATATATACCTGTGAGATATATCTAATAGATATATATAAATGCGCAGCTAATCCTTATCAACATCATAACGAATTTGATTACCATGGTGATTACATTGAAACATGAACAATTGTGTTGTGTTCTGTGGAGTTTATCTAAAAATAATCTTAATCGTTTAGAAGCTATAGTAGAATTCATAAAAACTACATATCATGCAAAAGTCGACGTCATTGGTAAATCTCAGATAGAGAGATTGTTAAAGTTGTATGACGTAAAAATGAAGTCCTTGGACAGATTAAAAATTAAACATTCCGATTGGATGGATACTGATATAGAAATATCGGCGTGCAAAATATCAACTGGAGCACCCTGCAAGACATATGATAATTTAAGTACAAGATCTAAGAAGAAATGACTGGCCCATAAGGATTTAATGGAATATATTAAAGATGAAATAAATGATTTACAACCTCTTTCAATAATGATAAACCAATACATATTCGACATGTCCTTTCAACTTAGTCTAATAATGATTGATGGAAAGGTTAGTAATGCCAATGCGGAAACATCTTCTTTTTGGAAATACTCACTATGTGATGAGACGAAATCACAATTTTCGGATATTGGTAATGCAAGCAGTATTAATGAAGAATTTCTGTCTTTCGGAATACCTCCACTTCACGCCAGAATACGGTTCATGGAACATTTTCTGCACATAGCATGTGATTTAAAGTATAGAAGTGTGCCAGAAAATTTAACAAAACCTACCAGAAACAACGAGGATTTAAAAACGCTTAGAATATCTTAAAAAAAAGTAGAATCCAGGATGAATTCAGAGAAGAGACGGGATTAAACATCGGCAAACCTCTGCTGACTGGTGGTAGTACAAATGACTGAAATACAGCAAGAAGGTTTTTCGGAAATTTCGAAATTACATCAAAAATAACTGGTATTAATAAAGAGTTACTTGAAAGGACTAACATATTATTAATGGCAATTAATAGTAAGCACAAAATTAACTCTGCTCGATTTGGAGAATATGCAACAGAAATATCTAAACTACTTGTTTCTCTATATCCATGGAAAGAAATGACACCAACAGTACATAAAGTATTGTGCCATGGCGAAATTATAATTGAACGAAATATTCTTCCACTTGGAGAGCTTACAGAAGAGGCTCAAGAAGCAAGAAATAGAGATTTTAAGCACGTTCAATTATTCAGCTCCAAGAAATGCTCCAGAACATCACAAAACGAGGATATTTTTAATAGCCTATTGTTATCATCACACCCTGTACTATCATCAATGAGAAAACGTTGGATTTATTATGAGCCTTTATCAACTCAAAATACTGAAGACTTGAAGGACCTTTATTATCTTTTAGATATGTATACAGATACAACAGATTATTTTATAGAAAATAAGTAGTATAAGTTTAAAATATTAGAAAAATTGTCTACATAAATTTAATGTAAATAAGTAATAAAAAATCGTATTAGAAATAGAATATTTATTAAGGAAGATGATAAATACCAAAAATAATAATATTGATTAAGTTAAAATAGACATTTTTTGTTTGTTTTGTTATTTTAAATTCATTATTAGAAATATATGAATGCTTAGAAAAGGATAAAGATTTACTTAAATTTGGAAAATGTGGCAACGCTTTTAAAAATAAAAAATTTTTATTAATTATTTTTATAAAAAATTTTGTGTATAGATATTATTAAAAGTATACAGAAATATTCATAATTTTCTAAGTAATTATTCACGAAAAACTAAAGGCAAAATTTGCAAGTTTGTAAAAATATAGTCATATATACAATAAATTGGAAATATAAAAGTTTAAACGCTCATATTTCTGAAATGAGGAATGATATTGACTTGAATCTTTTTGCAAAAGATCGGAAATTATATATGCTAATGGATAAGCTTAATTTGGAATACATATTTTTAAAATTTCTTTCGCTATTTAGAAATAAACCAAACAAAAGGCTCAATTTGGGGTTTTTGGAGAAAATAGAAATTTTTTAATTGTAATAACATATTTGTTTATAAAGATATCTTAATGAAATTTGCAAGAAATGTGGATCTTATTAATGTAAATAAAAGCGCGTTAACCAAATTTCAATCAGGGGTAGGGTTTTCCTGAATTCCCAAAAAAACGAATCAAAATTCCCAAAAATGGGATTTTTTACATTTATGACTATAGAATCCACATTTTTCCGAAGGCCCGTAGATTTTGATTTAAAACTATGTTGAGGATTCTTAAAATATATTCCGCTTGTCGATTCGTGCTTTGAGATTTGAGAAAAAATGGTCTAAAGTCAAAAGTTTCATATAAAATCGGTCGAATTCGGGAGGGTGTGTACCATGACCAATTGAGTTATTGGGCTTGTTTTTTATCTTAAAGTCATCTCTGTGAAGTTGCTAAAGAAAATTTTATTTTAGATAAAAAAGAGTGTAGATACTTTTTCGGCTAAAAAAAAAAACACAAAAAAAAATTCAAAATCGTTTATTTTTGGACTCGGTAAAGATATCGACTTAAATTTTTTTTATTCAATAGATAATTTTGTTCTTTAACTAGATAGGAAAAAAACTAATAAAATCGGTCGGAAATACTAGCTATATGAAAAAAACTGGACCAAGAACATACAAAATTATGGTGCTTAAAAATTCAAACGCAAATAACTTGAAAACTATAAGAGATAAATAGGACATGTAAGCATGTTATCAGGGCCTACAACAATATATAAAAATATTTGAAATCGAACGAGAAACAAAAATTTGGCAAGCGATTAAAAATTTTTTACGTCAGAGGTACCTAACTTTGAGCCCCCTTAGCTCCGCCCCTGAGGGGTTTGTGCCCCCTTCCAAACTTAACATTGTACACTCCTCCGCTACGCCTATACCAAATTTCATGAAAATCCAACCAGCCGATCAGAAGTTACAGATTTATTTCCAAAAAATTTCGATTCTGCCCCACTGTGCGCTCTAGTCTACAATATATATTACTAGTGATTCTCAAATTAGATATTAAATATGTCAAGTGAAAGAACAGGGATTATTATAACCCTCAAATCGGAAAAAGTGTCAAAGATGTTGCATAAATGTATTAAATCGCTGCGAATATAACGAAACTTTGCATAAAATATTCGGCAGAGTAGAACATAGAAAAGTTAAGGAAATTTCGCAAATATCCACCAGGGTTCTTGTTGAAGGATTCCAGGTAGAGTATGCCATTTTTGTCTTTCAAGAAACAACAAGAAAGACACTAGCCTTTCAAGAAACAACAAGAAAGACACTAGCCTTTGAAGAAACAACAAGAAAGACACTAATAACGAATAGAAATATAGGTTGAAAGCTATGAGTTATTGGGGCAAAACGTTAAAAAAAATTGTCATTCGATATGATGGGTGCTGATAAGCTTAAAAATTGCTGGGGCGAACTAATATTTTGTGATAATGCTGAAATTATGTTGTAATATTATTAAAGAAAAAAAGAGATAAATAATTCATATTTACATTCATATTTAGAAGATATTCTTAAATACAAACGTATTTTGTTCAAATTAGTTGGAAATTCGGGATTTTTATAAAATAGCATAGATGTGCAACAATATTTGAAAGCCCGTTTAATAAAAAGTGGTAATAATGAGTTTATGAAGGACAACAATCCAAAATTCAAGTTATGTTGAAATAAAGACTCCAAGGACATAGGGTCAAAGAGTAGTAATGAGGCTATTGTTTCATTACAAAAGTGTTGAATATACCAGCAAAGAGTCCACACCATTTTACCTATTTTACTTTTAGGTATTCTGTGATACCTAAAAGTACAATGGGCTACTTTATTTTTCGATAGGAGCAGGGGAATGGTAGCTCCCATACAAAGTAAATATTAATTATCGCATATCTAAAGAACTATAAAAGCGAAAGTCTTAAGATTTTGTACAAATAATTTTCTTATAAAGTTTCATAACTGAGGTGAAAATAGAGCGGGTAGATCTGGGAGAATTGATAGCCCTTAAATAAAGTAAATCTTGATTAATACATATTTAGAACATAATTTTCTTATCAAGATACATAGTATATATGTCTACAAAACAAATTTTAGTTATTGAATATCTAAAGAAGAACTATTGCAGAGGAATTCTTAAGATTTTGTGGGAATAATTTTCTTATGAAGTTCCATAGTTGCGATGAAAATATGGTGGAAAAGTTATATATATATATATATATATATATATATATATATATATATATATATATATATATATATATATATATATATGTATATATATCTATATATATATATATAGATATATATATATATATACATATACAGATATATATATATATACATATACAGATATATATATATATACATATACAGACATACATATATATATATGTATATATATATAAAATCTATTCGATTTTTGATTTTTAATATATATATATATAATCTATTCGATTTTAGATTTTTAATTTCATTCCAGCTTTTCCCTGCTCTATGTCGAGATTGTATATTTTCTGATTTTCCAAATGTGTCCATAAATGTTCGATTACTTTAATGTCTGGGGACTATGGTGGTGTCTCGAGTACGTGTGGGCAATTACATAGTAGCCACATACGAACAGCGTGTGCTTCATGTTTAGGATTGTTATCCTGGTAGAATTGGAATATGTCTTTTATACCCAACTTTTCTACTCTTGACACCAAATTTTGTTTTAAAATAGATAAATATTTAGTTTGGTCCATAATACCTTCCATTATACATAACTCTCCAACTCCAGAGGACGACATGCAACCCCAAACTAAAATAGAACCACCTCCATGTTTTACGGTAGCTTTCAAGTTTTTTTCTTTGAGTTCTTCGTTTGGTTTTCGCCAAACTTAGGACTGTCCGTCTGATCTGAACAAATTAAATTTACTTTCGTATGTATATAATAGTTTATTCCAGAAAGAAATATCCATATTTGTATACATTTTTGCAAAATTTATGCGTTTAGTTCTATTAACTTTATCAATGTAAGGTTTCTTGTCCCACTACATTATTTCAAGACGCCACTGAATGTATACCTTATCAACCCTTTTGAACTTCTTTATTATTTTATAAACAACCCTGTTTTCTTTTGATGTCATTTACAGTTGTATTATATTCAGAGAAGCAAGTCGTATAGGCACGACCGATAAGTCGATGAATTATCAGGAGCCACGCCGACGCCGGTACCTTCGGCGGCTCATTTTCCAGTCGTTTATTTTTCATACTAACTATTTAATACATAATTTAACGTAGATTTTTCCGATTCTTATCACAATAAGAATTTATTACGTGTAGACCAAATTTATTTATATTATTGCAGCGATATGATATAGTTGTTAGAGATCAAACGAAGATAAATTTGTTTTGCTATCAAAAGCCATTGTAATTGTCATTTTTTGTTATTTTCATTGACGTTTATTTTTTTAAGAGGAAGCTCAATCCTTCATTGAGATCTCAATTAAATATTAATTGGAGCAAAATAAAACAAAACAGTGAAATTAAAGCAAAAAGAAAAGGAAAGATTACTAATAAATTTTGACAACATATCGACAAAAAAAAAAAAGTGATTTATTAGAATATAATTTTATCTACTTGTCCCCTTATATGCTGATAGTTCTGACGACGTTTTGTTACTTGTTATGATAGAAACATCTTTTGTGTAGACCCTAGGTAACAGTAAACAAGTACTCAACTTTGCAGTAATAATATTTTAGTTAAATGATAGTGAATATCCCCGATATTGGGCAGCAAAACATGCATTGATGATGATTAGAAAACTAATGGCAAAATAATGTCGTGTATGCAATACGGCAACAAATATAACAATAAAAACAACGTAATATTTAAACCTCAAAAAAGCGCGCTTTATTTTATACAGAAGTAAACAAATTTTCATATAAAAAAGAAAAGTTCTTTTAATTTTATTAAAATCATTGTTTATACTTTTTTTGATTTTCGTTAATATAGTCTTTGTTTTTAAAATCATAATTTGTTCTATTAAACTGTTATAAATTTGAAATTTTATTATGAATAGGTCATTATATCCCAATAAGCACCCAAAAAAGTTAAAATTAAAGTTGTTGAAATTTAATTTGAAATTTAAATTGAGTTAAACTTGCATGACAGTCGTTCATCCTAGTATTTTGAAGTAAAAATTATTGTCACTTTTTGTTCAACTTTTTGTTTTTTTTGTCAAACAAATTTCAAAATAATGTAAAATAGTTTAAAATAATATATTCCAAATCTAAATAAATTAAGACAAACAAACCAATAAAAATTAAATTACAAAAAAATACTCAAAAAATCAAAATTCAAAATGTGGTCCATGAAGATTTTCCTATCGTTATTTTCGTAAATTACGTGCGAAAATAATCATAATTACTTGGAAAAAATATATCAATCATAAGTTCGTAAAAATTTTTATCACCTAGATGATAACGTTTATTTGAAATTCTAGAATATAAAACCGTTTTTATTTTTCAAATAATTTTTTTTTTTTTTTTTTTTTTGCGAGAAAATTATTTTATAAATATTAACGTCATAACATTTACAGTGCTAAATGAAAATAAATGATGAATAACAAATTAACACACCTTGTCAATTAGGTTATTATATTATAATAAATGTAAATACAATTTATTTTTCCATAAACCAATCCAAAATTAAAAAACAACAAAAAAATAACAACAATTTATAAAAAAAGATATAATTTTATTGCGGCTGAGCCGAAAATTAGCTGCCGCCGATAAAATTACTCCGTTGCCTATAATTATAGTCCGCTTACTTCTCTGATTATATCACCTAGCTTAATTATGACAAAAAAAATATTAATACATTAAAAGTTTTGTTCCAGAAATTAAATTTAAATAGACAATTTATTTATTTATTAAATCAAGTAATATAAAGAAGCCTTACAAGGTCAATAAATATATATGTATTACAAAAGCACAAACACTTAAGAATATTAAAAATTTGTACATATGTATATAAATATAAATTAAGAACTTAATATTAAATATGCAAATAATATTATAAAAAAATCATTACAATTTTTCCCCCCAGCCAAATAAAAAGTGAAAGTAAACAAAAATATGTCCCAAAGCAGTAGCATAAAAAGAGCCAGTTATATTTATATATATTAAATAAAACCGAATAATCAAGTACATTTATCCTTAAGCAAGCACATAACCAAATAACTGCTGCAAACATTGAAGTACTGTTTTCTTCAACTGTTATAATGAAAAGCTATTACCTATAACAATTGAAAGCAAAAATGTTAAAAAAAAAGAGTTCAAATATCAAATGAGAACCAAAATATTTCCAACAACTCGTGGCTAGTTAAACACAAATAAATATTGAAATACTAAAAAATCATTAGGCATCAGTAACAGATGTGGAGAAATGTGCAATCAATTTCAAACGAAATGCATTATTCGAATGGGAAATTATTCGGAGCTCAACAGGTAAATAATTTCAGCAACGAGCTACAAGAAAGATCAATCAAAACAACTGCAAGCTGTTCTTGGAAAAACGAAACCGCGAACAAAGTTGAGACGGCTGACCACTCTTAAGCACTCTAAAGAAAAACAACAGGCTTCTAAGAAGCTTAAAATGTTTAAAGTCACATCCAGAAATGTGAGATCTCCTGGGAACGTTTTAAACATATCAGACAATGGTATTTACAATACCATTTAATCTGTAAGAAATGTAAGCCAACGTGCCAGATATAACTTCTAATCCATAAAAAAATATGCGGCATTAATAATGCATAGGCCAATCTATATCGAATACAATAATGTAAAAAAAATACTATTCGAATAAATCCTACGTAATATTCCAGACACTCTTCCAAAAATCGATATAAACTCCAAGACATCTCAGATCAACAAAAGAAATTTTGTTACCTCTAACAAAAATATTTAAGTCAGAAATATGATGTCCACTGTTACCGAAAAGAATAGCCTTAGTTTTAGAGGAGTCTCGTATACAATAAATTACGTGAAGAGCATTGTTCAAAGCAAACAAGGCTATAATTCATATTAACTTCGATAACATCACAATTATCCTGATCTGCACAAAATAAAAGAAAAACATTATCAACAAAAAGAAATGATCTTCATAAACTAGTGTCAATATAATCAGGAAGATCATTAACGTACAATATTAAAAGAAGAGGGCCTAATACAGAACCCTGAGGAACACCCGAAGATAATGGAAGTATACCAGAAAATTCACCGTTAATATTAACAAACTGATATCTAGCTGGCAAATATGAATAAATCAACTTATACGCAGACCTGTAAAATTTAAAGTAACCGCTCAACTTCGCAATCAAGATTGGATAACTAATCGAATTAAACGCTTTAGTCAAATCCAAAGAATCTAATGAAATCAATTTATTTTCATTAAGATTATCACGAACAACATCCTTCAAGTTCAACAATAAGGAGGTAGTACTATGACCACGACGAAACGCATATTGAGAAGCAACAATATTCGTATGAACAAAATTTAAAATTTGTTTCTTAAGAATGTGCTCCAATATATTTGAAATATCCGGAACGGTAGAAATCGGTCTCAAGTCATCTAAGGAATGAACTACCCTGTCCTCAGGAATCGGTACAACACGCGCCACTTTCCAATTAGATGAAAAAATAGATGAGGTAAGTATATAATTAATATGAAATATAAGTAAGTGAGAGATATATGGAAAAATAATCTTAGGAAAATTAATAGGAATGCCATCAGTATCAACAGATTTGGATTTTACCTTATATATTGCAGTCCAAAGATCATTTACATCTATACATTCAAAAGAAAATGTTCCATTGAAATCACCAATATCAAAATCATAAACATCATCAGCAATAACTGTGTCAGCATGGGGAATATCTGCAAAATGGACATTCACTTCATCAATACCAAATCCAAAATGTGAATCATAATCATCAGTAAAACCAGTACGATTTAGAAACTTCCACATGTCAGAAGAATTCATTCTGGAAAATAGTCTCGCAACTCTTTCTCTCATTACGATTAATTGACTTAGCTCTATTCCGATATCGACAATAGACTCTCCAGTGCTCAACAGATGCAGATGTCCGAAAAGTTGAATAAGCTAGATCCCTTAAAGAATTGGAAACACTGACCCGAACCTTCGTCTCAACAACCGGGACAACATCAAAAAGCTTTTCTGTCAACGACGACAAAATTGAAGATTGGTCATCAATACAAACAGATCCAAAAAAGCAGTAAAAGAAATTCATCAAAAACGAAACAGTACCATCCCAGTTAATTCTATTGAAGTCCCTATACCGAAAAAAATCGGGAGAACGATCTATATTACAACAGAATGAAGCAAAAATTAAGGTATGATGGGATATTGAAGGACATTGCACTTGATCTGAAAATATAAATATTGACCTATCACTCAGCAGCCAGAAGTCCAACAAGGACGTCGAACCATGATTTACATCGAAGTGAAGATATGTGTGAAGATAAATTCGTAAGTTAAATACGTTCCACACCCCTTTTAAAAACGTTTCACACGCTGTTAAATATGTTCCACGCTTTTTTAAATACGTTCCACGTATTGTACATTTATAAACAAATTATTTTTAAAGACCTGAATGGGGTTGTGATATATCACGTGAAAGCTCTAAAGGAGTAGAACTCAACACTGTACAGGGTATATCCAGTTGTCTCTCAGGAGACGTGCTACGAGGTGCAGAAGTTTCACGTAAGTCTAAGAAACAGGGGGCCATATTTTGATTTTGGTCATACCAGAATGGGGTTATGGTACATAAGATTAAAGGCATGGTGGAGTAGAACCCAAAACTGTTTAGACAATATTCACTTGTTTCCTAAGGAAGGTACTACGATGGTCTGAACTTTGCGCAAATTCTTATAAATTCACACCTTAATGGGGTGCTTTTTGGACAGACTTGAATGGGGTTATGATACATCGGATGAAAGCTCTAAGGAAGTAGATTTCAAAACTATATAGGATATACCCAGTTGTTTCTCAGGAGGCGTGCTACGAAGGGTGGAATATAATTATTCATAGTTCAGAGATTTATACTCCAAGCAGTGGGAGGGCCATTTCGGACAGACCTGAATGGAGTTGAGATACATCGGATGAAAGCTCTAAGGGAGTAGATTTAAAACTATATAGGGTATACCTAGTTGTTTCTCATGGAACATGCTACGAGGGGTGGAATATAATATCAATATTTTTCAATGATTTATATTTCAAGTTGTGCGAGTTCGAACAGACCTGAATGGGGTTGTGATACATCGAACGAAAGTTCTAAGGGAGTACATCTCAGAACTGTATAGGGTATAACCAGTTGTTTCTCAGGACAAGTAAAGACTCCGTGTGGAGTCTTTACTTGTTTACTCCCATCGGACGCGTCCCCAGGTGGCGGATAGGGGGTATTGGGCGAGAGACACTTGATGCACTAATGTACGGTGCTGGAGCCCTCTCCCTTTGCCGACATTAATGCATCCTTTGTATCACACTCAGTCCTGGAAACGGAAGGCTTGCTGGACTGGATGCGATGCATTCATGTATTCTAATTGGTGATTCTGCCGAAATGAATACATCTCTGGCACTGGGTACGGTCTTGATGCCATACGTTTTCCGTGGACCAAATAAATAGGTATCATACACTTTTAAGATCAAGGTGGTAGGTAGCAGTGCCGAGGATCTGAATAATTAGTTAGTGCTAAAAGAAACTAATAGAGAACAGCTCCCCTCTGATGCTGATGGCAAGGGTCAGTTGTATTACAGCCTAGTCCGCGTACGCCGTCACTGCGCGAGATGGTCTATTTTTTACGTGCTTACTCGGGGGACAAAATTGAAGAAGCAAAATATATAAAAACAAATAGGTTAAGGGATGAAAGAGACAAAGGGACAATGGACAAAGGAGATTGGGTTAGGGAAGTGGAAGGGACGGACGCTAACATAGGAGCTAGGGATAGGGTCAAGGTAGGGGAAAACAATGACGACGTTAGGAAAGGGAGGAAGAATGAGGATGAGGACGATGACATGGACTTGCTAAGACTGCATAAGAACATCCTCATACAACACGGACAACTAATGACCCAACTGACGGAGGAGGACAGCCTGCTGGACTCGGCGGAGGACCCTGTAGGATCTGGTGCGACGGAGGGACTGGAGGACTTGTCTCTTGGCTCCGATGAAGAACATGAGACAACAGTTGTCTCTGCTCTTGATCGGGGCAAGGAAAGCGGAACTGCAGTCACTGCGTCATCACTGGGTATGAAGCAGGTGAGCTCGACGGAGGCATCAGGTATGTCAAGGCCTATGGCCAAACCTATTGTTCGGCAGGAAGCGGTAGCAAATCCAATGGATGAGCAGGCCGCAACCGACAGTCGAACGAGATATGAAAAAGCGAAGAACGGTGTAAGGGCCTTCATAGCTGCACTAAATAAGTTGGCTAAGAAGGACCCATCGCTGTTAGACGGGCGGGATAGGCATGTTCGCAGGAAATACCGTAAGAGCATCTACAGGTTTGAACGGACCTATGGCTCTATCGGTGATATCTTGGGATTGTCTTATCCCGATGGTTTTAAAGTGGAGGTAGAGGAAGGTCCGGAAATTACTCGCAAGGGTAAAGAGTCCGTGTCTACCAGCACTTTAGAACCACAAGTCAACGCTGGCAATCATGGTGGTGCTCACAAGCCATCCAGCAGTCCTGCAAGTTCTCTCAAGGGAAATGACAGGTCAGCAAGGATTGGTAGTGGGACAAACCAGATTAAGAAGAGAGTAGAGAGGGTAAACCAAACTCTTGCGAGCCCCGCTAAGGAATCTCAAATGAGGTTCATTAGGGGAGCTCTGCCTGGAGATGAGATACCCTCTACCTCCAAGAAAGCAGGTCATGTACCGCATGACTCTTTTAAGGGTCCTCCTAAGGGGACCATAAAAAGAGTGAGGTCTAGGGATGATCAGCAGATTCCATCTGCGAGGAAGGTTGGTAAGGCACCAAGTGGCCCGCTCAAAAACTCTCATAAGAGAGCAGTGAAGCGGGTAGTATCTAGTGACGAACAACCTTCATCGTTCAATAAGGGGAAGGATTCGTCCAAGTCGGACATTCTTCAAGCAGCAGTCATTGACCGTGCTGATCCAGATGGGAGAATTAGTACGGAAATGTGGCGGCTGATTGAGGACATACTTATGGACAAAATCTTGCAGGCAAGGCACAGGCCCGGTGAAATAGCCTTCATGGGTGCAGACTGGACAAGGGGCGTCAAGACTGTTAGTTGCGGTAACAAAGGAACTTTTGAATTCCTGAAAGCCGCGATTGACAGATGTGGCAAACTCTGTCCAGATGCGCAATTGGAGGTTATACCAGCGTCGGAATTGCCTCTGCGGCCAATAGTCACGGTGTGGATTCCACCACCCATTAAGCCGGTGGAAGTCATACTGGGAATATTGGAAGGCCAGAATATGGGGATCAATTCAAGTCAATGGAAACTTGTCTCTTCATTGACTTGTAAAGAGAACCAAGCAAAAGATTTCCGATTCGCAGTGGATCGGGAATCTATTTAGCAATTGGACTCATTGGAGGGGGAGGGGGTTGTTACGTTCGGACTTGGCTATATCAAATTTCGCTACACGAAAAATGACAAAGCCAAAGAGGTTGCGGATGGTGCAGATAAATCTGCACCATTGTGAAACGGCCTCGACCGAATTAATGACCTACCTCAGTGAGAACAATGTGGACGTGGCCCTAATCCAGGAGCCTTGGCTAAATAATAACCAGGTCTGTGGTTTAAGGGCCAAAGGATACAAATTGTTCAAGCCGTCCACTGAGAACAAGGTGAGGACTTGTATTCTAGCGAAGAATGAACTTCAGTTAATTCTTCTTAATTCTTTCAGTTATGGAGACCTGACGGTCGTTCAAGGAGAGGTGTTAGGAGGCAGTAAACTGGCCTTAGCCTCGGTATACATGCCCTACGAGGAGCTGGAACCACCGGATGACAGGGTGTGGGCCTTAGCCGAGTACGCAAGACGGAATGGAGTACGTCTATTGCTCGGTTGCGATGCTAATGCACACCACAGTCAATGGGGTAGCAGGGATACCAATAAGAGAGGTGAGTCAACATTTGATTTCATTATTACGAATGATCTTTTAATCTGTAATAAGGGTAATACCCCTACGTTCAGGACGGAGGATAGGAATTCGGTAATAAACATCACATTGACTAACTCTAGGGACCTAGTTGAGGATTGGAGGGTGGCTATGGGGTGCACTTTCTCTGACCATGGCAGGATAACCTTTAATTTGAACTTCCTGGGTTCTGAAGGGAAACCTTTTAGGAATCCTAGAAGGACGGATTGGGACGCCTTCGGGCGGGATCTGGGGTCAAGATTGACTGGAACTCCGATGGAGTTCTTGTCGATGGTAGGGCCAGTCACTCGAAATCCAAGGACTATAGACCTATCAGCCTATCGTCTTTCCTTTTGAAGACTTTAGAAATACTGATAGACCTATATTTAAGATCTTCTGGTAGCTCCAGCATCATGAGTAGTGCTTAACATGCTTATCTGAAGGGTAAATCTGTGGAGAGTGCGCTGGGTGATGTGGTGGGTTATATAGAACAACGACTTCGGTATAAGGAATATAACAATCAAACAATCAAAAATATTGATATTATATTCCACCCCTCGTAGCATGTTCCTTGAGAAACAACTGGGTATACCTTATATAGTTTTAAAATTTACTCCCTTAGAGCTTTCATCCGGTGTATCGCAACCTCATTCCGATCTGTCCTAAAAGACCCTCCCACAGCTTGGAATATAAATCTATGAAATATGAATTACATTCCACCCCTCGTAGCATGTCTCCTGAGAAACCACTGGGTATACCCTGTATAGTTTTGAAATCTACTCCCTTAGAGCTTTCATCTGATATATCACGACCTCATTCAGGTCTGTCCAAAAAGCCCCCCATTCAGGTGTGAATTTATAAGAATTTGCGCAAAGTTCCGACCCACGTAGTATTTTCCCTAAGAAACAAGTGAATATTGTCTAAACACTTTTGTGTTCTACTCTACCAGACCTTCAATCTGATGTACCATAACCCCATTCAGGTATGGCCAAAATCAAAATATGGCCCCCCGTTTCTTCGACTTACGTGAATTTTAAAAAACTTCAGCACCACATAGCACCGTTCCCTGATAAACAACTGGATATACCCTGTGCAGTTTTGAGTTCTACTCCTGTAGAGCTTTCACGTGATGTATCACAACCCAATTCAGGTCTGTCCAAACTAGAGCGCAATGTGACCTGAATATGGGTATTTTTGTTACACTATATCCTAATGCTGTATATGTTTCTTTATTTAGTTTTTTACAAAAATGTTTAATTTAGTTTTTTTTTAATAAAATAATAAAAATAATTTTTTAAACAAGATTTTTTTTTTTTTGCTTTAAAAATTATTTTTTAATTTTTGCACAATGTGTGGAACGTATTTAACAAAGTGTGGAACGTATTTAACAGCATGTGGAACATATTTAACAGAGGTATGGAACGTATTTAACTTACGGATTTATCTTCACACACATAATATTTATATGATTCTTGAAGTAAAATTACTTAGAATTTTATAAAGTAGTAGATATTTTTAAAACAGTTTTAGGACATTGGCCCGATTCTCTAGTACTTTTACTTCTGGTTAAAGTAATGCAAAATATTTTACGCGCTCGCTCTTATATATTGGCATCACTGTTTGATTGAAAGACATAATTTGCAAAACCTCTGTGAAATTATTTAAAATATACATAAATATTGTTTTTAAAAAAGATAGTGACTTTTAAAAATAAATAATTAAAGAAAATAATATAAGTGAAAATAAAGATATAAGAAAAAAAACTGGCAATTTTTTTCAAAATAAGAAACACAATAACGACACAGCAATGGCTGAATGTCACAAATGCAAAAGCACAATACGCGGTGAAACGGGCATAAGTTGTGCTGGAGTGTGTAAAAAAAACATATCATATGATCAATACTCGTCAAAAACAATTGACAATGATAATTTTGTGAGATATATATGTGATGATTGCATTCAATATATACACAATGTTGACTTAGTCCTTAGGGAAATTCAAGATGGTGTAGTTGTGAATAAACAGAACCTAATTGAATATAAACACGAATTTGAGGCATCATTATCTCGTAATGAAAATGAAATTAAACAATTGCTGGAAGCAATTGAAAAGCGGTATGAGGACAGGCTAAAAAAAATAGACAAGGCGCAAAAAATATCTGAAAAAAACATGGAAGAAATAAAAAAGATATGTGATCTAGTAAATAAATACGAAAATAATAATAAAGCTATTTGTAATAACATCGAAGAAAGTAATGCTAAAATATGTAGTGAAATAAAACAAGTGATAAAAAAAACAAGTGGCAAACAAAACAAATTATCGTTTGCAGTGCCCCTGATTATAAAGCCAAAAGAAAAACAAAAAATAGAAAAGACTAAAGAAGACTTGAATAATAAGTTAGATCTAATTAACCTAAAAATATCGAATGTTGAAAATAGAAGTAATGGTACATTAGTTATTCAATCTGAAAATAATGAGGAAAGAGGGAAAATAAAAGCAGCTATACAAAGTGAAATGAATGAAGAATACGAAATAAAAATACCAAAAAATTTAGAGACAACGGTAATCATAACAGATATGTCGTTTAATTACTCGGAAGATGAGTTCATAAAAAAAATTACAAAACAGAATGAATTTTTAAAAAACAGTAAAATAAAAACAATTAAATCTTATGAATTTAAAAGAAATAATAAGTTAATATGTAATACTAAAATTACGATTGATAATGAATCGTATACGGAATTAATAAAAGCACAGAAAATAAACATTGGATGGGAAAAATGTTGAGTGTTTGATGGAATAGATGTTTTAATGTGTTATAAATGTAAAGGTTTCAATCATTGTAGAAATCAGGGAATATGTTATAAATATCATGGTAATCATAAGGCTAAAGAGTGTAAAGAGGAAATTATAACAAAATGTATAAACTGTGTGAGATCAAATGAAAAATTTAATCTAGGACTTGATGTTAATCATAATACGTTTAATAAAGAATGTCCAGTATATAAAAATAAATAAGGGTGTGAAGATAAATTCGTCAGTTAAATACGTCCCACACAAATGTTAAATACGCTCCACACGCTGTGAATCGATTTGTTAAAATGAACAAAATTACTTTTTAATAAAAAAACAATATCAAAATTAAATTTTAAATAAAAAAAGCAAAATATATTTATAAAACACATTAAAATATAAAATTGTACAAAAAAAATTTCAAATATATCACTCTATACATAAAATTTCTTTGAACAAAAATCGAAAATTTTAAGTGGTCCTAATGGCCATAAGGAGCAGACATGAATCGGGTAAGCGGAAGAGTGGAAGTAGCCTAGGACTAGTAGATTCCAGAAATGTATGTTCTACGTCCAGATTCCATCTGTGATCAGAGATATATAATTTTGAAAAATGTGTTTTTTCACTATGGCCATATGAAAAAATGTGGAATTTTCAAGTGGCTCCAGTGGACATAAGGAGCAGACATGAATCGGGTAAGCGGAAGAGTGGAAGTAGCCTAGGACTAGTAGATTCCAGAAATGTATGTTCTACGTCCAGATTCCATCTGTGATCAGAGATATATAATTTTGAAAAATGTGTTTTTTCACTATGGCCATATGAAAAAATGTGGAATTTTCAAGTGGCTCCAGTGGACATAAGGAGCAGACATGAATCGGGTAAGCGGAAGAGTGGAAGTAGCCTAGGACTAGTAGATTCCAGAAATGTATGTTCTACGTCCAGATTCCATCTGTGATCAGAGATATATAATTTTGAAAAATGTGTTTTTTCACTATGGTCATATAGAAAAATGTGGAATTTTTAAGTGGCTCCAGTGGACATAAGGAGCAGACATGAATCGGGTAAGCGGAAGAGTGGAAGTAGCCTAGGACTAGTAGATTCCAGAAATGTATGTTCTACGTCCAGATTCCATCTGTGATCAGAGATATATAATTTTGAAAAATGTGTTTTTTCACTATGGCCATATGAAAAAATGTGGAATTTTCAAGTGGCTCCAGTGGACATAAGGAGCAGACATGAATCGGGTAAGCGGAAGAGTGGAAGTAGCCTAGGACTAGTAGATTCCAGAAATGTATGTTCTACGTCCAGATTCCATCTGTGATCAGACATATATAATTTTGAAAAATGTGTTTTTTCACTATGGTCATATAGAAAAATGTGTAATTTTCAAGTGGCTCCAGTGGACATAAGGAGCAGACATGAATCGGGTAAGCGGAAGAGTGGAAGTAGCCTAGGACTAGTAGATTCCAGAAATGTATGTTCTACGTCCAGATTCCATCTGTGATCAGAGATATATAATTTTGAAAAATGTGTTTTTTCACTATGGTCATATGGAAAAATGTGGAATTTTCAAGTGGCTCCAGTGGACATAAGGAGCAGACATGAATCGGGTAAGCGGAAGAGTGGAAGTAGCCTAGGACTAGTAGATTCCAGAAATGTATGTTCTACGTCCAGATTCCATCTGTGATCAGAGATATATAATTTTGAAAAATGTGTTTTTTCACTATGGTCATATAGAAAAATGTGGAATTTTCAAGTGGCTCCAGTGGACATAAGGAGCAGACATGAATCGGGTAAGCGAAAGAGTGGAAGTAGCCTAGGACTAGTAGATTCCAGAAATGTATGTTCTACGTCCAGATTCCATCTGTGATCAGAGATATATAATTTTGAAAAATGTGTTTTTTCACTATGGTCATATAGAAAAAAGTGGAATTTTCAAGTGGCTCCAGTGGACATAAGGAGCAGACATGAATCGGGTAAGCGGAAGAGTGGAAGTAGCCTAGGACTAGTAGATTCCAGAAAAGTATGTTCTACGTCCAGATTCCATCTGTGATCAGAGATATATAATTTTGAAAAATGTGTTTTTTCACTATGGTCATATAGAAAAATGTGGAATTTTCAAGTGGCTCCAGTGGACATAAGGAGCAGACATGAATCGGGTAAGAGGAAGAGTGGAAGTAGCCTAGGACTAGTAGATTCCAGAAATGTATGTTCTACGTCCAGATTCCATCTGTGATCAGAGATATATAATTTTGAAAAATGTGTTTTTTCACTATGGTCATATGGAAAAATGTGGAATTTTCAAGTGGCTCCAGTGGACATAAGGAGCAGACATGAATCGGGTAAGCGGAAGAGTGGAAGTAGCCTAGGACTAGTAGATTCCAGAAATGTATGTTCTCGTCCAGATTCCTTCTGTGATCAGAGATATATAGTTTTGATTTTTTTTAATTCGAAATTATGTACAAGACTTTAGTAACTAAAAATTAAAGTTGATAAGTGGCGTAAAATTTTGTACAATATTTTTATAATAACATCTGAACTATATATATATATATATATATATATATATATATATTTTTTTTTTGTGACACCGAAAATGTTTATATTTTACTTCATTATTCCTTTTTAGTTTTTGAAATACAAACAAAAATTTTAATAAATCTGTGGTTCATAAATTTCGGGGAATATTGAATATGTGTATTTTTATTTAATTGTTAATCTTTAAAGCATTTCAAATAAATAAATGCATTTCAGTGAAAATAATAAAAGTGCATGACCTGAAAACACGAAAGGTTGAGCTATGTAGGTTTTGATAATTAGAATATCAATTTTACTTAAATAGATCAAATTATATACCTTTATATCATGAACTTACTGATACAAATATATGGTACTAATCTGACAAAGGGAACAGTACCGAAAATCTATATTTTTTTACAAAAATAAAATAAATATTTTACTTAATTATTTTATTTTTAATTCGATTTCACTAATAATGGCTTTGCTCCCTTACTTTTCATTACTTCTGAAAAGTAAGAAATTGTTAGAAAAACAACAAAATTTGAAATACCCTGTATATTTTGAGATATTTCGCAAAAAAAAAACGTTTTAATGATAATTAGTGCACTAAAGATCTCGTTGCTGCTTAAATTTTAAGTCAATTTTGAATTTAGTTGAATGAAAAAAGCAAAAGAATTTAACTTTTAAGCTCTCTTTAAATCTTTTATGTTTACTATAAAAAAGAAGTAATTTATTATATTTTTTTTTAATTAGATTTGTTTTCTATTTCAAAATAATAGTAAAATTTTAAGCGCTATTTCATTTACAATAAAATGAGACGTCAATCTTTCAAATCGTTTAAATACTCAAACAATTATTTAAAAATTTCAAAACATTGTCAAATTATTCTTAATATATTTTTAAGCAAATCACTTTACTTGGGGAAAAATAATAACGTCTACAAATTTAAGTAAAAATAAAAATAAGTAAAAATCGAATAAGTTCTAGAATTTTTTTCCAATTTTAAAGATAAAACTTGAAAATTTTCATTTTTTTTAAATGTTGTTTAAAAATTTTCTTTCAATATTTCACCAAAACATATATATACAAATGTATATGAATAATAAGCTTGATTCTTCTACTTCCCAAAAAAACTGTATTTTTTTTTTTAGCATAATTCAAAATTTTCAATGATTTTCAGTTACAAAATTACCTTCTTTTTAAATTTTGCTTGAAAAATTATAATTCTTGTTGTTGACAATTTATATGTAAATAATATTTTTATTCAGCTTCCAAATAAAATTATCTCAAAATGGGCAAAATTTTCTATATCTATAATTTAATAACATCTAGAATAAATATAACATTGTGTATGCAAAAATTTGCAGAAAACCTTTTCTGTGTTACTACTTAAGCGCTTTTTGTAAAAAGTTTTTGACAACTTTTGATTTATAAAATATTTTTCATTAACTTAAGCCCAATTTTAACCAAATTAGGAAATTTAGAATTTCGGAAACCCAGGAAAAATAAATGAAATTACAAAATTATTTATTATTAGAAGTATTTAATATTTTACTAAAATTAATATATATATTATGTAGTTATTTAAATAAAAATTGAAATAAAAATACTTAAAAATGTGCATTTACTACATTTTTTTTTATCAAATAAGTGCCAATTTTTAAAACCTACTGATTTACTTTAAAATTTTCGAAAGAGGATGCAAATTTTTGGATCGACAATATTAAACATAAATTCATTATTCTTGTTTCTACTTATGACAAACTAATTTTTTCGAAAATAATTTTTATATTTTTTTCCATTTCCTGTTACAAATTTTTATTCGTGTTTAGTTTTCCATGAACTTACAAAAAAAACTGTGTTCTTGAGCATAATTCAAAATTTTTATTGATTTGTACATACAAAATTATGGATATTTTCAATTAACTTTTTTTTTAAGATTTTACTTCAAAAATTACAATTATCAGACCTTTATCGTTGATAATTTATATGTAAATAATATTTTTATTTAGCTTCCCAATAAAATTGTCTTAAAATACACAAAATTTTCTTTATGTATAATTGAATAATATCTAGAATAAATATTATATTTTGTATTAAAAAATTTGCGGAAAAATTCTTCTGTGTTGTTACTTAAGCGCTTTTTGTAAAAAGTTTTGGACAGATTTTAATTTATAAAATAAAAAAATATTTTTCACTAACTGATAAAACCAGCACTTAGACAAATAATTTTTTATTGAAAAATGCATTTTTACTCATATGGTCAGTAGAAATTAAGCTTAAGTTTAACGAAATTTTGAAATTCAGATTTCAGAAACCTAGGAAAAATAAATGAAATTACAAATTATTTACTATTACAAAATTTAACAATTTAAAAAAAATCATAATTATGTTAATTTCCCTTTCACCTCCTCCTTCCTCCCCCTCTGCTCCTTATGTCCACTGGAGCCTCTTGAAAATTCCACATTTTTTCATATGACCATAGTGAAAAAACACATTTTTCAAAATTATATATCTCTGATCACAGATGGAATCTGGACGTAGAACATACATTTCTGGAATCTACTAGTCCTAGGCTACTTCCACTCTTCCGCTTACCCGATTCATGTCTGCTCCTTATGTCCACTGGAGCCACTTGAAAATTCCACATTTTTCTATATGACCATAGTGAAAAAACACATTTTTCAAAATTATATATCTCTGATCACAGATGGAATCTGGACGTAGAACATACATTTCTGGAATCTACTAGTCCTAGGCTACTTCCACTCTTCCGCTTACCCGATTCATGTCTGCTCCTTATGTCCACTGGAGCCACTTGAAAATTCCACATTTTTCTATATGACCATAGTGAAAAAACACATTTTTCAAAATTATATATCTCTGATCACAGATGGAATCTGGACGTAGAACATACATTTCTGGAATCTACTAGTCCTAGGCTACTTCCACTCTTCCGCTTACCCGATTCATGTCTGCTCCTTATGTCCACTGGAGCCACTTGAAAATTCCACATTTTTTCATATGGCCATAGTGAAAAAACACATTTTTCAAAATTATATATCTCTGATCACAGATGGAATCTGGACGTAGAACATACATTTCTGGAATCTACTAGTCCTAGGCTACTTCCACTCTTCCGCTTACCCGATTCATGTCTGCTCCTTATGTCCACTGGAGCCACTTGAAAATTCCACATTTTTCTATATGACCATAGTGAAAAAACACATTTTTCAAAATTATATATCTCTGATCACAGATGGAATCTGGACGTAGAACATACATTTCTGGAATCTACTAGTCCTAGGCTACTTCCACTCTTCCGCTTACCCGATTCATGTCTGCTCCTTATGTCCACTGGAGCCACTTGAAAATTCCACATTTTTCTCTATGACCATAGTGAAAAAACACATTTTTCAAAATTATATATCTCTGATCACAGATGGAATCTGGACGTAGAACATACATTTCTGGAATCTACTAGTCCTAGGCTACTTCCACTCTTCCGCTTACCCGATTCATGTCTGCTCCTTATGTCCACTGGAGCCACTTGAAAATTCCACATTTTTCTATATGACCATAGTGAAAAAACACATTTTTCAAAATTATATATCTCTGATCACAGATGGAATCTGGACGTAGAACATACATTTCTGGAATCTACTAGTCCTAGGCTACTTCCACTCTTCCGCTTACCCGATTCATGTCTGCTCCTTATGTCCACTGGAGCCACTTGAAAATTCCACATTTTTTCATATGGCCATAGTGAAAAAACACATTTTTCAAAATTATATATCTCTGATCACAGATGGAATCTGGACGTAGAACATACATTTCTGGAATCTACTAGTCCTAGGCTACTTCCACTCTTCCGCTTACCCGATTCATGTCTGCTCCTTATGTCCACTGGAGCCACTTGAAAATTCCACATTTTTTCATATGGCCACAGTGAAAAAACACATTTTTCAAAATTATATATCTCTGATCACAGATGGAATCTGGACGTAGAACATACATTTCTGGAATCTACTAGTCCTAGGCTACTTCCACTCTTCCGCTTACCCGATTCATGTCTGCTCCTTATGTCCACTGGAGCCACTTGAAAATTACACATTTTTCTATATGACCATAGTGAAAAAACACATTTTTCAAAATTATATATCTCTGATCACAGATGGAATCTGGACGTAGAACATACATTTCTGGAATCTACTAGTCCTAGGCTACTTCCACTCTTCCGCTTACCCGATTCATGTCTGCTCCTTATGTCCACTGGAGCCACTTGAAAATTCCACATTTTTTCATATGGCCATAGTGAAAAAACACATTTTTCAAAATTATATATCTCTGATCACAGATGGAATCTGGACGTAGAACATACATTTCTGGAATCTACTAGTCCTAGGCTACTTCCACTCTTCCGCTTACCCGATTCATGTCTGCTCCTTATGTCCACTGGAGCCACTTGAAAATTCCACATTTTTCTATATGACCATAGTGAAAAAACACATTTTTCAAAATTATATATCTCTGATCACAGATGGAATCTGGACGTAGAACATACATTTCTGGAATCTACTAGTCCTAGGCTACTTCCACTCTTCCGCTTACCCGATTCATGTCTGCTCCTTATGTCCACTGGAGCCACTTGAAAATTCCACATTTTTTCATATGGCCATAGTGAAAAAACACATTTTTCAAAATTATATATCTCTGATCACAGATGGAATCTGGACGTAGAACATACATTTCTGGAATCTACTAGTCCTAGGCTACTTCCACTCTTCCGCTTACCCGATTCATGTCTGCTCCTTATGTCCACTGGAGCCACTTGAAAATTCCACATTTTTCTATATGACCATAGTGAAAAAACACATTTTTCAAAATTATATATCTCTGATCACAGATGGAATCTGGACGTAGAACATACATTTCTGGAATCTACTAGTCCTAGGCTACTTCCACTCTTCCGCTTACCCGATTCATGTCTGCTCCTTATGTCCACTGGAGCCACTTGAAAATTCCACATTTTTCTATATGACCATAGTGAAAAAACACATTTTTCAAAATTATATATCTCTGATCACAGATGGAATCTGGACGTAGAACATACATTTCTGGAATCTACTAGTCCTAGGCTACTTCCACTCTTCCGCTTACCCGATTCATGTCTGCTCGTTATGTCCACTGGAGCCACTTGAAAATTCCACATTTTTCTATATGACCATAGTGAAAAAACACATTTTTCAAAATTATATATCTCTGATCACAGATGGAATCTGGACGTAGAACATACATTTCTGGAATCTACTAGTCCTAGGCTACTTCCACTCTTCCGCTTACCCGATTCATGTCTGCTCCTTATGTCCACTGGAGCCACTTGAAAATTCCACATTTTTTCATATGGCCATAGTGAAAAAACACATTTTTCAAAATTATATATCTCTGATCACAGATGGAATCTGGACGTAGAACATACATTTCTGGAATCTACTAGTCCTAGGCTACTTCCACTCTTCCGCTTACCCGATTCATGTCTGCTCCTTATGTCCACTGGAGCCACTTGAAAATTCCATATTTTTCCATATGGCCATAGTGAAAAAACACATTTTTCAAAATTATATATCTCTGATCACAGATGGAATCTGGACGTAGAACATACATTTCTGGAATCTACTAGTCCTAGGCTACTTCCACTCTTCCGCTTACCCGATTCATGTCTGCTCCTTATGTCCACTGGAGCCACTTGAAAATTCCACATTTTTCTATATGACCATAGTGAAAAAACACATTTTTCAAAATTATATATCTCTGATCACAGATGGAATCTGGACGTAGAACATACATTTCTGGAATCTACTAGTCCTAGGCTACTTCCACTCTTCCGCTTACCCGATTCATGTCTGCTCCTTATGTCCACTGGAGCCACTTGAAAATTCCACATTTTTCTATATGACCATAGTGAAAAAACACATTTTTCAAAATTATATATCTCTGATCACAGATGGAATCTGGACGTAGAACATACATTTCTGGAATCTACTAGTCCTAGGCTACTTCCACTCTTCCGCTTACCCGATTCATGTCTGCTCCTTATGTCCACTGGAGCCACTTGAAAATTCCACATTTTTCTATATGACCATAGTGAAAAAACACATTTTTCAAAATTATATATCTCTGATCACAGATGGAATCTGGACGTAGAACATACATTTCTGGAATCTACTAGTCCTAGGCTACTTCCACTCTTCCGCTTACCCGATTCATGTCTGCTCCTTATGTCCACTGGAGCCACTTGAAAATTCCACATTTTTTCATATGGCCATAGTGAAAAACACATTTTTCAAAATTATATATCTCTGATCACAGATGGAATCTGGACGTAGAACATACATTTCTGGAATCTACTAGTCCTAGGCTACTTCCACTCTTCCGCTTACCCGATTCATGTCTGCTCCTTATGTCCACTGGAGCCACTTGAAAATTCCATATTTTTCCATATGACCATAGTGAAAAAACACATTTTTCAAAATTATATTTCTCTGATCACAGATGGAATCTAGACGTAGAACATATATTTCTGGAATCTACTAGTCCTAGGATACTTCCACTCTTCCGCTTACCCGATTTATGTCTGCTCCTTATGTCCACTGGAGCCACTTGAAAATTCCACATTTTTCCATATGACCATAGTGAAAAAACACATTTTTCAAAATTATATATCTCTGATCACAGATGGAATCTGGACGTAGAACATACATTTCTGGAATCTACTAGTCCTAGGCTACTTCTACTCTTCCGCTTACCCGATTCATGTCTGCTCCTTATGGCCATTAGGACCACTTAAAATTTTCGATTTTTGTTCAAAGAAATTTTATGTATAGAGTCATATATTTGAAAATTTTTTTTTACAATTTTATATTTTAATGTGTTTTATAAATATATTTTGCTTTTTTTATTTAAAATTTAATTTTGATATTGTTTTTTTATTAAAAAGTAATTTTGTTCATTTTAACAAATCGATTCACAGCGTGTGGAGCGTATTTAACATTTGTGTGGGACGTATTTAACTGACGAATTTATCTTCACACCCTTAAAATAAATTGAATTTAAAAATGAGAAGAATGGGTTTTAATATCTAACAATTAAATAATGTATGCGGAACATACACAAACGCTCAAGGACTCTTAAACAACTTTACTCAATTAAAAATAATAGCATAATTAACGGACCCAGAATATATAATCTTATCGGAAACACATTTAGCAAAGGAGACAAATGAGCATGAATATTGTTTGCAAAATTATGATCATTAACCTACGCTATCTAATTCTTCACGAACTGGTGGCGTAATAATCAACTTTAAAAAGACATGGTCAGCAAATAAAGTTGCAGATAAAAAATATTGGAAGGGTGCATATTTTGCGAAAAATAAAAATATTTCACTTGTTATAATGGCAGTGTATAGATCACCAAGCAGTAGACAAGTCGAGTTTTGTAATGCCTTTGATGAAATTGTTGCTTTAGTTTGTGAAACAAATTATGAAATAATAGAATACAAGTAACTTTAAATGATAATGGACTTAAGCAAATAGTAAATGAATACACAAGAATAATAGAAAATACAAAATCATTAATAATTATAACATAGTTGTAAGAAATAACAATGCAAATAAAAAAGCCGATCATGAGGCAATAGATATAATGTTTGATAGTGAAAGTAATAAATATCCAATAAAAAAAAGAATTTGAAATTTTTAAATACGACAAAAAGTTGTTCAGCAAGGAACTGCGTAAATTAACAAATTAGAGATGAAGATGTTGATAAGAAGGCTGAAAAAAATAGATAATATCATAGAAAACATAATTAAAAAACTTGCAAAAAAGAAAACAATTAAAGAACCAAACAATGTTAATAAATGGTTCAATGAAAGTTTAAAATTACTTAAACGAGAAAAAATTGCTACATATTACATTGCAATAAATGAAAACACTAATGAAGCGTGAAAAAATTATAAAATAATAAGAAATATATATAAAACGAAAATTGAAATTGAAAAGAACGAATTCGTTAACAAAAAGATAAGCAAAGCCAACGATCGAAAACAAATGTGGAAGGAGATAAAATACCTAGTGCTCAATAAGAAACATAACGTGATACAATCTGTGATATTTAATAATATAGAATATAAAGATACATACCAATTAGCAAATAAATTTAATAATTATTTTGTAGTGTTAAGACAATTAGAGATTCAATAGAACGAGTGCAATATACAAACAGAATACCTGTGATAAATTCTCTATTTAAATTTAATGCAATAAATTTACATGAACTTAAAAATATATAAAAAATTATTAAAAATAAGCCAGATTTTAACAAAGTATATATAGAAATAATTAGTGATAACTGAAACAGTATAGGAAAACTTTTGTTAAAAATAATAAATAAATCATTCGAAACGGGAAAATTCCCAGAAAACTGGAAGCTATCACTACTATCACTACACCAATAGAAAAAGTTATGAAAACAACAAAATGTGAGAAATTTCGACCGATTAATATGCTAAAAACGTGTGAAAAAATAATAGAAAAAGTTGTTAAAGTACAATTAGAAAAATATTTTGAAGATAATGACATACTATCGAAATATCAATCCGAGTTTAGAAAAAATATTCATTCGAATCAACGGTAAACTACGTTATAAATAGATGGAAAAACATAGACAAAAAGAAAAAAAAAATAATGGCATTTTTCCTTGATTGATTTAAAAGAGCTTTTGAAAATATAGAGTTTTATTAATACAGAAATTATATAAATACGGAATACGCGGAAATGAATTGGAATGGTTTAGATCGTATATAACAAATCGAAAGCAAATTGTGAGAATTAATAATGTTAGATCTGAGTATATATATAACGATTATTAGAAAACATATTAGAAAAAATGAGAAATTGTGCTATATGCTGATGACACACTAATTTTTACAGAAGGTGATACTAATCTAATAATGAATGTGAAGATAATTTGATGCATGACATGAAAATTGTGAATAACTGGCTAAAAATGAATAAATTTAAATTCAATGAAGGTAAAACAAAATTAATGGAAATTAATATGAATAGTGAATCAATTTTTGAAATTAATAACGAAGTAA
Organism: Protocalliphora azurea; assembly: GCA_932274085.1. NCBI lineage: Eukaryota > Metazoa > Arthropoda > Insecta > Diptera > Calliphoridae > Protocalliphora > Protocalliphora azurea. The sequence goes on from OW026524.1 coordinate 4,717,240, forward strand.
TTGAAAAAGTTAATCAAATTAAATATCTTGGCTTTATAATAGACAAAAAACTAAAATTTAAAGTACACATTGAATATATATGCAAAAAAATCGGTAAAAAATCGTGTTTTTTAAACGAATAAGAAACAAAGTATCAACACTAAAGGCTATAAACATTTACAATACAATGATAAAACCACATTTTGAGTTTGATTCAACAATATTATATACCTGCAGTTCAAATAATTAAAAAAAAATAAAATTACAAAATAAGGCAATGAGATCAATCATAAAATGTAACATTTATACACCAATAGAAACTAAGGAATGTTGGGAATTTTAGACTTCCACAGGCAACAACAACTGCAACACAACGGTTTTTATAAAGGACTACATATGTACAATATGCTTCCAACTTATATAAAATTAGAAGAAAATAAAATTATATTTAGAAGAAAAATTATATCATTTATAAAAAATAATAACTTCGAGAGGTTTTGAATATATTAGATACTATACTTAAATTATATTAAGAAGAATATTGTAAAGTATTTTAAATACTAATAAATTTTTAAATAAAAAAAAAAAGTATACAAGTTATGGGTCTCCAAAGTTTTGATATATTTTTCTGAATATTTTTAATACATTTGCGATTAAACTATATTAATACCGTTTAAAAGTAAATTCAAATACCTTTATAATGATGTATAAAATGACCATATTCGTTAAATACTTGAGAGGAAAAAATCATTCTTTATTGATATATCGTAACTTACAAACTTTTATTTCCAAAAAAAAAAGTTTAATATGTGAAGCCGCTGTTCGACATACATAGAGGAGAAAGTCCCCGAACCCGGACGAAAGGCGGCTACACAATGAAACTTTTGCTAACGTTAAAAAGAAAATATTTTTATTCCAAATGGTCTCCAGTAATCTTAATTTATTCTTAAAGCTACTATGTGAAGCCAGTTTTTTTACTTTTACTAAGTGTAAAATAAAATATACGAATATAGAATATTACGTTAATACTAACATTTATATGAATTTATGCACTTTAAGTTGATTCCTGAAAGTGGACATATTATGGAACAATCCTCGTAAAACATGTCACTGTTATTTTTACTTATATAAAACTTATTTATTATATGTCATTTATGCACGTTAAAGTGACTTATGGAATCCATGGTCAATTATGGACCAATCTTCATGAAATTTGGCACAAAGTTTGATACTTATACGAAACTTCCTTATTGAATTTTATCGAAATATTGCTGCATTTATGGTCGTTAAATCCCTACTCCGGGAGGACATTTGTATGGGGGCTAGGTGAAGTAAGATGCGCATCAAACCTATAAGGTCTGATCATTTTCCCGTTTTTAATATTAATTTAATTTTATTTAGCTTGTTTTATAATTAATTGTGCACTTTTACCACGGAAACAACCATATAATTCAGTGGGATAGGTATAAGTGGAAATTTTTAAAGCTGGGCGGGATGAATTTCTAGGAATACTTCTGGAATTAGGTTAGGTTAAAAAGGGTGGCGTCTTCACGCCTCCACCCAGAGACCATTCGGTCCATTGTGATCCCTTTATAAATAATAGAAAAACTGATAGATGAAGAAAGATAAAAATCATAGTAGAATATAGCAAAAGATTGGAAAGATAGATAGCTAAATACAAGAAAAATAAGAAAGGTGTGGAACCCAAGAACCATCAAATCAACCCTGGGTACCTCTAAGCCACATTATTTCCTAACCCTATAACTCTAGATACCCTGCGCTCCGATCTAGTACTATCTTCTGGAATTAAAATAATTCACTTCCTAATCAAATCTGTAAATCAATATGATTTTAACTCATTGGTAAGTGTACATTTTCATCGATTTTGTATATAAAAAGATCAAATGTCAAATAAATGAAAAAAAGTAAACTTAGAAGTTTTCCGCACACCTTAGACCGATCATAAACGATTTCAATAGGCTTCGTCCTTGTGCCAAAATAATTACTCGTGCCAAATTTAATCAAGATGTCTTTACAATTGTGACCTTGCTTTATTCACAAGGTTTTATATGGATAGCCAGCCAGCCAGCCGATCAAACGGACGGACATTAAAGTTGAATCAGAAAGTGATTCTGAGTCGTACGATTTATTTTAAAATTAATTAAAAATATTGAAAATAATTTAGGAGTAGAAATATTTTATTCTTATGCATCCCAAGATATCCAAATATTATCAAATCGAAAATAATTGTATGTGGAAACAAAAGTTGAACTTTCTTAAGAAATTTTTTACTTGGAAACAATATGTATATAATTAAACGTAAGAACACGTTAAGTCCGCAATGAAATAAAAAAAATGTCTAATATCCAAAAAAAAAAGGTATAAATAAATAAATTAAAAAGAATTAATAAGTATATATATATATATATATATATACATATATATATATATATATATATATATATATATGTATATATCTATATATATATATATATATATATATATATATATACGTACAAATTTATATATATACATATAAAATTAAAAATTGTCATATTTACCTAATATAATTATAGCCAACAATAAAGTCTCAATTATTTTTTCTTACACAAATAAAAGAATTATAATTTTTTAATATTTACAACTAAATATTGTAATAAGACCGCTGTCCAATTACACACACACACATATATATATATATATAACCACACAAAATTACTTTATAAAGAAGAATTTTCTAAGATTCTAATCGACAATAATTCTCGCGCACAAATTCATACAAGCGATAAAGAAATAATAGTTAAATGTTTATTTTCGTACAACTCGACACCTATATTGATTTAAGCGTTAATCCGTACGAAAAAATATCAAACTTTTTGACAATAAAATAAATATATTCATGAAAACTTTGTTGTAAGCAACTATCGGTACTTGGTGCTGCCATACTAAAGGTAATTTATAGTCTTATTATGAGCTGTCACATGCCCCTTTCACACTCGAACAAATTTTGAAAATTGTAAAATTTTTCTACACCTGCAACATATATTCTTTTCAACAATGAAAAATACGCATGGTCGAGAGAAAAACGAAGGTAACGACGTTAAAAACAATCATGAAAAGTAATCAGTGTTTTTATTAAAACAAATTAAAACTACGTACTCATTTGTGTTTTTTAATAGTTTTTATTAGTTGGTTTCATTAACTTTGTTTACATTTTTTTCAGGACTTTTATGTCCTTTTTCTAGTGATGACACTAAAATGATCGAAAGAAACGAAGTGGAACGAAATGAGAAATAACATATTTAACACGACGTCTAATATAACATAATATGTAAGTTTTTTTTTCTATAACTCTACGTCTACACGAAGTAATTTATATTTCTTAACATTAAAAATAATGTAGACAGAATAACGGAAAAGCTATTATTACCAAGTTTGTGTTAAGGGTTGGAGAAATTTTCATTTCCTGACACAAGAAATAACGCCGGCAGAATAACGGGAACAAACTATTATTTCCAACTTTATATTATTTTTGTTTGTTTCTTTAAAAAAAAAATATTAATTCATTTTGCACCTTTTTATACTCTTCATCACAGTTGTAGAGGATATATATAAGTTTGTTCCGTTTTTAATATCCACAATTCTTATCAGAGAGCAAAAAGTTCATATATTCTGGATACTTATAAGAAATGGTGTCGATAGGACGATGTTCGTCCGCCTGTCCGTTCGTCGGTTCAAAAACTCTCGGAGATCAAAAAAGTTTATATTTTCTGGATCGTTTTAAGAAATCATGTCGATAAGACGATGTCCGTCCACCTGTCCATTTGTCTGTTGAAATAGCAATAATGAAGCCCACCGATAATTGCTATATAATATATATATATATATATATATATGTTTCAGCTGGGCATTTTTTAAGAAATACATATACAAACATGTATAAAATCATTACAATGGCTTAGTGTTGTTTTTGTATAAATATATGCATACACAAAATCATTTTTATGTATGTTTGTACGTTTCTTAGTAGGAAATTGAAACATTGCAATGACTCAGTGTTTTTCTTTTTTTTTTCATATAAACGTATGTAAGTTAACAATTTTAATTATAGAAGTATCTAAAAAATCAACGTTTGTAAAGAAAATACCCTTTATTTTTTATTACGTTATAAGTATAAACTCAATTTATTTCAAAGGATGTCGATTATCAAATAAAATACAATTTAATTTATTTGAAATAAATACAATTTTAATGATAAATACAATTTCAATAGTTTGGAATAAATACAACTTGCTCGATTCCGCACAATTACAGAACTGACCCTACCAAAAACTAAAGGTGCAGTTAAGCTGCCAAAAATACTTAACAATAATCAAAATTAACTTATTAGAATATGCAAACTGGCTACGCGTGCAGTGTAACCTGATATATCAATTTATGCAATACCAAAATTAAAAAGAAAAAAATTTTAAATAAATTTAAAAGATCTAAATGAACAAACTTACATAATCATGTTACCTGATAAGAATTAGGAAAAAAAAATAAATTAATATTTTTAATATTAAAAATAATTTTGTGGGAACATGCGGCATCAGCAGGTTCTTGTGCGGCGCATGTTAACTTATATATGAATTTAGTTGTCATCAGAAGCTATCAGTGTTATTGTTTTTTAACGTCGAGTATATACTAGGGAAATTTTTATCAAGACAAACGTCAAATTTTTATATAATTTGCCTAATATAGACTGAATTTTCCAGAATTATTACAGCGTTGAAACACAATTGTCAGTTGTCGAGCACTGGCACTTTGTCTTGACGTTGGTTACATAGTGTCTACATTAAAGATCTTTTTATCAAGACAAACGTCAAACTTAACACGAATTTGTGAAAGGTGGCAACAGTTGCATAAAAACAACAATATGGCGTATTCATTATTGTTTTTTTATATATGCAGTTTGACAATTGTAACAACCAAAATAATAAACAACTGTTTAACTAAGGTTACCTTGATATATTCGCACTGATTTTGACGTTTGTTTTGATATAAATTTGCCTAATGTAGACACTAGGTTAAGAAAAGAAGCCTTTGAAGTTTTGTTGTTACGTTTTTACATAGTTTATTATGACATACGTGTTTCACCATAGTTGAAAGTATAGACTCAACGTAAAAGAAGCAACGCTTGCTATGATAGTTAAATTTTGAGTTTATATTTTTGTTGTTTGGAAAAAAATGTAGATTATTTTTGTAAAAATAAATGTTAAAATATGAAAGCTTACTTTAAGGCTTCAATTTTATTATTTGCCGGTAAGGTGGTAAAGGGTATAAAAGATTGGAATCAGCCGAATATAGCGGTCTATCTTGTTTTTGTTAAAAAGAGCAAAGTATTAAAAAAGAAGAATAGATTTGACAGCTTATGTTAAATATTATTGCTGAATTCTATGTAAACATTTATTGCGCAATATATTTCCTATTAGTCCACACGTCACATTTTAAATAGAAATTGACAATTACCAAAATTAATATGTCTACGTGTAGACTTGTTTTTTCATTGTTTTGTTATTATCTTGCACGTACATGCAACATAGACCTTCGCCGAGGAATTTTATCGGCGGCGGCGGCGTGTGTTTAAAGCTTCGGCGGCGGCTTAAAATCGGCTGTCTGGTGGCTGATATTACACACATATTTTTCTAATTAAAAATGTTATATTTTCATGCCCCATTGATTAACATTGTTCATAAAAATATGACGAGGTTTTTTCCAGCGACAGTATAAACAGAATTATTAATTTATTGAAAAAAATATAAAAAAATATGCTAGTGATCTAAGGATATTTTTGGATTTTTACATAAAATATTAGAATAATTGTTTGCATATTAGTATAAGAAATGGTATCCTCCGATATGAAAAAATATCAATTCTTAAGATATGCTTAAGAAATAAAAAAGTACAATAAATAATGGAATTTATATAAATTATTTTGATAATTCCCAACCACATATCATTAGTGCATAGAAGTAATTTATTAGCTGACAAAATCTTGTGTACGAGTTTTCTTAGATATCTCGCAGAATGTCGATTAAGGCTGATTAAAATTTATTAGCAACTGTTAATATTATTTTTTTACAGTATTAGCATAAAAAATATTCAATTATAAGTCACCAAAAATACTTGGTTGATTTATAATTATTTGAAGTTCAAATTGATGCAAATATTTTTCTTTCATATTTAAATACAACAAATAAAATAATAAAATAGTTTCATTTTTAACATATTTTTTCAAAAAGAATTTAAAAACGGCGGCTGCTTTTAAGCCGAGTAAAGCCGAAAATTTTCTCGCCGGCTCGGCTTAGCCGGATTTCAGCCGTTCGGCGCAGGTCTCTGGTCACTACGTTAATTATAAGCAAACATAATAAATATTGAAAATATGGAGCATCGCAAAATGTTATATGAGATTTGCGTTCGCAAACCTGAATTACAACTCCTTAATAGGTGTAAACAAAGAAGGGATAGGTTTTAAGATTTCCGCAAGATAGGACGAAGTCCTACGATACATAAAAAATAAAGAAATATAGCCGCAGGATAAAGTGAATAATGGCCAACAAGAAAATCAAAATGCAGCGTGCGTGGCGAAAATTGTTTGTTCGAAGAATCCGGAGAAATTAACAAAACAGGAAGCATTTTTGAAACGTTTTGTGAGGTATATGGACATGAACAAACTACAGCTAGAGGTAAACAGCAAAAAGGAACCTTTCGTATCAGTGGTAAACTGTGGTCGGCAGATGTCTGCAGTACCGTCTAGTAATAGTAACTTGGTATCTAAAGGGCACCATAAAGGGTTTAGACCGCCAGCTGGTTTAAAAAATCCATTTGAAGACAAAAAGGTAGGTATTTAATAAAGAATTTTAAATTAAAAATAAATATTCTGTGGGAAGTTCGCCGTATTATAGAGGCTGTAAATTATTTCCGCAAACAAAAGATGAAATTAATAGGCTGCACAAGCTTTGTGATGTGTGGGAGGCATGCAAAACGGAAAATTTTGAAAATGGTAATGGTGAGGATATGACCAATGTACCAGTTGGTCAAACACGCCTCTTCACCAGCAAAAAATGTATGCAGTTTAAGGGTTTAATAGATCGTTGTGAAGCAGGAGCTACAGACATAGGGGCCGTAGAGGAGTATGACGGTAGTGAGCATAGCAAGCTTATAACATTCGAGGACTTGGAGGGATTTTGGTCTATGTTGGGTATACAGGTCGAAAATCTGGACAAACTTAACGATTGGCAAGATCCGGATGAAGCAAAACAAAAAATCGAAAAGAATCTCACAAAAGTAGTCGATAAAGCAAAGCCAGCTACAAAAGTCAAACCCAGTAGAGCTTTGTAACAAATGTGCACAATGTAGGCAGAAATGCGTAAAAAATAAAAACAACCAAGAAGATATCAATATAGATATACTCACACCCTCAAAACAAAAGCTTAGACGTTCAACATGCAGGAATAATTCAACGCCACGAAAATCTATGGATAACAGCAATACCCGGCGTCTATTTATATTAGTTAATGATAGGAAATATTTCTCTCCAGCTGCAACAGTCATTTCGACTACAAAGAAAGATTTCACAAGACTCCAAAGATATTAAATCATATACAAAATTTCAATGGAGCTTTAGATAATATGCAAACATCTTTCTAAGAAAATCAGTTTTAATTAATGTTAATTCTCGCCGTATGAGCTTAATCCAACAACACCTAAATTAGAAGCGAACTGCGTTGACATTGAGACAATAAATTCCCCAACACAGTTTCCAAAGCTTACAGGATGTAAATCGATTTTAAAAACTCCCGGCACTGCTATAATTCGCTTACGCAATGCAATTTTTAATGCAAAATTGCGTGTAAAAATAATAACTTTCTCAAACGATGATGAGGGTAATGTCGCGGAAAATGGCAATGACGACGCACACGTAGATGTGGCTAAAAGTTGAAGGTAAAAAATAAAAAAAAAAAAAAAAAAAAATATAAATACTTCATAACTTACAAATCTTTATTTTTTTTTTAGCGGAACCACAAAGTACGTTTTCATCCTTCTTGTGAAATCGTTATATCGTTTATGTAAGGTTTTAGCATATATACTGCATTGTTTGAATTGTATTATTTTTTAGGACATTTCCCATTTATTTTTAATACATTTCTAACTGTTTAAAATGTTCGTCTATTTTATATTATTCATCTTTGTTTGTCATCGTCAATGTTTTTTTTTATTTTTACATCACTTATTCTGCTGTTTCGAAATTTTAAGCAAAGCTTTCATCTAGATTTAATAAAAACTAAATTAAATTAAAAACTAAATAAAAACAAATTGTAATGATTTTTTTATAATATTATTTGCATATTTAATATTAAATTCTTAATTTATATTTATATACATATGTACAAATTTTTGATATTTTTAAGATGTTTTAATATCAGAATTTTGCTTTTGTAATATATATTTATTGTCATTGAAATGCTTTTTTATATTACTTGATTCAATAAATAAATTAATTAATTAACAATTGGTTTTATTTTTGAATAAGATTGCATATTAGATTAGTGACTCATATTGTTTGCCAGTAAGGCTTCTGAAAAAAAGTAAAAACTGCTTTTTTAATTGAGATTTATCAGAAAATCTGAAATTCTAAAACTAAGAACTGCGCACGGAAAATTTAGTGCATAAATTTCAGCTTATAAAAATGAAACCATTGGGTCAATCTCTTTGAAATTTTGTTAAAGGCTGTTATATTCAAGTTTTAAATTTAAAAGAAAAATTACTTTTTTTTAGTTTTCAATAATACTCTCCATAAGAACTTTTTTGTATTTTCGGTTACTCTTTTTTTTTTTTTTTGGAATGGATCCACTTCTTTTTAAAATCAATTTTATTGTAATTTCAAGTAATTTTATTGTCAGCTTCGTTACTTTTAAAATCGACTGAGTTCTAGACAGTTTAATGGATTGCCCTCCTTTGGTACATATCAGCAATATTTGTTTCATACCATTCAGTTACTTTTTTGTTGTAATAATGAAAGAGAGAAAGAGAGAAAGAGATTGAATTTTTAAATTAAAGTGTAAAAAAAAAACTATTTAAATTTGATATAACTTTCTTTTGTTTGGCAATGTTTGCTCAGAAAAGAAGAAAGCATTGGGGCAATAGCCCTAAATTCAAGAAGCCAAAAACTACAGACGGTCCTAGCACTAGTGCCAACAGGTTTCAGCTTCTGTCTGAAGACGAAGAAGAACAAGCAGTTGCAATCAAAGAAAAGATTCCACCAATAATTGTGGACTCTATCCACAGTTTTTCAACTGTGATCGGATTAATTGGGGAAAAATATACCTACAAACGGATGTCTATTGGTACAAAAATTGTATCAAACTCGTTATCGCTGTACAATGAAGCTTTGAGTGTTCTCAAAGATAAAAAATTCCAGTATTATACGCATGAATTGAGGGATGCAAAAACTTTTAAATTGGTTTTATTTGGCCTGCCACAACTGGACACAAAGATAATTGGCGAAGAATTTGTAAGCTCGCTCAACATAAACCCGGTAAGCATTAAGGAACTAGCAACAAAAAGATCTAGTGTAGATGACGCCCTCTATCTCATTGAGTTTGATCGTCAACATGTTTCAAAAAGAGAGGTTATGAAAATAAGATATTTTTGTAATATATCTGTATATTGGAGAAAACCTCTAAAGGGCAATAAAGGTCCCACACAATGCTCCAAGTGCGCTATGTATGGACATGGTGCTAAGAATTGTAACCATATCGTAGTGTGTTGAGCCTGCGCCGGAAACCATGAGTATGCAGTTTGTTCACTCAATAAAGGTAATAGTAATGGTAGTATAATTTATAAGTGCTACAACTGCATAAAGAAGAACTTAAAAAGCGTTAACCATAGAGCTGATGACCCAAAGTGCCTAAGTTGTCAAGAATATTTAGAGTAACATCTAAATCTAGGGCGACCAGCAGAAGAACTAACGTAACTTATTTTAAAGACGATGATGATTTTCCTCAATTGCCAAGGCAAGAACCCCATAATAACTCACGAAATCCCCGCGATTTTGGTAATTTGTATTCTGAGGTAGCTAAAGGTAAGAGCTACGACAATAATAATAATGATGACATTTCCAATGAAAGACTTCTGGAAATATTTTTTGATGCTGTCGATGCTTTGCAAAGATGTCAAAATAAGTACGACAAACTACGAGTTTTGGGTATGATGCTTAAACATGCCATATAATTCAACCGGTAGACACAATGTTCACGTTATGTATTGGAATGCCCAAGGCATAACAACTGAGTCAGCAGCTGCCCAGCTGGAATACTTTTTACACAAAAGGAAAATCGATATTCTCCTTTTAAATGAGACTTTTTTGAAAACGTACCACAAATTTCAACTTTGTGGTTATAAAATTTATAGAGAGGATCGATCTACTCATGGCGGAGGAGTTCTAATTGCAATTAAAGGTAACATTAAACATACGTTGTTACCAAAAATAAAAACAAGTACTGCTGAAAGTATTTCAGTACAAGTTATAATTAATAGAAGGCCAGTTATATTCACTTCAGCGTATAATCCAGTTCATACTAAAAATTTTAAAGCTGATTTGGATAAATTAACTTCGTTTTCAAAAGACTATTTTATTTTCGGTGATCTGAATGCCCAACATACACATTGGAATTGTATGTCAAATAATTCGGCTGGTAATGATCTCTTCTACCATTGTCTTCAATCCAGCTACTTCATTTATTACCCAAATGGACACACTCGCTTTGGACAAAATATCAACCCCGTTCAACCGTCCACAGTAGACATTCTTTTATCTAACTCGTGTCTCGATTTTTCAAACCTTGAGACACATCCAAATGTTTTACAGTCGGACCATGTACCTATATCTTGTGTTATTTACGGCCAGGTTCAAAACATGACATATTCAGTTCCCTTGTATTATCGCGCAGACTGGTCAGCAATCAGAAACTGGGTTGAGAATGAAATTAGGTGTCAGAACATTGATCAACAAGTTACTAATTCAGGTAATCTAGATTTTTATTTTAACAAATTAATATTTATAGTTAAAGAAGCGTTCAATAAAATACCTGTCGGTCATACAAATTCGTGGCAACGAGAAATCTCTGAAATTAGTAAAATGTTAATTAGTCAGAGAAATAAATACAATCGTAAATTTCAAAGATGTAGCGATTTTAATTATAAAAATCAATTGAAAAGCATTTCGAAGCTATTAAATAAACTTATTGATTTTCACCTTAATAAAGACCGCAATGAATCCTGGTCAAAATTTATTTCGAATTTGCCCTCGGGCTCTAAAAAGTTTTGGAAAGTAAAAAAAGCACTTAAAGGAAACAAAATGCCTTTTACTGATCTTCATGTAAACGGTGAAGTTTTAAAATCTGGCAATGAAAAAGCTAATTCAATAGCAGATGTATTTGGTAATTCACACACCATTACTTTAAACAATTATTCACCTATGGACACAGCCGTCTCAAGATTCATTCATGATCTTAACGACACAATTCTTGACAGATCTAGCGTAGAGCTTACCAATTTAGATGAAGTTAAATCATTTGTACTTTTATTGAAAAATAATAAAGCCCCCGGTTTAGATGGCATTAATAGCATTATCCTTAAAAAGATGCCCGATTACTTTTTTGAAACTCTATGTAAACTCTTCAACTCTTGTTTAATAGAAGGCTATTTTCCAATTATTTTTAAGAAGGCAAAAGTTATCATAATTTCTAAGCCTGGAAAGGATCCTAAATTACCGTCTAGCTATAGACCAATCAGCATCCTAAGCCTATTGGATAAAGTATTTGAAAAAATAATTAATAAGAAAATTTTAGATTTTTCCAATCAAAATAATATTATTAACCCGCAAGGATTCCGCAAGGAACATTCCATAGTACATCAACTAAAAAGAGTCGTTAATTTTATTGAATCAAACAAAGGAAATCGTAAAAGCACTGGAGTTATTTTTCTTGACATTGAAAAAGCCTTCGATTCAATATGGCATGAAGGCCTGATTTTTAAACTAAATTCCTTCAATTATCCAACGTATTTGCAAAAGATAATAAAGAGTATTTTAGATCAGCGCTCATTTGCTGTATCTATAGATAACACGCTATCTAGTGACAGACAAATCGCTGCGGGTCTGCCGCAAGGATCGGTATTATCACCTACGCTTTATTCAATATAAATTTCCGATTTTACTATTCGCAAGAATCAAGAAGTAGCTTTTCACGCTGACGACAGTGCTTTTATTTGCTGCGGTAAGGTGTCAAACGCAATAATCAAAAAAAAAAAAAAAAAAAAAAAAAAAATGGAAGATAGTTTAAACCAATAAATACTTTGATAAATGGAAGATAAAAGTTAATGTTAGTAAAACACAAGCTATTATATTTCCATATAATAGATCACAGAAACGTATTCCTACAAAACATTTATATTCTAGGGGAGTTTTTATTCCTCTGCAGGATAGTATCAAATATCTAGGTATTATCTTAGATAAAAAACTATCATTTAAACAACACATACAGTATATTTGTGATAAAGCAATTAAATGTGGCCGTGCACTTTACCCCTTACTAAACAGAAGATCTAAACTTAATTTAAAAAACAAGATCCTTATTTACAAAATGTGTATTCAACCAATTATGACCTACGGATGCCAAGTCTGGTTTAATAAAGCTGTTAAAACTTACACAAGAAAATTACAGATAATACAAAATAAAAATCTGAAAATAATTCATAACCTACACCCCAGATATTCTACTGATCTACTGCATAGAAGTTTTAAGCATAAAATGTTTAAGTTATTTGCAAGGGAACTGACTGTCATTTAATGAAAAATGCAGAACGCCTACATATGGAATAATAAGAAATTTGCTAAACAATCACTAACTCTTTTTTTAATTAAAGAGTTATAATTGATGGTTGTTTTTAAAATTTCTTATAACGTTTAAGTATGTACAAGGTTTTTTTTTTGACAACTTTTCCTTAAGACTGATATTAGTAGTTTCCTTATTTAATTATTTAGATGTTAATTGTTGTAATACTTTTAAGTAAATTCTCACATTTGAACGGAATGTACAATTCGCGTTGATTCCCCTTTAAATTCTCGACAGGCAGTCTTCATGTTGTAGCTTTTCTAGTTGTTCCAATAATCAAATTGTGACATTGTTAAGTGATCAGCAGTGATCTTTAATGATATAAATTTTCTCATGGTTTAAGAGAATCATTTTGAATTTTAAATCAAGCTGGCGATTTAAGGATATGGCTGCTCTAAGGAGAATTTTGATAGCTAGTGGAATCCACTTTTAATATTGATATAACGTATAGTAATGACGTTCCGTTCGAGAATATACTATGCTTCCCATATTCTATTGCTTTGATTTCATTATTGTATGAGAGCGATTCAATTTCATAAACAATTTCTTCCATATTCAATAAATTAGTGTTCACAATGTTTCCTTTAGCAAGTTGCCAACCCTGTACAAATTCTCCAATATCTTTCTTGATCGCTCTTATTTAGTTTAATGATTTACGAACGATTTCGTCTGATTCCGACTTTACTATCTTATTGTTAAATCGGTCAATAAGGTTGTTCATTTCCTAAACTAGATCATCTGTTATACTAAATAAATCTTTATTCACAATATATTGTTGCTCATTGTTTTTAATTGGTTTTTTCCAAAACCTTGTTTCAATTAGTTGCACCTGGGTTTCTGGCTATCCATTTCCATGCAGAGCTAACCCAATCTATATATCTCTCCTGCCTTGCGATTGCTTTCACTGTTGTTACTCGGTCATATGCCTTTATTTGAAATTTAAATATCTCCTTGCCTTTTTCATATTTTGTAGTAGCAATGAACACATCTGCAGTTGTTCGAAGCATCTCCTCGACTTTTTCCAGTTGTATAAAAAAATATTAAATACAAATTTTTCCTCTTTATTCTTCAAAGGGATTACAATTTTCAAATGAGGAAATCGATATATTTGCATAACCAGTTTTGGATCTGGTTACATTCATGCTTAATATTTCCGGGGTAAATGCAAGGGTACAAATTTTTACGTTTTTAAATCTTTAATTTGTGTTTTGTGGTATTTTCGCTCCGATGTAGTGCTAATAGTAACTCTATTATTGACAGATACTTTGTGCTGTTTGTATGTTTGTGCTTCGGTTTAATTTGTCTGTCCCTGATTAAAACATTCTGATTTTCCTTAAGTTTGGCTGGATCCGACCGTCTTCTAATTATTCTCGAAAAGGCCGCGAATATCCTCATTGACTTGGTCGCGAAAATTTATCAACTGCTGATAACACTGTGCGACAAATGGTAGGGGTCAGTGATCGGGAAGGGTTCAAACTATCGGTAAAAAAGAAGTTATACATGTCCCGGCGTTTCGCCGGGTCACGTCTAGGAATCGAGATATATCGATTTGAAGTTAGTAACTATCATATAGGGGAAATTGTGACCTTTGGTGGTCTTTTTTTTGACATAACTCGAGAACCACCAGTCCGATTTTGCTGAAACAAATTAGGAATTACAATTCCTTTAATCTGTTCATACAAAGTTTCGCTACATAAGCAACAGTTTCGCAGTTATAAATAAATGTATGAAAAAAAAACTATTTTTTGCCTAAAAAATTGAATTTTTTTATTTTTAATTTATAAAAAATCCAAAACGGTAAAAAAAATGTCAAGTCCTATTACTTTCACGTAAAGTCACATAACCTTTAAACAAAATGAGACATAGATCATGAAAATCGATGGACGCGTTTCGCTTTTATTCATAATTAAGTGAAGGTATCTCATTTTGACAAGAATATTGATTTTATGTTTCAATGAATTTGGATAATATTTATTATATATTATTTATTATAATTATTAACACGTAAAATTAAAAATTATTAGGTTATTACATAGATACATAGGTTATAAAAATCGATGAACGCAAAACTTATTTTCGTTTGTTTGCGCCCTTTACTTTCTTGCGTGGTGGTTCGCCCACTTGTTCAGAGTCTGTATCGGATGAGGATCTGTCTTCATCTGGAAAAAATCAATTGTTTTTAATCAGCCAGTTAACTTCATTTTTGTGACTTACCCTCGGAGGAAACTCCCATTGTATATTCCTCTTCTTTATCTTCATTGTCGGGATCGTACGTCTTTTGCGACCACCAACAAATTTCAGCCACCAGCGAATCGAGCCTTTTGCCTTTATGTCGCGTTTGCATTGGCATTGCCACTTGATGGAAGCGCTCGCCATGTTCATCTGACTCTGAGGCTAGCTGCTTGCTGAAGTATTCGAGATGGTGATGCAAGAAGTGAATTTTGAGGGACATATTCACTCCAATTTTCTGGAAGTAGTGCAACATCTTGGTCACAAGAGCGGGGTAATTGTGTGCTCGCATACTTCCCAAAAAATATCGTATGACTTTCTTCACTGCCCTCCACGCAAAGTAATCATTACCGTCTAAAGCACCTTTAAATTCCTTTGATTTCATGAGCTTTCGTATATCCGGCCCATTCAGAACACTTTCCTTCAATTTTGCTTCGCTGATTCGTGGGAAAATATTTTCCAACAATCAAGAATTTTCGGTTGCTTCACAATGACTTTGGAGGCCTCCTTGGAGACCTCTTAGCATCGCCACGACTTTCAGATCACAACTGATCCGCCACATGTGATCAGTGTAGCAAACTTTATCCAAAATTATTTTCATGGAATCGTATGTTTCGCTCATGTCTGTGCTGTAGCCAATGGGAATGCTTGGTTTTTTTTATTATGGACATTCGCCAATCAGCTGCGACATAATTAATGGCCATCGCCTCCATCAGTCCCTTTATATCGTGGCAGTAAACAAATATGTTCCCTTCGATGAGTGTGTAGTACCGTTGGAATAGCAATTGTCGTCTTCGATATCCGGTGACTTTGACATTAGGCTCTAAATTGTTGCCTTCTTTCAAAAGCTGGGCAAGTTTTTCTGCTTCACGTTGAGAAAGGTTTAATTCTGCAACAATCTTGTCCATTCTTGCTTGTGATATTGGAATTATTTTGTTCGAAACGCCGGGACACGTATAACTTCTTTTTTACCGATATAACATTTCCCGTTGGTTTCATCCCATCCCGACGGTTTCCTCCTAATGACCGCGTGTATCGTGTTATTATAACGACCTACCGCGAGATTAATTAATACTTTCGGACCAAGATTCTTTAAATCCCTTGAAAAACACCTGTATATCTCAATAAAAGCCCAATGGAATCTGTCCATTTACTTCAGTCCTCTGTAAGGGTATAAAATATACTTCTATATAAATAGATCTTATAAAATTTAAAATAATTGAGTTCAAAAATCCTCTCATTATCCGACACGATTATGGAGGTACTGTGAAATAATGCAAAGCCTTTGATAGTCTGTTTCTTAAATGGATAGCAGATCGATTTTTAATGTGAAAAGTTTGGCGAATTTAGAAAATTTGTCGACGTATCTGATAAAATTTAATCCACGAATTTCGAAAATGTCAATATGTAGAATTTCGCACGGATAGCTTGGTTGATGTTAGGTTTCCTTGGATGCCTGTTATATTTATTTAGCTTACAAACTTCGCAGTTCCTCGTGTACTGTTTGGCAATACTTCACATGCGAGAGAAATAGAAATTTTCTAAGTGCTGTTGGACATTCTCCCTTGGGTTACGGTGAGCTCTCCTATGCTTATTCTCAATTATGCTACAGATCTTCTCGGGGTTACTTATACTCTCGACTAATCGCTGAATAATCCTTATCTTAAATGAACATAGTGAAATAAATAGACTTTATTAGTTAGATAAAGCATTCAGATATCTTGATACCATTAACGCAGGTTGGATTTAAACACCTTTTTAGTGTTTCGAAAACTGTTCCCGAAGTAATTTGTTCACTGGTCGCTATCTGGTTCCTAAAAACGTTCAGAAGAGCCTCAACATGAGGTCGCTACTATCCTGATCAACACTATGTATTGGTGCGTCAGACTGAAATGATCTTTCTTCTAAAAGCTCATCCGCCGTTATGGTATCAGAACCAATTTCCGAGGCTGTAACCGTGCTATCGTCGCTAAAGTTAATTTTGTTCAATTTGGAACCTAGTCTAGAAAGCGCATTGGCCACTATATTGGACTTCACAGTTTTTTTTTTTATATATGAGTTTATATGAGCGCAAGTTGTATAGAGCCCAGAAGATGGTTAGCATCTCTTTTTCATTTGCTGCATAATTTTCTTACTTTTTGCTTAGAGAACGAGAGATTTGTGTTATTGGTTTATCGACATTCAAATGATCCTGTGATAATACTGCTCCAATTGCGTAATTGAAAGCATCAGTAGTCAGAAAAAGGTTGATAAAAGTCAGGGTATGCTACAACCTCAGATGACATTAACAAAGTTTTTAATTCTTTAAAAGCTTGTAATGCCTTACCTGTAAGAGTAATAGAAAATTTCCTGGACATGTTCGCCTTAATTTACGCATTCTCCCCTTTTGAGAGATTCGTCAATAGCTTATAATACGATGTCATACCGAGAAAAATTTTCAAATATTTAAGTGTAGCTATCTTCAGTATGGCCTCCACCTTACTTGGGTCTGCTCTTATCCCATCTTCAGAGACTATATATACCAGGAATGATACTTCTGTTTTGAGAAACTGAGTCTCCTCAATATAAACCCTGAGGTTTGTGGCTAACAATTCCCCAAATATAGTGTTCAAGTTTTCTAAGGGATCCTCAAAACCCTTCCCAAAAACAATAATGTCATCAATAGAAAAATAGACGGAGAATTCTTTAGGCCGAATGGCAGGAATAGAAATTCAAATTTACCATTCAAAGTAAAAATTGCGGTCTTCGTGATATCGGAATACTTCATTGGAATTTGATGGAATCCCGAAGTCAAATCAAGAGTCGTGAAATAATTAACCTTAACCAAGCAGACTAGTTTCCGCAGAGGATAGATCAGTTTTATTCTCAAGTATTCTAATCTTAGCTTTCATGGCCTTCATCTGATTAATGGTCGCGTTTAAAGCTCCTGTCATTTCCATTACGTTTTTCTGCAGTTCTTCCATTTTCTAACAAAAGTTAAATTCAGCGAAAATAACCTCAGTAAACAGCTCACAAAATTTTCTTTTTCACAATTGATAATTATATCTTCTGCCCGGCAAAAGAAAGGGAGTTACCATGCAAAATGTTAAAAGTTAAAAAACAAAATCTTTGCACTTACCCTTGAAATAGATTCAATTCTAGGTTGTTTTTTTTTTAATTAAATCAGTTAATTATTTTCTCGTACGTTGTAATTGTGGCTTACGACATTTAAAAAGGAACTTATTTTAAAATTTTTATATTTCACTTTATTCTCATATTTTCTCTATTTATTTTATTTTGTGGAGTTCATCCTTCTTTATTTTCCTTTAATTTTATGTTATATCGTGGAATTAATTTAATGAAACTATTATGCATTCAATTTATTGTTCACTGCTTTTATTTTTATTTAAAAAAATTTCAATTCATATATTGCTTTATATATATATATATATATATATATATATATATATATGATATAAAATGTTATCATACATTACTTTAACCTATGCGGTTTTTTAAGTTTGCAAGATATATAATCAAGAAATGAGATTTCACATTTATCATTATCTAAATTAATAAGCCTTTTTCTTGAGTCGTTTTGAGAATGAAAGTAATTTGAAAAATAAAACGATATTTCTTTGCAATTGATATACTAATGTTTCTTCTGAAGGTAATAGCATTTTAATAAATTTTCAAAATACGATGTCTTGCTTCAAAATGAAAACTCCAAAATTTTCTAACGGGTTCACACGAAGCAATAAGTTTCAAAGTTTCTTTAAAAAGTGGTAAATATATCTTGTTATGAGTTTCAATATTAACTTTGAAAGCATTAATGTAAACATTATATATTTGAAATACTAAGATAGAATCTATAATCTCTATTAGAAGCAAATTAAATGACCAAACTTCATCGTCACTAGGCACAAAATTCCCTACCATCAATGGAAAATTATATTACAAAGTTAAGTATTTCACGTGCTGATATTCTCAAGTATTTCCAATATGAGTCTTGGCAAATGTTGCCAGTTTCTAATTCCTTGTTTTTTTATTTTGTTTAAAGTTTCTAGTGAAAAAATATTGTTTATTTTTTATAAAATATAAAATGACATTACGCATATCATAGTGACATATTCCCTCTAAAAAAACATGCATCGCATGAACACTCATATTATCAACAAGAGAAAAATACCACATTCTTTGATGTTTCTTCTACATGTGTTTTCATATGTTCGACGCAATTCTGGAACAAGTGACGTTATTTTTTGACTATCAGTTTTACTAATTGTACAGAAGCGACAAAATGTAATGTTAAACGATTTTTAAAAGCCTAATAAGCTATTGAGACCTAAATTATTTCTCATAATAAGAATAGGGATAAAATGTGGATTGAATTTGTTTCCATTTGATAAGACTAGTTTTACTCCTTCTGGTTTTAACCTACTCATTTGATCAACTAACGGTTTTAAACACTTCTTTTTCCCTATATTAATAGCTGAAATAAAGGATGCATTTTGTAGCTTTGTAAAAAAATATGATCCTAATGGATTGTTATATCATCCGAATATGAAAAATATGGAATAAGAGTATTGTTTGGATACATATTACATTTCATTTTCCAAAGATCCTTGAATTAGATTTTTGTAAACCGTCAGTAGATGATGTCTTTGACATAAATTTTAACATTTCTAAGTATGTATCATCTTTTTCGGGAATTTTCTTAAAACAAAACCTGATGGGTATAAATGCTACCTTTTTATTAATTTTTGAATATTACAGCTTGCCTTTCTTATGTGTGAATACTTCACTTGGATAAACAATCTCATCCAGAAAAGGTTGGAACAAGCCTTCATCCATTAATTTCTTTGTAAGTAAATGCTCCATATTTGAATTCAAAACTTGTCGGCATTGATCTGTAAATTTACAAATTTAGAAATAAAAATTACTATTGAGTTCTTTTCCAAAATCGCAAAACAGAGATGGAAGAGGATGGACTATTAGTTTAACCATGTTTTCATTATTATTTTCCGAGTATTTTCCCGAAAGTTGCAAATTTGAATGCAAATTAGTTTGAAAAATCAATAAATTATTTAACATTGTATTGAAATTAAACTTCTTATTAATATTATCATTTATATAGCCAACATCTTCATGATCTACTGTTTGTTATTTTCAAAAGCATTTTTAAAAATTGTATTATTATTTATAACACTTCTTATATTTTTTTTGGGGCGCGTTGGTTAACTTATTTCCAGTTGGATGTTTTGTTCTCACATGTTTTTTGAAACTTGATGAATTTTTGTAGACACTGCCGCAGCATTTATAGTCGTCAATACATTTTTGAAAATGATACAGTTTCAAATGATTGAAATAGCGTTAATTTTCATAAAATACTTTTTTACACAAAAAACATAACATAATACTTACCAATTATTATTATTTTCCAAACACTTTATTATAAAACAGTTTTTGTGTAATTCTTTTCAATTCGCAACTTGTTAGTACCACTATAGTTTAAAATAAACTAAAGTTTTAAAAAGAAACTTTCACAACTATTTTAATTTTTGCATCCTACATAAATAGAATGACATTCTACGTTGCATGGATCAAGAAATTATCATATAAACGTTTTTTTAAGCTTAGGTGTTCTCTCGATTTGTAACTCTCTTGTTTATTCTATCTCGTTGTTTTATTTGGAAGTTTTTATGACCATTCAATGATAAATACGTTATATTAATGATAGAATCATTACATTTATGACAAGTTTCATCTTATGTGTTTTATTTTCTCTCTTACTTTTGCTCTACTCTGTTCTTTGTGATTTTGTGAATGACAGATTACGTTATATGTATGGAACGATTTTTATATTTAGAACAAATTATCATTCATGTTTATTTTCCTAATATTGTCTCGTTATAATTTGTTTATGAAACTGTATGACACTGATGAAAATGAAATGAAAATTTACGTTGCATAAATGAACAATACGTTATATTTACAATTCTATATAT
Source organism: Protocalliphora azurea (assembly GCA_932274085.1). Classification (NCBI taxonomy): domain Eukaryota; kingdom Metazoa; phylum Arthropoda; class Insecta; order Diptera; family Calliphoridae; genus Protocalliphora; species Protocalliphora azurea. Next base: position 4,738,373 of record OW026524.1, read on the forward strand.
ATAACATTTTTTACTTCAAGTAAAGTGTGTTTTTATTTTACGTATCTGTATGAAAAGTTACATAAATATAACGATACCTTGTCATTAAGATTTCTTTATATTTATGAAAGTTAAAGAAAAATCTTTTAGAAAAATTTACGTAAAATGACAAATAGTATGACAATTGACTATCATGAATGTAATATTACTGTTAATAAAAATTTCGAAATTAAGCGTTAATAATAATTAAATCCGTATTGATTCAGTTTCTAACCCTATTAATTTTTATTTAATTTGGTTATCAATACTATTATAATAGCTAAAAAAAATTCAAAAAACTTTATTCATACGGTAACGTAAAGTTTCATTGCAGTTACGTAAAAAATTCATTAAAAAATAAAAGAAGCTGTAATTTCCAAAATAATTGGCTATATGTATAAAATGTTTAAAAAATGTATTTTATCTATTTCGATATCAAAAACATGACTTAATACATTTTTATACGAATTTGTGCCTTAAATGTCATATTAAAAATGTTCGTTGCCCGAATGTAATTCATTTCGTAGCACGTGGTTTACACATTTCATAGTATTAATGTAACTATCATTTCTGGTATGTAAGGTTTCATTTTCTAAATGTAACTTTTCATTGCATTAATGAAGACAAGTTAACGTAACGGATTCATTTCTGCTACGAAGTGTTTTTCTCTTAGTGTATCACAGCTCTAAATCCATAATCATAAAATTAAAAAAAATTTAATTGATGTTCTGTCCTTTAGCTTATCGGTCACTTTGAACATAACTTGTACTTATAATAATCAAAAATAGTTAATGTATACGATAACATCCTATAATAACGGCCCTAAATGAAATGATTTCATATTTCTTGTTTTGGGAAAAAGTCCATATCCATATAATAGTATTAAGAATTTTTCAGTAGATTCTTTCTTTACAAATTTAAAAATGTGCCACGAAAATTGTATATGGCCCATGGCTTACAGGTTATGAATAAAATAAAAATAAAATAAATAAAATTAAAAAGGAATTAGGTGAATACCTTGTATAATGATTATGAGGTAATGATTACATTCAGTAATCTATTACAAGTACAACTACAATCAACCTGTAATTATAATTGTAATTTTTTTAATTATAGTTACATGTAACTGTAATTGAAAATTTAAATAATTAAATTAGCAATGAATAAGTTGTTTTAAGAAAAAACGCACAGTGGATCAAAAACGCTTTATTTAAAATAATTCTGTAACTTGTGATCCATTAAAGATATCTGAATAAAATTTAACATGGCCGAAGCCGAAGTTCTCGAGTTGATTTGGTGGAGTACAGATCTCTAGCGGGTCAAGGGGGTTGTGGGTCGACCTCCAAGGTTGGTCGTCCAGGGTATGTAATTAAAAAAAAGAACTAAAATTAAATTATGATTTTGTTGTAAACAAATTTTCAACTTAGATAATCCTTGTAAATCTCTATAAAAAATACCTTTACTTGTGTATGTTATACCCTTAAGAGATATTTGTCGAAATCAATTTTTCTCTCGTTTTTTTTTTATAAGTTCATTTAAATATGACGCGCTTAATTTGGGTTCTAAATCCACAAAATTTCTTAAAAAATTCTGAATTATATTGCTGCAAAATTAATATAAATATATTGATCCGATAAAAAGTTATATTAATCTGAAGTTGAAAATTGCAGATTTTGGGTTTTTTAAAACCCGAAGTGAAGTGAATTGTTCATCTTATTGAGCTTTTAGCTCAATAAGGATCTTTTATTGCAGAACATCTTTCATTTTCTATACTTCACTTAGCTCTACTCAATTAAAAAGAGTAATTTTATTTGTTTCATTTAATTTTATTTGTTTCATTTTGACAGTTTGATATTGTCAGAAGAATTGTTTAAAGAACCAGTATTACCATATGAAAACATTATCTTTGTTGCTTAACGATTTTTTTATTTTTCGCTTTATAAATATTTGAAAATTTTGTTTTGAATTCATTACAAAATAATAAGTTATTTTTTTAAATTTACGTATATTAATGAAGTATTAATTTTTGTTACAAATAATAAAAATTGGTTTCAATAAATTTATGGCAACAGTAGTATTTTTGTAATATATTTCATTGCTAGATGCAAGTAAGTAATAATGTCGCAAAATGAAAATATAGTGTGATATGGACACATTTCACTGAAGATTATAATAAAATAATAATTATTGTAAAATAATAAAATAGCCAAGTGTAAAACCATTTTAAGTATTTTTGGAGGCTCACATGAAAATCTTTTCCTGCATATGAAATCAAAGCATCCATTAACTCCATTAAGTATAGAGAGACATAAACCAATTCATACATAACAGAAAATCTAGGCAGATTGTGTAATAGATGTAGACCAAACTTCCATCAGCACACAAGTCATAACACAAATGGTGCAACCTCAGCAAAATATTACAAAGTTCTTCCGCAAGCCTCCTCCAGCCCGTAAAGTCGAACAAATCGGCAAGCAAGTTTTAAAAATGGTAGCTAAAGGGCACCACGCTCTACAAATTGTAGAGGAGGCATTATTTAAAAAAAATTATTAAGGTTGTTTCATAGTGTCCGGAATATACGCTACCAACGAGGAAGACTCTATCAAATAAAATTTTGCCAAGCGTTCATTGCGAAATTTTAGAATGAATAAAAGAAGAAATTCTGTCTGCTACAGAAGTTTGCCTACGACCGATGGTTGGATATCAAAAACAAAAGTCAGCTATACGGCAGTTACGGCGAATGGAACAATGGAGAAGTATAGGATGTTTCGGCCATTCTTTGAACCTAATAGTTCAAGCTGGATTAACAGAAGTCAGTGACACAGTGGCAAAGATTAAAAGAATTGTCGAATATTTCCACAAAAGTTTAAAAAAGCTGCAAGAAATACAAAAAACAAATGGGTCTGCCGGAATTAAAACAAGATGTTGTCATTCGTTGGAGCTCCACATAAAAGATGCTTCAATAAAAGATACTGTTATTACAACATTGTCACTAATACCTAGATTTACCAATGCCATTGAAAGAATGGGAACTTCTTGACGAAATAGTACCGATATTAAAACCGTTATATGAAGTGATTAAAGAAACCTCGTCAGAAAAAAATGTAACCATTTAAAAGGTGGCTGTTTTATGCAACCTCTTTGAGTCGATGGTATCCAGACGCAATTCTTCAAATGGCCGAATAGTGGCAATGATTCATATATTTAAAAACTACATATATGAGCTAAACAAAACAGGCTTTGCATAGTAGCCACATCGGTACCATATGACCGTATTATTTCAGCTACCGGCTAAATAATAAATGAAAGACGGACGCTATTAAAACCCAATAAAGTTTTAAAATTAGTATTTCTACATAATAACATGTAACTCTTTTTTTATTTTCATTTATTAATTTTTATATTTTTTGTAAAACTAGTTAAGTATGTTATAAGTATTAAAAATTTGCGGAGCAATTTTTACTTTTGTACCTTAATTATATTTAAGTAAAATAGTTAAAACTCTATCCTTTGAAAGGAAATAAAAAAGACTGAATTACATTTTATTTAATATTTAGCCAACAAACATGTAATTTGTTTATTCCATGAAGTTTGAAATATATTTGTTTTATTGCCAGTTAGGAAGTTGGTAGTTGAATATCAAAAATTCATAAATTATCGAAGTAAAAATTCGTTTACATTTTAAAACTAATAAATATTTGGGGAAAATGAGTTTCTTTAAAAATAAAATGTATTGAATTTTCATATATAAAAATATATTTTTATATATAAAACGTTTTACTCAACAAATTAATTCTAATTTTTTATCTACACATTATGACATTTTTATCGGTACCTATTTTTTACCTTGTGAAATTTGTATGTATAAAGAAAATAGAAACAGCTAATTCGGTATCGGTATTTTAGCGGTAACAGTATTGGAATTCATTTCGGTAATGATATTTTAAATACAAAATTTTAAAATTTGAGTGAAAAGAAACACAATATGGATTTAAAGTTATAACATATTTAAATAACAATAAATGGTTTCATCTTCCGCAACGATTCGTGATATTTTTAAACAAGGAAGATCCCTATTTAACGCAATTGAATGATAAAAACTGGTTTTAGCTAAAATTTTATAAATAAAACAGTTTTTTATTTTTTTATTTTTATTTATTTAATAAAACTTATATAGTGTTTATCATTATTTTATTTACATAATAACTAAAAATTATTCTATATCTAAATGGAGAAGATCCTCGCCTTCGTCCATTATTTTTTATATTCCTCTGGAACTGAGTATGCTGTGACATCCAGATTTAGTAGAAGATTCTCATCTTCCTCCATTAGTTTCTTATACTCCGGAACTAAATTAAATTTTGTGCACCTTGAAGGAGCTGTAGGCTCTAAATAGTTTGAAAAATTTTTCGCTTTGTTTTTATGGAAATTATGTTGTTTCATAAAATGTCTTTTTTGTTCTACTTTGTGGAAAAGGTCTCATGTAAGCTTCTGTCTGTCCATGTTTGAAGTAATTTTTTAATTCAAAATTACTTTATTAATACACATCTGCATTAAGAATTATTCTTTAAATTTAATAATTGCTGCACAGTGGGGTCAAACGCAAATTTTTTGGTAATAAATCTGAATCTCTTAAACTACTGGTCGGATCAAATTGAAATGTATGGAAGAGTTGTAGAGGATGACCTAAGCTTTCAGAAAAATCATCTTGTAGTCACCCTGTGATAACACGAGATAAGCTACAGGGTGTCAAAGTTGACTACCTCGAGTATGTAAAAGTTAAAAAAAATCGTAACTTGTACAAATGAAGTCCGATTTAAAAGATTTTTATATTTCTAGAAAGTGCTGGGCAAGATAAAGAAAAAAATAAGCTTACTGATCTAAGTTATCTCTTACAGTTAAAAAGATATTTACGCTTGAATTTTGAATTTTTGATTTTTTGGCTCGACTTTCTTTCGTTTTTCGGGAATAAGTCCGGAGATATATGAGGTAAAAATTTTTTAAAAATATTCTGTAATTTGCTACATATTTCAAAATAATATGCTGAAAGAATTTTTGGATTATTTCAATTCGCCTAGACGTGAAAAATATTCAAAGTCAGCACTCTGAAATTGGCATGAAAAATGGCTATTTTTTTACAAAAATACAGTACAATTCATTCTCTTTTTTCTCAAAGTTCCGTTAATAAAATTTTTTCCTTATTAATTTCAAAAGATAAGGCTTCATAAATGGTTAATAAAGAAATTTTGAATTGATTTAAGTTTGCACCCTACATCCAGCATTGGCCGAAAATTGTCAATTTTAAAAAATAGTTTCATTTTTATAGATTAATAAAAAAAATGTCACGCGAGCTTTTTTAAATTTGGTACCCATATTTTTTATAGAAATAGATTTAGAACGATTTAACACTAAACTGCTTCCCGCCCGGCCAAAAACGAATGCAGGAGTGGAGATTTTATGTTAAAAGTCAGTTTTTTTAACGACTATTTTTAAAAGCATATTAAAAGCATATTAGCATAATATTTTTAATATTATTTCTTATGTAGTGTATAAAACACAAATCAAGCTTTCATTCCTAAAAAAATCAATAAAATAGCTCCAATAACCTATTTTTGGTAATTTTTCAAAAATAAATTTTTTTTCCAAAAATAGCTGAAAATCCAAAAAAATTTAATTTTTTTGATACAACTCCATTAATTTTGCAAATACTTTAAAAATGTTAAAAGAATATAAAAATAGACTTATTTACCAATTCAACGATATATAAAATGTTGATATAGGTCATTTAATAATAGTAATATAATGGCCTCAAAACTACCAAGTCACGTCAAAAGTTGCAAAATTCACTATTTTGTTCCGTATTTCCATATGTGTGTATATGTAACATTTTAGTTTTCTAATGTATTATGTAGGTATATATTTGTTATTATAAAGTAGTAAATTCTTTATTTGTGTAATGTTTATTTAATTTGTTCTACATATTTACATACTTATTATACATATATCCCGTATATTTATTTTATTAAGAATATATTATCGAAGATATTATTAGAGATTTTCTTGAAAATAATCAGCTTCGGAATCCTCCTTTTCTATTTCAAGAGTGATTTTTGGTAGCCATAGTGTTCTTATAGAATATATAACTGGATCTGATGATATTAATAAATATTCCATTAAGTCCATATTTTGCGCTATTTTCGAACATTTTCGGGTATTGAAGAGTCGGAAATGTTTAACATCTTTATTTCGGGCTTCCTGTGCTTCCTATGTTAGCTCTCCCAATGGCAAAATACTATTTTCTATTATTTCTTTACCATGAGCCAATACTTTGTGAATTGTTTGAGTCATTGATTTCCAGGGGTATGTAATGTTAAGTAGTTCTTTAGTTTCGTAAGCAAAAATTTTAAATGTGTCCGCATTAATTTGTTTTTTGCTATTAATGGCTGCCAATATAATTTATAACGCTTCAAAATATTTAAGTCAATGCCTGTGATTGAAGATATGAGTTTCAGATTTTCAAAGAAACGTCTTGCTGTATTTCCATCATTTGAGCTTCCATAGCCATGGAGAGGTTTATCAATTATTAATCCGAGTTGTTCTTTGAATTCTAATTGAATTCTTTTCTTCTCCTCTTTTCGTAATTCGTGAAGTTCCAAATTGTTTTTTACTGTAGCATTTTCCTGCCCGGGAATATTTCTGTATTTCATATCATATACAAGATGTAAGCAGAACTCCAAAAATCTTATCCTTGCGTGGAGTGGTGATATTCCAAATTTTAAAGAATTTTTAAATTCAGAATTATCCTGAAATTGTGAACTTATTTTTCCACATATATTACATTTCCATGTAGATGTTGTATCTGTTATAGCGTTTGCAATTTTTCCATCAATCATCGTTAATTGTTGTTGAAATGTAACTTTAATAGTTCTGTTTGATACTTTTAGATATATTGGGGGCAATGCTTTAATTTCTTCTTCCAATTGGTTGACAATGCTGTTTATTGTAACCGTGGTTTCTTTTGTGTAATCAAAAAGGATTGGACGGCACAAAAATTTGGAACCTGGAGTTAAATTTATCCATATATCATCAAAAAGCGAGTCATTTCTTGTCGATGAGGAAAGCTTATTTAAGCGCATTCGAAGTGGTACCAGAGACGCTATAAACAGCGAGGAATAATTATTTCCAGAATTACTTCCATCCAGTTGTTTGCATTCCGAAAATCCTGATGTTCCATCGCAGCCCCATTTGAATATTAAAATAAGTTCAGAGTCTTTGCATTTTTCAATGTTATCATTGCTGAAGGTAGATATAATTCTAGAGGCAGTATTTTCAAGTAATTGCAATATATTAACTTTAGCACTTTTAACAGAAGCATTAACCGGGTGCTCCATAGGCTGTAAAATATTACTTTTCGCTTCTCTCACTGATTTGCTACTGGGAAAGATATCATATCCTTTTTCGCTAACAGATTTCCTCAAAATCTCGTATTGGTTTCTTGATAATCCTAAATTTAATATTAGAGCTAAAGCATCTTCAGAGGTAAAGGACGATGTTGATTTCGGTGTCACTATGCTTTCGATTATCCGATGTAATCGATTGGGAGAAGCTGTTGGTAACACATCTATAACTTTTTCTACTTCCTTTGGTTGCGTACGTGTTACTAAAGCTTTAAATGTATCTTTTATTTCGACATTCGTATGTGAATTTAGAATAGATTCCTGTTTGGTCCTCTTTGTTCTTAGCTGAACTTCATCGTAACTTCTTTTTGGTCGACCCTTTTTCTGCTTTCCGATGAAAATTGGTATTTCTCCCTCCAACCACTCTTCATTTTTCTTCTTGAACTTTGGTATTGACCAATCTGAAGCTTGCATCCTTTTTTCGTATGATTTATAAAAATTTTCGAGCTTTAAACTGTCTTCTGTAGTAAGAGTTAAACCAAAAGATACTACTGTATCAATGAGTTTTCTTATTTTTTCTGGACGATTTATAATATCAGATAGATTATCCCAGATTACTTTGCAAATAGAAAAATGTTTTAATGTAATCTCCATAATGGCAAATTCACTAATAAATCTGCATATTTATAAGGATACTTATATATAGAAAAAGAATATTTATATCAGGTAAATTGTGACAGGCAAAAATGAATTAAAAAATTTTAATTTTTGCTCGAAACCCCCAATTTTATTCAGTTTATTTCTATGACCTGTAGTGTTAAACAGGTACGTCAAAAAATGTACCTATGCGATTGTAAAAAAATAATTTTTGTTATAATACATTAATTAAGTAGCTAGGTAAATTATTTAAAAACTTAAAAAATATAATAAAAAACCAAGGAAAATATACTTATTTATGTACTTAGGTAATTTTAAAAACCTTTTCAGTTGAAAAAAATTATGAATACTTTAAATAAATTCATTAATAAATATTATTATCTCGTAACAAAAATAAACAATGCAGTTGAGTGTTACGTATACACACATATGGAAATACGGAACAAAATAGTGAATTTTGCAACTTTTGACGTGACTTGGTAGTTTTGAGGCCATTATATTACTATTATTAAATGACCTATATCAACATTTTATATATCGTTGAATTGGTAAATAAGTCTATTTTTATATTCTTTTAACATTTTTAAAGTATTTGCAAAATTAGTGGAGTTGTATTAAAAAAATTAAATTTTTTTGGATTTTCAGCTATTTAAAAAAAAAAAAAAATATTTTTGACAAATTACCAAAAATAGGTTATTGGAGCTATTTTATTGATTTTTTAGGAATAAAAGCTTGTGTTTTATATATTACATAAGAAATAATATTAAAAATATTATGCTAATATGCTTTTAAAAATAGTCGTTAAAAAAACTGACTTTTAACATAAAATCTCCACTCCTGCATTCGTTTTTGGCCGGGCGAAAAGCAGTTTAGTGTTAATCATTCTAAATCTATTTCTATAAAAAATATGGGTACCAAATTTAAAAAAGCTCGCGTGACATTTTTTTTTATTAATCGATAAAAATAAAACTATTTTTTAAAATTGACAATTTTCGGCCAATGCAGGGTGCAAACTTAAATCAATTCAAAATTTCTTTATTAACCATTTATGAAGCCTTATCTTTTGAAATTAATAAGGCAAAATTTTTTTATTAACGGAAATTTGAGAAAAAAGTGAATGAATTGTACTATATTTTTGTAAAAAAATAGCCATTTTTCATGCCAATTTCAGAGTGCTGACTTTGAATATTTTTCACGTCTAGACGAATTGAAATAATCCAAAAATTCTTTCAGCATATTATTTTGAAATATGTAGCAAATTACAGAATATTTTTAAAAAATTTTTACCTCATATATCTCCGGACTTATTCCCGAAAAACGAAAGATAGTCGAGCCAAAAAATCAAAAATTCAAAATTCAAGCGTAAATATCTTTTTAACTGTAAGAGATAACTTAGATCAGTAAGCTTATTTTTTCTTTATCTTGCCAAGCACTTTCCAGAAATATAAAAATCTTTTAAATCGGACTTCATTTGTACAAGTTACGATTTTTTTTAACTTTTACATACTCGAGGTAGTCAACTTTGACACCCTGTAGCTTATCTCGTGTTATCACAGGGTGACTACAAGATGATTTTTCTGAAAGCTTAGGTCCTCCTCTACAACTCTTCCATACATTTCAATTTGATCCGACCAGTAGTTTAGGAGATTAAGATTTATTACCAAAAAAATTTGCGTTTGACCCCACTGTGTGCTGGTAAATTAAAAGTGTTTAACGAAGCAACATACTTTTTCCGTTTAAAAAATGAAAACATTTTGGTAGGAATATGCTTATATAAGTGTATATCTGTATGCGTAAGTATATAAAAATGTCAAACTTTTGATCAATATTTAAATATTTTTTTAATTAGTCTGTTGACTTAACTAAAAGTGATTACACGTTAATTTTAAACAATATGCCATCTTATAAATGTAAATATTGCAAATAAATTTTTGTGGAAGGAGATGTTTGAAGGACATGAAATTCTTCCTCAAGAGTTTTTAGAAGATGTGAGCCTTGATATTTTTGAAATTTTGGAGAATGCTATAAATAAAAACATAGCATTGAAATACAATTTAGAAGTAGAGTGCGAATACATTAAAATTATAGAAGATGAAATAATGCTGACCGCCATAAGCATAGGACTAAAATGTCACTTATAACCATAAGTGATAGTATTGAAGAATCTTTGAAAGCACAATACACGTATATATGTAAAAGAATGTCAGAATTCCAGGAGGGGGATATCGGATAGTCATTAAGACGAATGAAGCATTTGGAAATAAATATAAATAAGGCTTCAATCATTAGAGGTTCCAAATATATACCATTACTACATTGGATAAAGAAAAAAGATGCCTGTTTTAACTACCCAAATGATGATGAATATTGTTTCAATTGGTGTATTATCGCTTCATTCTTATATAATGAAGCGAATCGATTTGTGAATTGTAATGAATTTGTAAATATTCAAATAAATGAGGTGAAAATATGTGTGGAAAATCAACTGTTAAATTTTGAAAAAGTAGAATTTCAAATGAAACTACGAATGAAAATATTAGCTTAAATGTATTTGGCTGCAAAGGTAATACTATAGTTGGACCATACTACCTCACATCTGCGGTAAAGAATCATCACATAAATCTTCTTCTTTTGGACGAAGCATGGTGTCACTACGTTTTTATTAAAGATATCGGAAGGTAATTTAAATAAAAAATTAACTATATATGTTTTATAAATTAAATTATTATTCAAATATTCCAGATTAGTAAGATCAAGTTTAACTTCCCACTATAGACGAGTTTACATTTGTGATGCATGTCTGCATGTACTCTCCAAATGAGAAGATAATGCAAGACCATGATCTTAACTGCAAAAAGTGGTACCAAAAATGCCAGAGGGTGATGATAACATTCTATATTTTAAAAACTATCAGAAGCAGTTAGATGTACCGTTCGTTGTATATGCTGATTTTGAGACATATTTGTAAAAAATTGATAACGAGTAAGTAAATATACAAAAACATAAAACAACTTGTGCCTTTAGATATTATATTAAGTGTAGTTTTAATGATAACTTAGATAAGTTTAATATTTATTTTGGTAATGATGCTCCTAATATGTTCATAGAAAATTTAATTAATGATGCAAAAGAAATTTACGGAAACTATTTAAATAAGGCCGTACCAATGACAGCACTCTCCAATGATGAAACAATTTTGTATAATCTCTCAACATTTTGTCACATATGTAAACAAATTTTAGGAGCGGACAAAGTACGGGATCATTGTCACTTAACTGGCAAATTTGGAGGAGCAGCCCATAGCTTATGTAATATTAATTACCAAATTCATACCAGTATTCTTTCATAATTTTTCCTGTTATGATTGTCACTTATTTATGAAAGTACTTTCACAATTTGAGGGAGATATAAAAGTAATTCCTCTTAATAAAGAACTATATATATCGTTATCAAAGTTTATAACAGTTGAAGAAAATCAGGCATTTGAAATTCGTTTTTTAGACTCTTTTCGTTTTATGGCCTCCAGCTTAGAATCTTTAGCCAAAAATTTAAATGACACTGATTTTCAAATTCTAAATAAAACTTACAATCAAAAACAACAATTTGATTTACTAAGAAGAAAAGGAGTATTTCCTTATTCTTATATTGATTCGATGGAGCGCTTTAATGAAACTAATCTTCCTGCTAAAGAAAAATTTTATAATATTTTAAATAATTTGCATTGTACTGACGAAGCTTATGATCAAGCTAAATCGGTTTGGACAACTTTTAAATGTAATAAATTGTTAGATTACACTAAATTATATTTAAAAACAGATGTTCTCCTCTTAACAGATATTTTTCAAAATTTTAGAAGTATCTGTAAAACTATATGTACAAACTTGACCCATCTGATATTGGATATTTTTTGGAGGTAGATTTAGAATACCCACAACATTTACATGAATTTCATAATGATTTACCCTTTTGCCCAGAATATAAATTTGTTGATAAATCTAAATGTAGGAAGTTGATTGCAGACCTAACACCAAAAACAAAATATCAGATCCATTACAGAGTTCTTAAACAATGTTTAAAGAATGGATTGATATGAAAAAAAATACACAGAGCATTTAAATTTCGACAATCTACATGGTTAAAAACATATATAGATTTGAATACATACCACAGAACAAGAGACAAAATGCTTTTGAAAAAGATTTTTTTAATTATTAAATAATTCTGTATATGGAAAACTATGGAGAATGTTCATAAACGCAAAGATATAAAAATTGTTGCAGATTGGGAAATAACAAAGCGTAATGATTTAGGAGCTAGAGCATTAATTTCAAAGCCTAATTTTTCGAGTATAACTCAATTTTCAGAAAAAATGTTTGCAGATCATTTAAAGGTTATGCAAATAACTTACATCAAATCAATTTATTTAGGCTTTGCTGTGTTGGAACTCTCCAAATGCAAAATGTATGTTTTTCATTATCAATACATGAAACCAAAATTTCAGCCGAATTAACATTGAATTATATGGATACAGACTCATTCATATACACTATAAAAACAGATGATTTTTATAGTGATATTCGTGAGGATATTGCCTTAAGGTTTGATACATCAGAGTATCATCCCAATAACATATTTAAATTCCCAACATTTAATAAGAAAGTTCTAGGCATGATGAAAGACGAGAATAGCGGGAAAATTATGAAAGAATTTGTGGGACTATCAAAAATGTATTCATTCCAAACAGTTGACATGGAGGAAGTAAATAAGTCTAAAGGTGTTAAAAAATAATAGACTACAAAAGGTCATTATTTGAAAGAAAAATAATTTCTAATACAATGCATACATTTAGATCGAAGTTTCATCTGTTGTATACACAGAAATTACATAATGTTGTCTTGAGTTATGCGGATGATAAAATAATTATTCTTCTGACAAAATAAATACTTATTCGAGAGGACATTTTAGACTTCAAAGTGACTTTGATAACTTTTTTACAGAGATAGATGATGATATTTTCTTGAATATTGATAGTGGGTATATAGAATTTTTAAAAGACTCATCAGACGATGAATATTTAAGGAATATAGATGTTGAAGTTGTACATTTAATAATTTAAATACTTTCGTATTTTCTGGTTTGATTTAAAGTTTACATAAGTAGAACTTCAAATGTATGTATTTCTGTTGAATAGAGTTAACTCCTTAAGATATTATAAAAAATATATTTTTTAATGAAAATGACACTGATATTTATGTTATCACAATGAAACAATAATAAATATATGTCTTTTATTATATAATAAATGTGTTTTATTTTTAAATATTTTTCCATTGTACATTTTCTATTTCGTAATCTAACTTTTTACGATTTCTAGTTAGTCGAGGAGAATATTGATATGGTAAAGTTGATTGCTTCAAATTTTTGTGATTTTCATCCTTTGACAATATTCTTATTTTTGGTGTTCCATTATTTGAAAAATGTTTAAGTCGTTTAGCTGCTGAAGAGGCAGAAGTAGGATTAAGTTTTTGTAATGTTGTATCCATATCAATTTCATCATAATTTTCATTAGTATAAATTTCCTCAGGTAAATTTATATTAGATTGTGTTCCTACACTACTTGACTCTGGTTGCATTGTTTGAGTTTCAATATGTTTCTTATATATTTTCCTAGTTTGTGTTTCATTATCACGTAGGTTACTCAATTTAGAACTTTTAGTTTGATGAGAAGATGATATTTGGCTTCCAATTAAATATTTGGCTAATTCTTGTTTAATATAATACCATTTATTAATATCTTTTAGTGTGTGTGAATTATATATTGGTATTAGTTTTCGATGTAGAAAATTGGAATCAGAATATTTAATTTGAAATTTATCGTAATTTGATGTATTAAGAACTATTAATTTGGATAAATTATCTGACATTTTCTAAAATTTTTCCAATAACTCCACTTAAAACGGATGAAATAATAATTGGTAGAAATCCTCCTTTTTGAACTGGATGTTTCCTCTTTTGTTTCATTGAGGTTTCTGGTGAACAAAGTTTTCTAATTGTATTTTTATATGGTTTTAGTTTGTTAAGAACTGATTTATTGATTTTATGGTTCTCATTAATTATATTGAAAAGTTTTCATTTATTGTTTTAATAACAACATCATCAACATGATTCAGTATTGCATTTCGGAGTTTAGGATCTGCTTTCTTAAGAACGTAAAGAATATATTACTTCTCCTTCAACAGTTTTAGGTTCGAGGTCATTGTTTATATTTGCAATTATTAAATAGTGACTTTTATTGAAAATATCCGTTCTAAATCTTAATGCGTTATGTATTTGTTGAGTGAGATCAATTAATAAATAACCATGAGCCTGTTGCGTACAGTAATTATATAAATCAACCAGAGCTTTTGAGTTGGTAGGGTACGCACAATAAAAATAACATGATTATATATGTAAATTCCATCGTACAGTATGAATGTAATATGCATTATCAAAATATGAGATTTATGAGAATTAGCGGAGAGCAATATCAATTAACACACTCCATGCAATAAAAATAAGGAAGCAGAGAAAATTACGCTACAAAACAAATTCATCATACATTTAATACATAATTGTTGTCAAATATAAATTTATTAATTTGGAAAAAATAATTTTATTTTGAAACAACCCATACCCAGAGAATAATGTTTAATCTAGCCGGGCTGAATTGCAAATATATCCTTTGAATGTGCTCTCAAATATTCCTTTTATTAACATCTTATAGATCATATAAAACTAAATTTTTTGGACTTCCTGCATTTGATTATTTGGGTATACTTGGCGAGCTAAATATTGAAATTGTAACTTATCTCTAGGATTTTTAAACATAACTATATATTTAGAGTTTAAAGAAATATCTCTGGAATAAGCACCTTTATGAAAAATGTTTTGTGTTACTAAAACCACAGCTAAATTTC
This sequence comes from Protocalliphora azurea, assembly GCA_932274085.1. Taxonomy (NCBI): domain Eukaryota; kingdom Metazoa; phylum Arthropoda; class Insecta; order Diptera; family Calliphoridae; genus Protocalliphora; species Protocalliphora azurea. The sequence goes on from OW026524.1 coordinate 4,753,401, forward strand.
TATGATGAGATCTCTTAGCAAAAAGTTCACACACTTTTTTATTAGATTATTCAAGCATTAAATCATCCAATATTATTAAAACCGATTCATTTTCTGCAGTAGCAAAATCCTCCGGAATATCTTGTATAAACTCTACATTGTTAATTCTCGGAAGAGAAGTTTTTCCTGCAAAACACCAAATAACACGATCTATGTTTTTAAATATTAAATGTTGATTTTTTTTTATCATATTCATAATAACTGTGGATTTCCCACAACCAGAGGGACCACAAATCAGCATAGTAAATGGATATATAAACTGTTGAAACATGTTTACACTTTAGTACACGACATTTAAATGAAGTGAAGCATTAACATTCTATAAATATAAATATGAGTAAAAGAATTCTTGTTAATGAACTACATCGTCAAGCGAGAAAGAGCTTTCAGCGCCGACGATTTATTCAAAAAGGTATTTTAGATACATGGAAGATTGAAAATGATACCGTATGCAAAATTTAATAAAGGTTTTAAATATATATGTTTACGGTAATTGATGTACTTTCAAAGTATGCATACGCATTATCATTGAAAACTAAAACAGGAATAGAAATTTCGACAGCATTAAAAGATATCATAAAGTTAAATTAATGAAAATCTCAAAAAAAAAAAAAAAATATCCATTCTAAACAAGGAAAAGAATTTTATTATACCTACTTCAAGGAAAAAATTTAAAATTAACCATTATCACACTTTTTCAAGTATGGAGGCATAAATAGTTAAACTATTTAATAGAAAGATAAAATGTGGAAACCATTTAGTATGCAAGGAAATTATAAATGGGTAGATATTAAATAAATTATTGAAGGAGTATAATTCTTTATATCATTGTTCTATAAAAGCAACACCCAATTCAGTTAATAAGAAAAATGAATAGAAGATTCTTAATACTATATACAGTAATTTGAAGGTTTTGAAAGGAGAAAAGATAAAATAAATGATTTAGTTCGCATTTGTAAATATAAAAATCCATTTGATAAATGATATACACCAAATTGGTCTACAGAGGTTTTTAAGATAAAAAAAATTACATAACCAATCCCATAACCTATCAACTTGTAGATTTTAATGGAAATATAATTAAAGGTGGATTTTATGAAGAGGAATTGTTAAGAACAAAAGACCCAAAAAAATTTCCTATAAAACAATTTTTAAAACGAAAAGGAGAAAAACTATTGTTAAAATGGCTTGGTTTCGGAAAAGAATATAATTCATGGATTCATCAGAACGATATTAGTAAATAATATGTGTATAACAAACAACATACTATATCAATTATTCCTTTTAAAGATGGCTTCAAGTATACAAGAAGAAAATATTTATGTTACTTTATTAAGTAATAATTCAATGGATGTTTATAAAAATACTCCAAATACTTTTACAAATTTGCTAACACAATAACTAAATTTGGATGATCACTGGGTGTTTGGATTATCAGATATTTCATTTTCATTACTGGAAAGAAATAATCAAAAATTGTTAAACGTAGAAAACAAGCTTAGTACATGGAAAAACAAAAATATCAAAGCATAGTGCAAATGATGAATATGAAGACACTAAGTTAAAATTTCACGAACTGTTAGAAAACTCTAAGGATTTTATGATAACAAACTCCAATCTGAATAATAAAACAAAACTTTTGAATAAATTAAATGAAATTCCAAAAAGTAATGTATCCTCAGAAAAAAGACTTAAGTGATAAAAAAATCTGATCCTTTAAATAAGTTAAAGAATGATACCTCACAAACAAATTTACCAACCGAAAAGAAAGACACCGAATTTCTTATACTAGTAGACATGAATTAGAAAGTGTTGAAAAGGATTCCATTTTAACATCAACAAACCACGTTCTGCACAAATCTTTACCCAATTTTCAGATAATATGACAAATTATTTTGCTAAAGTCTTTTCACCAGATACAAATGAAATTGTATTTATTTACACTGATATAGTTAAACCACGACATGTAGGTAGTAGAAAAAACTAAATGTTTAAAAATATTTTTAATATCCACATTGAAAAATTATATTCATTTTAATAGAATTGAATATTTTCCTATTGAATCTTATAACATTAATAATATATCTATAATGATTCGAAATGATGAAGGAGGAATAATAAGTTGGAATGGATTCATACCAGTTTATTATACTCTTTAAAAAATATATTAAGTACACTTTAAAAAATATATAAAATAAATGTTTAGTAAAATTTTAAATCATTTTTGTAATAGCCATGGATGTGATGTATACAAATTATTATAATAATCAGTCTGGAAATAATGTTCAAAATATTGGTGAAATATATCTTACACCAAGGTTTGTGCAATATGGACGTGGTATTGGATCACTGTTATCATTTTTGTTTTTACACCTGAAACCATTCTGGAGAACAGGATTAAATTATTTAAAAAAAAGTCATTAGACATCGGAAAAGAAAATTTGGAGCAAATCGGACAATACCTGTGAAAGATATTCTATTTAATCAAGGGAGAAAAATTATGAATAATATTAAAAAAGTTACCATTGAAAAAACAAAAACAATGCTGAAAGGTAAAAGGAAGCATATAAAACTTAAACGCTTAAAACAAAAACCGCATAATAAATCCAAACGTTGTAGAGGAAAGAACTTCAACGATATTTTTGAAAATTTAAAATGTCGGGATTTATAGAATGTAAGGATTTATTTGAATCTCTCCAATTCAAACTAGTGTAATTAAAACAGAAGAAATATTGAAATATTTAGGGTGGACTATTTTTATGTCTCCCTTTATAGATGTGGTAGCGGGGTAGAGTATGGGATAATCAATCTATAAAGAGAGGGTAATTATAATTACTCAAAAATAGAGTAATTATAATTGTGGGGTTTATGGAATAAAAGAAATAAGGTGGGATTAGTATTTCTTTTAATTAGTGCGTGCGGTAAAATTATGCTCACCTTTATCTCCAGAGATGGGCCAATAACAAAAAGTAGGTATTTCTTTTGCGGGTATATACAACCTTTATTGCCAGTAATTTGTGCTTATAAAAGTAGTGGGAAAGTAGTTGATTCCACAACGGTTGAAAGATAAGTGATTTTTTAAAATTCAATTTAGTTGGGTGAAACTTCGATTTTTAAGGAAGGCGCGAAGTTTTCGTTAGCTTAATTAGTGCTATTGTAATAGAATTACAGTAGCACTTCAATAATTACAACTAATTGCTTATATTAATAAATTTAGGTATTTATTATTAATATAATAATTAAAAAAAATTTTGTTTTTTAATTAAAGTGTCCAAGTTAGTTTGGACATGGCGCCGGCCTTGCCCTTAGGCAACTGATGACGACTTATTATCGCTGGCACATAGAACCTGGGCTAGCGACTTGATTGCTTCCACAATTAACTTGGCGTCAGGGGTTGTTGCGAGTGTTGCTTGTTGAATTACTTGTGGTTGAGTTGTTGGTCGTTGTCGACGTTGTTGGTTTCCTTGTTGACTGATGGTAGTAGTTCTGGTGCGGCTGGACCGTTGAGGCTGAGGATGCAAAAGGGTGTGGTGGAACCTGTCGCACTTTCTGCAGGTATCCATAGAAGAGCACGATCGAAGATCATGGCTTCTTGCCAAGCAGTTGACGCAATAGCGGTGCCTTTCGACCAATTCTTCCCTCTTTTTAACGCTCATTTTTAAGAATTTGCGACAAAATCGCAGAGCGTGAAAGCTTTTGCATAAAACACACTTGTATACTTCCGTATCCCGACGTTGAGCACGAGATGTGTTGGCACGACCGTTTATTTGGGCTGGATGAGAACTTGGGCGCGTAGACGTTAGTCTTCTGTTATTCCTAGGGCTAAAGAAAATGAGAAAGGAAACAAATGGATTATTGATATTTGAGAGTCATATAAAAGTGGTGATAATAAATGCATTTCAAATTAAGTTTTAATAGAGTTGTGTATAAGAAAAGTAATGAGTAAATTTAACATGATTTATTTAGAAGTTTCGTTATCCATATAAGGAAGGTAGCATAATTTTACAATGGGACGAGTAATTATTCCTGAAGCAATACGAACGTCAGCAGTACGGACGTTCTGATCAGAACCGGGGTAAGTCTTTACTATTCGTCCTAATCGCCACTCATAAGGTGGTTGCAGATCATCAATGACTACCACGAGATTTCCAACTTCCAGGTTCGGAAGAGAGTTTTTCCATTTATATCTTTTGTGTAGTGATTTCAAGTAATCTTCCTTCCATCGGATGGAGAATTGGTGATGGATTGCTTTTAGCTTTTCCCATCTATTTATCAGAGATATATTTTCATAATTTTGCTCTGGGAAAGCGATTATAGGAGCACCTCGTAAAAAGTGTCCAGGGGTTAATGCGGTTAGATCTGATGGGTCTTCCGATAAGGCAGATATTGGGCGAGAATTGAGAATACCTTCAATACGAGCTAAAATTGTCGAAAATTCTTCAAAAGTAAATTTTTGGGCTCCTGTGACACGTTTTAAGTGAAATTTAAAACTTTTTACGGCGGCTTCCCATAAGCCGCCCATGTGGGGAGCGTGTGGTGGTATAAATTTCCACTCAAACCCATGTGTAATATATTTTTGAGATATATCTTGGGCTGCGGTTTTTACAAAGTTCTTAAATTCACGCTCGAGTACTTTGCTGGCACCTAGAAAGTTTCTGCCGTTGTCAGATACTACCCTTTGGGGGAGCCCCCGCCTCCCAACGAAGCGAGAAAATGCAGCCTGAAATGCCGCGGAGGTTAAATCTGAGCACGGTTCTAAGTGGACAGCTTTTGTACTGAAACAAACGAAAACAGAAGCGTATCCTTTTATCAAGGTAGATTTTCGTAGGGGTGAAGTTTTTAGGTCAAACGGGCCAGCAAAGTCAATGCCTGTGATCTGAAATGGAAGTGACAGATTGCATCTTTCTGGGGGTAAGGGAGCCATTATCTGCGAACATGGTTGTTTCTTATGAATGATGCAAGTTTTACAATTTCGTATTATCTTTTTTACTCGAGGTTTGAGTCTGACAATGTAAAATTCGGTCTGCACCATTCGACACATTTGACTGCATTCAGCATGAGCGAGAAACTTGTGCAAATGAGTGAGATATAAATGGCAAAGTCGGGAATTGCCTGGTAATATTATAGGGTAACGCTCATTGTATGGCAAAGACGATCGGGATAGTCTACCATTTACCAGAAGAATTGAATTAGCGTCTAAAAATGGATTTAATAGATTTAAGGGGCTTTTAGTACTCAGAGTTTGAGAGTTAGATAGGCATTGATATTCTTCATAATAGAATATTTTCTGAGAGAGCATGAGCAGTCTGGATTTTACAAATTTCATTTCGCTTTGAGTTAATTCAATTTGAGTTATAGGGGATATATTTGACCTTATTTTTCTCATACCATTAGTAAAAAATCGAAAAACATAACAGATAACACGTAATGCTTTATTATATGATGAAAATCTGTTAAGAATATCATCTTCTTGAGCTTGAGTATGTAAAGTTAGAGTTTCTTTTGGTTTTTTCGGTATTTTGAGAGGGTTTCGCTTTGGCCATTCAGATGAGGGTTTGTGTAACCATGGTGGTCCATGCCACCAAAGGGTGTTATGCGCCAGATCTTGAGGCTTCGAGCCACGTGTTCCAAGATCTGCCGGATTATCATGGGTTGAAACATGATGCCATGATGCATTTGGAACCAAGCGGTGAATTTGAGCAATGCGATTTGCAACATAAGTTTCCCATGTAGAAGGGGTTTTAGAGAGCCATCCTAGGACTATTGAGGAGTCCGTCCACAGAAATATTTCTGCGTTGGTGAATTTTAGGGATGATGTTACATAATTCACTATGTTGGCTAATAATACTGCGCCGTTCAGTTCTAAGCGTGGGAGACAAACAGTTTGGACCGGAGCTACTTTGCTTTTCGCTAGCAATAAATTTGAAAAAGTGTTGCGTGTTTCAGTTTGACATCGAAGGTAAACTGTGGCACAATAGGCAGCTTTAGAAGCATCAGAGAATCCGTGAATTTGAACTTTATCTACCGGCGTATATTGAAGCCATCTAGGGATGGAAATTGTTTCTATTTTTGAGAAATCTTGAACTAGACTATTCCAATTTTGTAGAGATTCTGATGAGATATCTTCATCCCAATCTAGCCCTTCTAACCATAGTTGTTGCATGAGTATTTTGGCCCTGATTACTATCGGAGCGAGCCATCCCGCAGGATCAAAGAGTTTGGCAACAGAGGATAAAATTTGCCGTTTAGTGATCTTTGTGGACTGGTCGATTGGAGAATAACTATAACTAAATGAATCTGTAAGTGCATTCCACTTAATACCAAGAGTTTTGGTGGAACTAGATTCGTGAAAACGAAGAAATTCTAAATCGTATAAGTCCTCTTTTGGTAAATGAGATAGTAATTGCGGGTCATTTGCAGTTATTTTCTTAAGAGGTAATCCAGCTGATTTTAATGTGTTAATGATTTGAGTTTGAGCAGATAGGGTCTCTTCCAAAGAAAAACCTCCTGAGAGAATATCATCTACATATGTTTCTGAGCGCAAGATAGATGCTGCTTTCGGATATTGAGATTCGGAATCAGATGCTAGTTGAAGAAGTGTTCGAATTGCGAGATAAGGGGCGCAATTTACTCCGAAAGTAACAGTCTTTAACTGGTAATCTTTAATAGGGCCATCTTGTTGATTTTGGAAAAGTATTCTCTGGAAGGGTCTATCAGCAGGATGTACTAATATTTGGCGATACATCTTTTGTATATCGCCATTAAACACATATTTGTACTTTCTCCAATTGAGAATTATAGTTATCAAGTCGTTTTGTAATGTGGGACCAGTGTAAAGTACATCATTAAGAGAGAAATGAGATTTTGTTTTTCTGGAGGCATTAAAAACGACTCTCACTTTCGTGGTTTTGTGTTCGGGGCGAATAACTGCATGATGAGGTAAATAAAATGAGCCGTATTTGCCTTGAGAAATAACTTCATGGGATTGAGTTTCTTCCATGTGATCAAGAGTCAGATATTCGTTTAGAACTGCCTTATATTGGGATTGTAAATCGGGATCTTTAGACAGCGTTTTTTCCATTCTGGAATATTGGGCTAAGGCTACAAAACGAGAGGAGCCTAGGAAAACTTTTTCGGGATATTCTGTCTTAAAGGGCAGTCTAACGATATATCTACCATTTTCGTGACGCGTTGTTGTTCGAGAGTAGAACTTTTCACATATTTCATCTTCCGGTGAGAGTGATTTAGTTGAGGGAATTTCTTCTTGCACCCAAAACTTTTTTAGGAGAGTGTTGAGCTCTAAGGTTTCGGACATGAAGACTGAGGTTGAAAAGGATTGAACAGTTTCTGCTTTCATGGGACCACTAAGTACCCAACCGAAAACTGTATTATAGGCCGAGGTGTGGCCACAGATATTTTTCTTTATACCATCTATATTGATAAACCGTTCGTAATCATTGCCTAAAATGAGATCTATCTGGGACGATTTATTGAAACTTGGGTCTGCAAGATCTAACTTCTTGAGTTCAGTTGATAGGGGAATTTCAAAGGTACAAGCTGGAAGATGCTTTGTCACTTTAGGTAACACAATTGCTTTTATGGGGATTCTTAAATTATGTCTTTTAGCATATAACACGAACTCGCACTCTTTGCTAGCCGCCTGTTTTTGACCGCCAATGCCAACAATTTCAAAATGGGATTTTTTATAAGGGAGTTGAAGACGATGTCTAATCTTCTCAGTCAAAAACGTACGCTGAGAACCAGGATCGATTAAAGCTCTGATTGTGAAGAATTCGCCTCTGTATTCTATTTGCATTAATGCAGTTCTTAACAGAATACTTTCATTACTTGTAGAGCAATTTGCCTGAACTTGACTGGATGTGGTAGGGCGTTCGATTTGTGCTTCATTTTGCGTAACATGAGCAACTTTTGAGGTGGGACTTTGCGCCTTATTGCTTTTATTGAACGAAATATTTTGTTGAACATTTTCTGATTTTTGAGGTCTTTTTGTGATATGTAGCAAAGAGTGATGGGTTTTTTTGCAATACAGACAAGTGTGTTTACTTTTGCAACTTGATTTGAGGTGAGATGAGGATAAGCAATTGTTGCAAAACTTATTTTTAAATACATAATCAACTCTTTGTTGAACCGTAAAGGCTCGAAATTTGGGGCATGTTCTTAAAGAGTGATTTTCATTACAAAGTTTACATAGCACTTCGTTAAGGTTTTCTTGAGATATATAAGTCTGTATATTATTTTGGGAAACATTTGTGATACTGAAGCAGTCTTTAGAAGTTCTTATACTTGTTAGGCGTTCAACAGCTTCATATCTGTCAACAAGGAATTGAGACATTTGAGACCATTTTGGGAGTTCACGAGGTGAAGTTAACGATTGTTCCCAAAGAGAAAGAGTGAAATCTGGTAGTTTTGTTGAGATTAAACGAATCAAAATAGGGTCCCAGCTCTCTACTTCAACACCAAGAGTTCTAAGAGTAGCTAGGGAGTCATTAACTGAAGATTGTATTCTTCTTATTGATTCACTATTTTCTTGAGTAGCTGGGGGTATATTAAATAGGATTTTAATTTGGTTATCTACCAGAACGCGTTTGTTTTCATAGCGAGTTTTTAATGCATTCCATGCGAGCTCGAAATTTTCATGCGATAAGGGATATCTTTTAACAATGTCACCTGCTTCACCTCTTGTTTTGTTCCGAAGGTGATACAATTTTGTGACGGAAGAAAGTTTCGAATGATTTATATATACGGCCGTGAACATGTCACGAAAGGAGGGCCATTGTTCATAACTTCCTTTAAATATCTCAGTATCGCAGGGAGGAAGTTTAATACAGTTAGTATCACTGTCAGAAACGAAATGTTGAGTCAGAGGGAGAGACTGCCGAGCTGCATCAAGCCCTGGAACACTAGATGTGTCCAATCGGATTGCTTTCACTAAGTCTAGCATTTGAGAGCTACAGAGGTAATATGCGTCTACGCAAGCATCATAATTTTTTCTCGCTTCTTCTTTGAATTCGGGTTTTACTACGTTATCATGAGCAAGCATAACTCTTTCATATGACGCTTCTACTTTGTTCCATCTCGAATCCAAGTCTTTTATTTTGATTTCCAACACTGACTCACTTTGTTCTTCTATGGGAGTTCTATTGAATCTATTACAAAATTGTAACAAGTGGTCGCAATCAAATACGAACCGCTCCTTTGGGGAAGATTGAGAGTCATTTCGAGATGTAGAAGTCATATTGGATTAGGGAATTGAAAACGTACCAAATTTAATTATTAGGGTTTAAATAAGAAGATTATTTTATTAATTATTTGCTTAGTAGAGCAATGGGGTGTAGAATAATAGCACAATGAGATATTGAATAACTGAGCGTAAAAAATTGGTTTCGTATATGAAATACGGTGAATGTGAGTGGGATAAATTAATTTGAATTTTTACTGGATATATTGAAAAATTTTATTATAGGGCTGCGAATAAGCAGAACCAAATATTTAGTTTAAAATATAGGAATAGGGCTGCGATTATGCAGAACTAAATATTTAGTTAAAAATATAGGAATAGGGCTGCGATTATGCAGAACTAAATATTTAGTTAAAAATATAGGAATAGGGCTGCGATTATGCAGAACTAAATATTTAGTTAAAAATATAGGATTAACAAAATGTATTGAAAATATGAGTGAAGTAGGGCTGCGTGCGAGCACAACTAAATGTTTAATTTAAATTTTTATTGGATATATTGAAAAATTTTATTATAGGGCTGCGAATAAGCAGAACCAAATATTTAGTTTAAAATATAGGAATAGGGCTGCGATTATGCAGAACCAAATATTTAGTTAAAAACATAAAAATTTTCAATATTCTTTGTAAATATAGTATGGGGTTGTTATATGATATAATAACTGTACCGTTTGTTAAATTATAGTTTCTATTTACGTAATTTGGGATTAAATCACGTAATAATAAATCGCAATAAATTAATATTCAATTATTAACTTCCAAGATAAAGTAATAGTGTATTAGATATATTATTTATAAAATTCCTTAACGAGAAAAAAAATTTTAATTTTATTTTAATCTCTTGAATTATTTTTGATTTGTAAAATTTGCAAATTTTGATTGATAATTGCAAATTTTTATGTTCGGAAAAATTTATTTTAATTTATTATTATTATTATTTTTTTTTAAATTGTTCCTTTATAAAAAATAACCGAATGGTAATCCTTATTTAAGAATTACATATAAACATATGGTTATTAAACTGACAGGACTGGAAAGTTCAAAGTATATTCAATAGTTGAAAAATTGTTAGTTGTTTTCAAATTTAAATGAACGTTTATGTGTGATTATTTGAATTAAATTGTTTGCTTCCTTTTATTTTTAAAAATGGACTGTATGAGATGCGATTATTTTTTAATTTAATGTGTGTAATTTCAGAGAAATAAGTTTAAATAAAATGTTTTATACAATTGGAGGAAATTTTATAAACCACATGAAGTGAGTTTTCTTCTTAATTTTATTTTTAAAATTTTCAAAAAGAATTTACTTTACGTTTAATAAATTTTAATTTTGGTCTGAAATTCATTTCATTTAATTTACCCTTATACAAGTGTTAAACATAAAACTCTTTTTGAGTAATCGAAAGAGAAATCGTATAATTAAGATCTTTTATGAAAAGAGCACGTAGGAAAACTGTATACTTTTGGTGGTTAATTTTTCTTTGTTCTCTTCCTACTTTTTATTAAAGAGAACAAATCACTACTCTTAAAATTTTTCTCCTATTAGTTAACTTTTTCCAGGTTTTATTTTTTATTATTTTTTAACACTGCTCTTTATGTTGTTTTGTTTTATATTTATACATATGTATATTTTATTGTAAATGTTCAAAGTAAATAAATACCTTTTATATTTATTGTAACAAAGCACACAACTATTTATTCTCTTTCGCTTTTCCTTGTTGATTTATTTAATATATTTGTGAAGAGACACAACGGGATTTTTTTTGGTTTGTTTTATATAGGGTAAGGGAAAAAATTTCCTATGTACACATGTTAGGTAGGAGAAACAGTAAGCAACCACATACATATATGTTTATTTTTGTTGCACTTTTAATTATTTATTTCTTTGAAATGTTTTATGTATTTGGTAATAAATAAAATTTTTAGCGGGAAACGTGTAATTTAGATTTTTTTTTTTTTTTTTTGAAAAAATATGGCGAATTTTTTAATTTTTGTTGTTTTTTCCAGGGGTTATGTGCAATTTTATGTATTTGGTAATAAATAAAATTTTTAGCGGGAAAAGTGTAATTTAGATTTTTTTTTTTTTTTTTTTAATATGGCGAATTTTTATATTTTTGTTGTTTTTTTTTTTTTTTTTTTTCAGGGGTTATGTGCAATTTGGAAGTTTCCAATTTGTTTTTTTTTTTCCCGGAAAACAGTATAAAGATTTTTCCTTTTTGCTGTTTTTTGACAATGTGCAATTTTTACTTTATATATTTTTTAGGTTATGTGCAATATTTTTATATACATATATTTTAAGGCAATTTATATATATATATATATTTTAAGGGTTATGTACTATTTTTGTGTATAGCGTTTTATGTTTTTTTTTTTTTTTTTAACAATTTTTTATGTATACAATATGGAAATTCATAACCAATATGCACTTTTTTATGTATTTTTCTTAAATTTTTAATATGAACTTTTCACTTTTTCCACCTTTAAATAAATATTTATTTTATAATATTTTCCTTTTTACTGGACTTTTTTTAAAAGTGTTTTTTTTTTACGAATTTAAATTTGTCGCGTTTGTTATATGTTTTTGTTGGTATTTTTTGTGCGTTTTGTTATTTTAATAATAGCAATCATTAGCTTACTTACGGTTTGGAGTTTTAATTTATACTGATGTACTTTTGTTGATTTACCTCATGTTGTTAGAAATGTTCTCACTTGTTTTGTTCCTTTTTTTATGATCTTTTGCCTGCTGTATTTGTTGTTGTTTGAGACACTTGTTGATTTCTTTAAGAGACTCGAAAGGACCATGAAATATTTAGGGTGGACTATTTTTATGTCTCCCTTTATAGATGTGGTAGCGGGGTAGAGTATGGGATAATCAATCTATAAAGAGAGGGTAATTATAATTACTCAAAAATAGAGTAATTATAATTGTGGGGTTTATGGAATAAAAGAAATAAGGTGGGATTAGTATTTCTTTTAATTAGTGCGTGCGGTAAAATTATGCTCACCTTTATCTCCAGAGATGGGCCAATAACAAAAAGTAGGTATTTCTTTTGCGGGTATATACAACCTTTATTGCCAGTAATTTGTGCTTATAAAAGTAGTGGGAAAGTAGTTGATTCCACAACGGTTGAAAGATAAGTGATTTTTTAAAATTCAATTTAGTTGGGTGAAACTTCGATTTTTAAGGAAGGCGCGAAGTTTTCGTTAGCTTAATTAGTGCTATTGTAATAGAATTACAGTAGCACTTCAATAATTACAACTAATTGCTTATATTAATAAATTTAGGTATTTATTATTAATATAATAATTAAAAAAAAATTTTGTTTTTTAATTAAAGTGTCCAAGTTAGTTTGGACAAATATATTATAATCCAATTGCTTCATTGGACAACTCTAGTACAATTGATTTTATATCATTGGGGAATGGTGAAACTTATAGAGATCTTAATATTATTTATCTCAGACGATTGCTTGAATTCAAAGGAACTGGAGGCGTTGTTAATAACTTGTTGCATTCCATATTTAGGAATTGTACAGTTGATTTTAACAACCAAAGCGTATCTCAACCTGACAACAACTATAACTATAGAGCATATATGGAAACATTGCTCAATTATGCAAACGATGCTAGATCTAACAATCTTGAATGATGTGGTTGGGCTACTGATGTGAATAAAATTAATTCATTAATCGATAAAGAAAATCCCGGTTTAGGTAAAAAACAAAACATACTTAAGGATTGGAAAAAGGTGGAGGTTTTCGGAAAACTTCATGTAGATGTTTTTAATCAACACTTTTGTTGCTTAATAATGTTGATCATAAAGTTACATTAAATTTGGAGAAACCAGAATTTTATATTTTAGAAAGTGGGGAAAAAAATGAATCTCATCTAAGAATACATGAAGCTAATTTATATATAAATCTTTTTACTATCAATAGTAGTGTATTAATGGCACATCATAATGTACCACAAAGCAATTTACACATATAAGAGTGTAGAAATTAAGACCTTCACTATACATCCGGGGAACCATTCATTATCTTTAGATAATTTTATACTTGGACAATTACCAAATTTCTTAATTTTTGGAATGGTTTCTAACAAAGCTTATACTGGAGATAGAAAAGAAAATCCATACAACTTTGAACATTTTAATTTACCCTATTTAAAGGTACCGGAATCCATCATTTTGATAAAGGCCATCAAGCTACAAAGGAACTTTTTGATAGCGGATTTTTTTACTAGCTTTTGATTTAACACCAGATCACAATAATAATTATAATTGTGAAAATTTAATAAAAAAAGGAACTATTCGAATAGAAGGACGTTTTGGGAAACAAATTACGGAGGCAATTACCTGCTTAGTGAATTTTGTGAATTTGACAGCATAATAGAAATTGATAAGTCTCGCACTATAATTCAAATGCTATGAAGTCAATAAATATAATAAATACTTTAAATTCTAATAATTATACAAAATATACATTTTAAGGAGTGTTTGCGAGTAATAAATTACCCAAGACACCTGTTACAAAGCCATAATTTTTCATAGCCAACAATGATCCATCTTATAAGCCTGGACAGCAAAGGGTCGCTTTTTATTTCCCTGAAAATAAACCAGCAATATTTTTTTGCTCTGCAGATCAATCTCCAATAAAACCATTTATTTCATTTCTAAGCCGAAATTCTAAAACATTTGTCTACAATAAAATGCGAATTCAAAGTGAATCATCAATGTTTTGTGGTGTTTATTGTTTTATTTTTATTTATTTAATTTAACTTTTAATAAAATTTTAAATATTTTTAAATATTTTAATTTACATGAAAATGATATGATAGTTTTAAGTTTATTTAAAACTTTTATTTGTTTTTATAGAAAATAAAACACAAATAAATAATAAATAAACAAGAAAAATATATATTATTTTATTTTTATTCCAATTTCTTTTTTCACATTTAGTAAAACTTCCAGGAGAATTTTATCACGACCATCATGCAATGCGAGGAATAGTGGAATGTCTATAGCCGGCAGTATTAAGATTTCTTGAATTTCAGTTTGATCTTTGTTTGTAGTATAATTTGATTAAATTTTAGTGTTGTTGGATGTATCCATTATGTTCTTGATAGACAGTCAATTATTTACTAAAATTATTTCTAAAATTCAAAATTCACAAGACCCTTACCAAGTTCAAAATAGCAAGAAGTTATTATAAAGAAAAAAACAAAAAATTAGTTAAATGTATTATTTTTTATTATTATTGTTTTTTTTTTGTTTTACTATAAATTAACATATTTGAAATTAAAAATATTTTCCCTATTTACTTATTTTAGACGTTTAGATAATAAATAATATCTTTTTATAATATCCTCTATTTTGCTTATAATACTCTCCTACTTCGTCTTCTCTAGCGGAGTTTTCACTGACTACCTATTCCACTTTCAAAACATATAAACCATTATCTAAATTCCTCCTTAAAGTAAATTGTTCATTATTAACTCCATCTATTACTTTATCTTCCAAATTATTATATCGTTTGGGAAGATAAAGCATTCCCTCTTCAAGCTCTGCCATCACCACATTTCCATATTTATTCTTATGGCGGAACATACTTAATACCTTAAATGGCTTTGATGGTAGTAAATCCTTTCCTGCTAGATATGGTCTTTTTTTAATTTATTGAAAGTCGCAACAATGATAGCATTTGTAATTTTATTCGATTCCATTTTTGTTCCACCTTTTAAAAAGTTTATTAACTGATTAAAATAATTTTGCTTCAGGCATTTATATTTATATCTAATCTAATTTATATCCTAAGAAAAAGTAATTTGGTTATATCTCTTAATATTTCAAATTGAGAAATTATTATAAATACATAAATATTGAGCCATAAACTAATTTTAAAAGTATTCTAGATATGAAAAATGATTAAATTGAATAAAAAATAGCCCCTCTTAATTTGTTATTAGAATATTCAAAATTAATCTTGACCATACTCAACAACATAGAATATATCTTCATTAATGTCAAAAACCTTACACAAGGTTATTTTTTCCATATAAACAAAGCAATTCTCAAGTTTATTTTCTACCTTACAAAAGCAAAAATAATCATATAAAAATATGTAGATGAATAAAAAAAAAAAAAAAAAAAAATACTCAAACGCTAATTATGCAAGTCATCAGTTTTTAATTTCATCACAATTAAGTACAAAAAATAAAAAATTGTCTCCCTGTTAAATTATTTGTATGTACTTTTAACATAATTACGTACATATTATTATACAAAATAAATGCATTGGTTTTCAATTTCATAAATACAAAACAATTTTTCTTCCTATTAATGCATATAAATTATTATTTTATTACTTTAAAGTTTATATTTTATTTATTAACACATATTTTCTTTTACACTTTTATTTATTTCACTTATGACTAAAAGTCTACATTAAAATATGCTTGATAACACTATGCGACAGTCAAAATCGGGATGGGATGAAACCAACGGGAAATGTTATATCGGTAAAAAAGAAGTTGGGTTACGTCTAGGAATCGAGATATATCGATTTGAAGTTAGTAACTATCATATAGGGGAAATTGTGACCTTTGGTGGTCTTTTTTTTGACATAACTCGAGAACCACCAGTCCGATTTTGCTGAAATTTAAAAAAATTAGGAATTACAATTCCTTTCATACAACGTTTCGCTACATAAGCAACAGTTTCGCAGTTATAAATAAATGTATGAAAAAAAAACTATTTTTTGCCTAATGACCCGTTTTAGATTTAAACATTTTACAACAGTCGTTTCTTCGTTCATAAAACTAATTTTGGTAATTTTTCTTCAAGTATTCTATTATATCAAGATTTTTCAATGGTCCTGCAATACTAAAATCGTAAAACAGCTGTGACATAACAATTAATACAACATAAACAAAGGAACTGAGGGTAAGTAATTTTCACTTAATTTACTATTTTTCCTTTATATTTTTAATAAAATTTATTAATCTTCTATTAGTTAATTGTTTCCTTATTTAGCGGCAAGAGATGCCGCGAAGGCTTTTTTAGAACATAATTGGTGGTTCGTTTCCACTTGTTTCACAATATTAAGTATTTAATATAATTGTTATGAATTCATTGTCAATTCATGTATAATAAAAAATAATAATTTAATAATAATAATAATAATAATAATAATAATTCATTGGATAATTCATTATGCTAATTTCAACATGGCGCCCCTTTTGCACGAGTGCAACTTATAAAGAGGTAGAGGAAGCACACAGGACGACGGCAAAGGAGAGGATGGCCTCTGAGAGGATACGCTGGTTAGGCCGAGTTTTTTTAAAGTCGTTTGGGCGCCTTCTTGCTAGCGGTGCGATTGGGTCTCAGTATTGTTATTAATGTTGCTGACGGATCAATTGATACTGTTGGTGGTGACCCGGTTGTTGATGTAGGGTCTGCTGTGGTTGTTGGTACGAGTGATGGTGCGGTTGTTGCGAAGGCGGTTACGGGTAATTTGGATAATACTGTTGATGGTTCTGCGGGAATGGTTGACGTTGTTTCGGATTTTGCTGCTACGAGTTGTGGTGTTGTCTCACTCTGTCGCTCGTGAACACGTGCTGGTGAACGTACTCGTGGGTGACGATTTGGGTGCAACGGCGTATGGTGAAGCAGACCACAGTACATACAACTCGATTTCGCTCGATAGAGTCCATGTCGAGTAACCGGCGGCAGAACTGTAGCAAGTGGTACCGGTCACAGCTGGCACTGGTGGATGGCAGGATCCCTGTGAGCTGAATTTAAAAATTTTTGTGAGTAGTGGTGAAATAGTAATGTTGTTGGAATAAATGGTGTTAGATTTTTCGACAATATAGAATATTAGTGTTTAGTGGGATAAGAGAGAGTTTAATGAAATAAGAGATTAGAGTTTAATGAAATTTTGAAGAAGGAAATTAGATAGGTGAGTATTATTTTGACTACATTGGAGTCATTTGTAGTATTTTATACGTTGTTATAGGGCAGATAACATAATTTTGTAATTGGTCGAATAATGACGCCAGTGGCGGTTCGGACATCTACTACTCGAACATTATGATGAGACCCATATAAACCTGTTTTATCCTGCTTAAACGCCTTTCGCTGGGCGGTAAAAGATCGTCTTTTACTACTACAAAATCACCAACTTTCAAATTGTGTGTAGAGAATTTCCATTTGTATCTCTTGATGTATGGCTCTAATTTTTACTCAACGATTTATTAATGATAAATTGTCACCAGATGGTTCAGGAAGAGCCATCATCGGACTGCCCCTGAGAAAATGTCCGGGGGTTAATGCTGTTAAATCTGTTGGATCTTGGAGAGAGTTGAAATTGGACGGGACGGTAAACCTCCTTCAATGCGCGCTAATACTGTTGCGAATTCTTCAAAATTAAACCGGTGTGCCCCTGCAATTCTTTTTAAGTGAAATTTAAAGCTCTTTACGGCTGCAGAAACTGAGTTAAGGATGTTTCTGATTTTTTTTCAATTATTCGCTAGGTACAATGTATAATTTTTGCAAGCATTAATGTTCCTGAGAATTCTAAGCGCGGCAAAGTAATTGACGCTAGGGGATTGGTTTGAGAGACTAATCAATTGGTGAATATCACAGATGAAGGCGTTTGTATTCGTATAAAGACTGCAGCACAATAAGTTAAATAAGACATCGCAAAACCCGTGTGATTTTTGGAAAATAATTCCTTGGAATGGACGGTCTATGGGATCAATTAGAATTTGGCGGTACATTCTTTGAATGTCTCCACTGAAAACGTACTTATAAAATCGCCAATTTAAAATTGTAGTCATTAAGTCCGCTTGAAGTGTGGGACCAGTATATAGGACATCGTTTAATGAAAAGCCTGATTTGGTTCAGCGGGAAGCATTAAAGATTACTCTAACCCTTGTAGTTTTTACCCTTTGTGGTTTGTCTATAGAATTTTTCACAATATTCATCCTCTGAAGATATTGGACAAGAAACCGGAATTTCTTCTTGTTCCTAAAATTTCCTAATGAAATTGTCCAGATTAGAATCTTTAGGAGCCTTAACACTGGTTGTGAACGAAAATATTGTCTGTGTTTGAACTGGGACACTAAGAACCTAGCCGAAAATAGTTTTGTGGACTGAAGCTAAACCACAAATGTCTCTTTTAATGCCTTCAAGATTAATATATCTCTCACTATCATTATCAAGAATTAGATCGATAGGAGCTGACACATTAAAGTGAGGATCGGCTAAATCGAGTTTTGAAAGGTCAGAGGAATTTACTACCTTAAATAATGCTGAATGGAATTCTTTGTGACTTTCTGCGGAACAATTGCCGTAATTTAATAACGAAAGTTCTTAATTTTCGATACTAAAATCAAATCGCATCTTCTTTCCGCAATTTGACTTTGACCTCCGATCCCAATGATTTCAAAGTGAGATTTTCTGGATGGTATATTTACTCGATTTCTAATTTTTTCACATAGAAATGTTCTTTCTGACGCGGGTTCAATCAGAGCGCGAATTATAAATAACTCGCTCGATTTCGCTAAAATCTTTTTCTCAAGTGACCACGGTGTCATAAATTTTCGTAAATTGCCAAGTTAAAAATATAATTTAATTTAAAAATTTTAAATTATAAATGCACAGTAAAACTGAGATTAAAACTTCCAAATCATTAAGAGCCGATTTTCTTTCATGCAAAATTTATTTCTTTAAAGAATTTCTCTTCTTATGTCCTCTTTATTAATTTTATGCATTCATAAAGAGTAATATACACCGCTTATTATAAATAATAAATTGCATAACACTACATACATTTTTTCACCATTTAGTCTTGCAAGATTTTTTTTCAAATAATTTTCCTTTTAAATTCGGCTTTGGTCTAAGTTTTGTATTACACATTTATTTTTATTGAGTTAATTTGCAGTATTGATTGATTTTATTGTAACTTTATTTGCAAAAATTTGCATTATTTATTATTTAATTTTGACGAATATTTTGCAAATATGTCCCATGTACCGTTTTTTTAAGTTGTTTTTATTTTCTTTTTTACTTGTTTTTTAAAATTGCAAGCATAAGAGAAATATGTATGTGTTTATTTATGTATGCAGGGATTATTCTCTTCGTTGATCGTTCTTTGTTGTTGATGGTGGTTTTTGCTTAATGCACTTTATTTATTATCTTATACGTATATTTTGCTCTTTGTTTATTTTGTTTGAGAATTTATGTATTTATTTATGCTATTTTTTTCTTTTTTTGTAAAAAAATTGTATTTATTTTTAAATTCTTTGAGAGGGCGAATTTTTTTAATTTAATATTTTAATTTCTTTAGAAACTTCTTTTTCTTCTTTAATTTTGTATCCTTGTTTTTTAGTTTTATTCCTTTGTTTTCTTTTTTAACAATTTTCTTATTTTTGTAAAGTTATTCGTTAGGAAATTTGGCAGTTTTTTTCCTTGATTTATTCCACTATCTAATAAATCTGGAATTTTGTTTCCTTTTTCACTTTTCCGTTATTTGTTTCAAATGAAATTTGGCAACCGATTTTTTTTCTAATAATTTTGGCAAATTGCCAATTTTAATTTTTCAACTTTTAATAAATTTTCGCCTTAAGGGATTTTTATATAAAAATATCATTAATACATTGTTGTTTTACTCACTGCTGATCTGAAAAAAACAGCTTTTTTGTTGTGAAAAAAATCCTTTAAGTAGGCGACCAGTTCAACTGTTGGAGAAGGAGGATTTATTCTGGGGAAAATAAATCCTTAAAAACTTATAATATCTCAATAATGCCAAATTATAAGTTTACGATGTATGGGTGTAGAAAAAAGAAAATAAAAAACCAAAAGGGATTAGTTTTATGTTAAGTGTTTGTTTATTTAACAGCAAGAGATTCTTACGTAACAGTTTCATTCCTGCTACGAAGTGTTTTTCTCTTAGTGTATGACAGCTCTAAATTCATAAATATTGCGATAAAAAAATTTTAATTTATGTTCTGCCCTTTAGCTTATCGGTCACTTTGAACATAACTTGTACTTATAATAACCAAAAATAAAGAATAAAATAAAAATAAAATAAATAAAATTAAAAAGGAATTAGGTCAATACCTTATATCAGGATTGGGAGGTAATGATTACATTCAATAATCTATTACAAGTACAACTGCAATCAACCTGTAATTATAATTGCAACTTTTTTAATTACAATTACATGTAACTGTAGTTGAAAATTTAAATAATTAAATTAGTAATGAATAAGTTGTTTTAAGAAAAAACGACTGTATGACGCACAGTGGATCCAAAACGCTTTATTTAAAATAATTCTGTAACTTGGGATCCATTAAAGATATCTGAATAAAATTTAACATGGCCGGAGCCGAAGTTCTCGAGTTGATTTGGTGGTGTACAGATCTCTAGCAGGTCTGGGGGATTGTGGGTGGACCTCCAAGGTTGGTCGCCCCGGGTATGTAATTAAAAAAAAAAAAAATAAATAAAATTAAATTATGATTTTGTTGTAAACAAATTTTAAACTTAGATAGCCCTTGTAAATCTCTATAAAAAATACGTTTACATGTGTAGATTATACCTTTAAGAAATCAATTTTTCTCTCGTTTTTTTTTTTTTTTGTTTTATAACTTTATATAAACACTACGCGCTTAATTTGGGTTCTAAATCAACAAGATTTCTTATAAAATTCTGAATTATATTGCTGCAAAATTGATATAAATATATGGATCCGATAAAAAGTTATATTAATCTGAAGTTGAAAACTGCAAATTTTGGGGCTTTTTAAAACCCAAAGTGAAGTGGATTGCACATTTTATTGAGCTTTTAGCTCAATAAGGATCTTTTATTGCAGAACATCTGTCATTTTCTATACTTCACTTAGCTCTACACAATTAGAAAGAGTAATTTTATTTGTTTCATTTTGATATTCTGTTCATTGTTCGAAAGTGTCAAAAGAATTGTTTAAGGAACCAGTATTATCGTATGAAAACATTATCTTTGTTGCTTAACGAATTTTCCGTTTTTTTTTTATTTTTCGCGTTATAAATATTTTAAAATTTTATTTTGAATTCATTACAAAATAACAAGATATTTTTTTAATTTTTCGTATATTAATGAAGTATTAATTTTTAAAAAAATAATAAAAATTGATTTCAATAAATTTATGGCAACAGTAGTATTTTTGTAATATTTCTTATTGCCAGATGCAAATTTTCCCAAAGTGTATGAAGTGTATTAAACAACGCTACTACCCAATTTATCTAGCGGTAGAAAAACAACTTAGTGATGAATTAGAGCGTGTATTATCTTTGCGAGTGAGAGAGGAGACTCCACATTCTCCTTGGTCATCTTCGACAGTGGTTGCAGTCAATCCCGGAAAAATCAGAATGTGTATAGATAGTAGAAAGTTAAATTCCGTGACAGACAGGACACTTACCCAATATCGAATATTGACGGATTTCTTCGAGACTTCATCCAGTTCACTGTATTTCGAAAATCGATTTGAAGGATGCCTTTTGCAAATCAAACTGAACGAAGTCTAGAAAATTAAGGAACTTTTACAGTCCCTAATGGGCCATTGTATTAATTTACAAGAATGCCGTTTGGACTGTGTAATGCACCGCAAACGTTGCGTCGACTAATGGACATGGTTATTAAATATAATTTGAAAACTCACGTTTTTGTATATTTAGACAATCCACTTGTTGTTTCGTAAACCTTTGACGAACATTTGACACACTTGATCGAAGCGGCAACAAATCTCAATAAAGCAGGTTTGAAAATCAACGTTAAGAAAAGTAGCATTGCGTTATCCCTTGTAAAATTCTTAGTTTATATTGTGGAAAATGGAACGTTTTACGAAGACAAAACTAAAGCAATATACGACTCCACTGTATCACAGTCAATAAAACATTTAAGGCGAACGTTTTTTAGGTATGACTGGAAGATACAGGAAATTTACACCGGGTTATTACACTTTAACGTTTCCTTTGACTGAACTGTTCACGACAAAGAAGAGTTTTGTTTGGACGGACGAAGCTCAAGCAGCTTTCAATGAACTTAATAAAACTGACTTCTGCTTCTTTAATTATTCACCCAGTAAACCTTTTATATTACAGTGTGATGCTAGCACTTATGGGGTGGGGCAGTTCAGACGAGGATGGGACAGAAATACCGATTGCTTTTTTGTCTAACAGACTCAATAAAGCTCAAAGAAACTACAAAATTACCGAATTAGAATGCTTGGCCGTAGTAGTGGCATTCAAAAAGTTTTGCGCTTGCATTGAGGGGTGAGAATTTAAAATTGTGACTGATCACGCCAGTTTAAAGTGACTTATAAGTCAGCTAGCTCGTTGGTCATTAAAATTCCAAGATTTTAACTTTACGATCAAGCACAGAAGCGGCAGAGAAAAAGGTTGTTCCAGGCACACTTTCAAGAGTTCATGAAGGCGAACACTTTTTGTCTTCTATTGAATTGGAGACATTACCAGCAATAGACTTGGACTCGGGCGCATTTAACAGTGACAAGAATTCAAAATTAAAAGATGATAAACAAAATTCAAATTGTCAGACTTCAGAATTGTGAACGGTTATATTTATAAAAGGATTGAATTTTCATTTGGGGAGACGGCGAATTAGGACGAGACGTAGTATATTCGGAGCATGACACAAAAACATCAGCACATAGAGGAATCGATGAGATGGTAGAAAGAATTAGGCGGTACTTTTATTGGCCTCGACTAGTAACTGACGTAAAGGACTATATTCTAAATTGTAATCTTTGTAAGACTTCTAAAACTCCGACTAATATTTTACGACCACTTTAGAACAGTTGGTTGAAGCTGAGCGACCATTTCTCACTGACGAAAAGAGGACATATAGGACTACTAATTGTACTGGATCATTTTTCCAATTTTACTTTTCTTAAACCATTGAGAAAATTTATTTATAAGTACGTTATAAAGTATTTAGGAAATGAAATTTTTTCGTTGTTATGGGGATCCAGAAATTTTAATGTCAGACAATGGATCGCAACTTAAATAAAGATTTTGAAAGATTTTTAAAAAAATACGGGGTACAGTTGTATATAGCCCACAGTCGAACGCAAGCGAATATGTTTCATAAAGTTATATATACATATATATATATACACTTTGTGTGTGTCCGACGCAAAAAATAAATCAATAATTCTTTTAGTAAGGAAATTTCTTTAAATAATTTTATTAAAAAAATAATATGTCGCTTTTTAGTTTTTATAAAATTTAATTTTGAAAAATAACTTTTTACACTTTTAATTGTTGCATTCAGCTTTGATAGTAAATCACCATTAGATGCTTCAAAAAAAAAAGGAATTTTTCATATCTACAGGTTCATGCGATTAATTTTTCATTGTTTTGGTGCCGAATAATCTTCCAAGTATCTCGTTTCCAAACTCTATTTTGGAAAATTTGAGACCATGTTTCATATAGATGTCCATATACATGTGAAACATGGATAATTCACATCATGTGTTAGAATTTTTGATGTAAAATATAAGACTTCAATGTTTCCTTTTCCTGATATTCTGATCTATTTGAATATTTGGCAATATTTGCGTACATCGTACGCGTCAATAACATCACTTATAAAACATTTTAGTTTCTATCTTGATTCCAAAATGTCTATTTTTTTTTACTAAATAACAAATATTGGAAGCAGTACCTTTTATTTTTAATTCCCCAAGTCTAAAATTAAAATGTTTAATTGATTTGTTTTTAGAATTACAACTTCCTCCTGTAACGTCTATGTGTTTATAAAAAGAGTTATCTGACCACTCATTCCAGCAAAACGAGTAAAAAGAGAGAAAATAAAAAAATTCTCAAAAGTAAACTTTTACTTGAAAAAGTAAGAAAACAGAAAATATTAAAATAAATTTTAGTGTCAATAAAAGTAAACTTTTTATTTAATTTTATGTTTATATTAAATGGAAACTCTGAAACATCTCAAAAATACGGGCATATGTTCCCTTGCAGGGAGCATATTATCTTATAGAATTTCTTTTAACTGAGGATATGTATTATTACAAGTAGTGAAAAAAATAAATATTAACGGTTTTTAGCCGTGTTGAATATCATCAATAGTTCAGTTTCTTGATCTGCTTCTATTATTTTTTTAATTTCTCAAAACTGGATGCTTCACTTGAATGGAATGCATTATTCACTGTTCATTTTTTCTACCCTACTGATGCTGATAAAAGCTACCTTAAAATATACCAATTTGCTTGATTCAGTAGCCGTCCGTTTGTACGGAAGATAATTTAACGCAATTTGCTACATAGAACTTGTATAATCCAGCAATAAAGTCTATTGTTCAAGATCTGCCAACCATTTCATATGAATGTCTTTCCAGAATAGGGTTTGACTCCTGTAAATCACTTACATGTGGCTGAATTCAACACCAACAAAATCTTTTTTAACCTTAAACCATCACATCAATTTTTTAAGTATCAGTCCATAATTGACCACGGCTCCCATCAAAATCCATTTCCAAAAATCACTTAAAAGTGCATAAATTATTATCACAGTAAAAATTTGTCACATAAGTTTTATAAAACTGTAAATCATAATTCTAAAATTTAATTAAAAATTGACCATAACTTTCTAGGGAAAACGTTAATAAATTAAATGTATTTTCTAATGATTCTTTTTGAAAATAAAATTCTACAGGAATTTTAAAATAAAATTTTTTTACTATAGCAAAAGAGAAAAATATTTTCTCTTGAAATGTTTACTACTTTTATTATTTTTATGTGCACAGAAACGCTTTTCGAGTAAAATACAGACCTGTTGTTAATCTATTACAATCTGAAAATACGTTGCAATTGCTGAAAATTATAGCAATAATTAAGCTATAGAAAACTTCGCGTTTTTCTTAAAAATCGAAGTTTCGCCCAACTAAATTAAAATTTAAAAAGTCACTTACTTTGCAACCATCGTGCACTACACTTACCTCAATTTTTGTACAACCTGAAGTTACCTGAAATAAAGAAAAAAGTATATACAAAATAATACTTACATCTTGTGATAGTACCATCCCTGGAAATAAAGGTGAGAATAAATATATCTCAAGAACAATAGTTAAAATAATACTAATCCTCATTTCTAATTAACCTCTCTTTATAGATTGGTCTCATTTTATTATCTCCAAACTCTATCCCGCATCACCATCTATAACAGCCCATCTAGACGTAACATAATATGTAAGATTTTTGTGTCAGAGAGTGTCAAATTCGTTCTCTGAGAGAATTATTTCACGTTGTTATGTTGTGTTGTTCTCTACACAACCATCTTATAATATGAACTGTCAAAAAAATACACATATACGAAAGTTTGTTTGTGTGTGTGCATGTGTATTTTGGAAATTACTGAAAAACAATGTTTTTTGTAAAATTGTTTCCTTTTAGTGTTTGTTTTACATGTTAAAAAAATTTTATAATAATTGTGCTAAAAAAGTGCGAATTGCTTAAATAAAAAGGACACGTTTACTCTGTGACTGATTGAAAATAATGTTATCTTATAGGATTTATTAGAATGCGTGTACCCCTTATTTAAGATTTAACGTAATATAAACAAAATGGTTACTCTCTTCTGCCGGCGTTATATCACATATTATATCAGCGTTAATCTCAGTTGTAGACCTGGGGTAAAGGTGTCTATTCGAGTCTCTAACCAGTTGTTACGGGACCAAAAGGGCATCATGACGAGTTATTGCAGCTAGCTCATTAGCGGACTCTTACTCATGGTGCGAGAACCTCCCTTCGACATGACCCAAGGACCGTACCAATTATAAAAGAACATCTATTAATATCTTATAATCTATTCCACCAGAACACCATTGAAGTGGGAGCCAGATGTTTGCTCCAGTCGCCCATTCCCTACCTTAATCTCTAATGTCCTAAAATATCACAAAGAGATCCCTTAAAACGCACGCATTACCACCACTTACCCTTTATAACTCACTCAATACAAATAAATTACTCCTGCATTTTAAATCTTATACTATTTCACAACATATTTATTAACAAAAAAACTTATACTTTGTTTAATCTTAAAATAACAAAATTCAGACAATGAAACGGTATTAAAACAATGAAAAAAACTTAACGTATAATTCTGCCTCAATAAATACCAAACACTAAAATAAAAGAAACGGAAATTGACAATGATTAACTTCACTTCCTATATATGTATTTCCTCATCGATATTTGAAAACCACTCTGTTTTACGATTGCACCTACTTATTATTTTCAGCCTAAAAGAGCTCTTTTAAACGAATATTTAATGGCTATAATAAACGCCTATAATTTGTTCCTCCCCGGGTATGATGAGCAAATAATATATGAAATTCGTTATAATTGAATTTTTTTTAATTTAGTTGGGTATTTATAGATGACGCCTAACAATCAACATATAACATAAAATAAAGCTAACCTAATCAACATATATTTAAACTAATCTTAAACGATGGAATATCTATTTTACTTATTCTATGGAATTATGTCTTTCTTTTATTTATTTTCTTTCACCTCAGTAAGATACCGGCTGCTTTTTTTTTATTAACAAATTGGTTGATTATTTTTTTGTGCCTCTTGCGAAATACATGTTAATTTATTTGTTACCTGGCAATTGTTACTCATTTTCCCTTTTTTTTTATACCATGAGGTAGACAACTTTAGATCTTCTGGTGCTTTTGTCCTCCAGTATTGGGAAAAATTCTTGCGATCCCCTCAATCTCCTCTGATAGCCTTAGTTGGAGGGGACCAGTAAATTTAATTGCACAACTCAGGTTATTTTGGGCACAAAAATTATAATCCGATTTCCTAAATATCCAAAACACTTGATACTTTATGATATTAACTTTATACTAATTATATGATAAATACCTTTTCATACAAAAAAACTTTAATTGTAGATGGATTTGATGACTCGATGACAACTAATCACTTGCTTGTTAATATATATATTTCAACTTAATTGTTTTCTTTTTCTTTTAAATATTTTATAGAGTATTTATCACTTAGAAAATAAACTTATTTCTTTTTTCTTATTTTATTAATTTTCCTTCAGAAGCCGGTTGTTTAATAAAAAATGGCCGAACTAAACACCCTATATATACCCCGAGTATTCCATTAAAACATGTTCCATAAAGTATATTATGCTTATATTCTTCTACTTTCTATAACTATCCTATTTTGTTCTAAATCTATATAACTATCCCTGTTCTTAAATAATTTCCTAAACATGTTTCTAAACACTCACAACTTAATTCGAAATTAACGTAAACTTAGTAAATTTCATTCATAATTTCATTTACTATCAATTTCTCCTTCTCTGTGTCTACTACTACTAATACCCAGCAAATCTGGCAACCTTAATTTATATTCACGGCGAATTTGACATATTAGTTTAGTCGTATGAACATATGTTAGTTTAATTCAATTTTCAGGAGACCGTGGACAAAATTAAATAAGTAAGTATTATTTCATTTAAAAACACAATATTTAAACAAGAATATTAATATTTCTTTTCATTTCAGGTATTCAGGTAAGTATATGTATCGTTTCAGTTTGAATTTTTTTTCTCTTACTCATATATTTTCTTCTTTTTTTCAGGTACATGAGTCTGGGAAAAGGTTGTGGCTTGATTCGACCACATGACCTCCAGGCCTTTCCCTGGTCAGTGGATCCACTGTGAGTTGACCACTCACATGATCTTATGGTGGACCACGCTATCACCTATAATAGGCCATGGGCCAACAAACAAACACAACAAAAACCAATAAACAACAAAAAAAAAAAAATAATTAAGGCCCCCGCAACAAAACTCCGCGCTTAGCAAGTGCACGGTGGTAAGAGCGGTGTGCAGGGCCGCATAATGCGCCAATCACGTGGGGAACTCCCACACCCTGACGTCTCATCAGCCGGGCTAAAATCTATGCGGCAAAACACATGTAAGTTCCCTTAAATCAAATACATGAAAGTGTAGTGGAACGTCAACCAAAATTTAGTAACATTTTTTTCCTTTTTTTTTTTTTTTATTTTAGTTTCAGATGGTTATTAAAATCCCTGGAACGTTAACTGGTGGTCAAGATCCTTTTTGCTCGAGACATTTAGGGAAGTTTCATAATTTTATAGTGTCATGATAATGAAGTTACTTGGTGTTATTTTCCTTTATTTTCAGGTACTAATGATTATTGCTGTGTTATCTGAGAGGTGCTGCATTGGTCAAAACATTCCTAAACCTAATATTGCACGAGATTCCTACAACTATGGTATGTACGTGTGTATAATTTCAAAATGTATATATGTAGTGTATAATATAGTTATGAATCTTTACAAATCAGATACAAAGCACATGTATTAGGACGAAAACAAAAATGTATAATTATAGAAATAAAATATTTAAATAAATTGTTTTCTTAAACCTAATATTGCACCTTAAGTATCACAGATTTTTAACTATAATATTGCACTTCTAAATTTTTATATCTTTTACGTGAAAAACTCCTATAGGTTTTCCACTCATCGATTCTAACTCGTACATATTGTTTCCCACAGGCTTTAGAATTCTGCATTTTATAAATTTCTTACAAAATTTAGCATTTATATTTCTCTTAAAATCGCTTAACACCGTGTTTCTTCTGAATACTTCCTGTCCCGGTTTAAATTTAATAATCCTAGCTCTTTGGTTATATCTCTCTGCAGACTTTATATACGCTTTATGCATATTCTGTTTTATCTTCTCCCTGATAATTTCAAGCTTTTCGTTTCTATTTAGATTCGTAATTTCATGATCTGTCAAAGAAGATAATTTCCGGGCTAGTTTATAATCTGTGCCATTAGAGAACATGTGAAACCCGAATAAGGCAAAAAATGGGGTAACACCGGTTGCAGAATGCACTGAAGTTCTCAAGGCACATTCAATTTCTGTCAAATAAAGATCCCAATCCCTGTGGTCATCATTAAAATAAGCCCTGATAGCAGCTAGTACAGACTGATTAACCCTTTCGGATGCATTCGATTGAGGAGAATACACAGCGGTTTTCATATGTTGAATTTTATAAGTTTCAATCATTTTTTGGAATGTTTTTCCGCAAAACTGAGCACCATTGTCACTGTGTATAATCTCAGGTACTCCGAATTTATGGAATATCTCTGTAACTAGAAATTGCACTACATTATTTGTGGTTGCTTCCTTCATCGCCTTTAAAAAGGTGAATTTTGTGAAATGGTCTACCACAATGAATATATAACAGTTTCCTGTCTTTGACCTAGGATACTTTCCGAGAAAATCAATATAAATTTTCTGAAATGGCCTTTCAGTTACAACTTCTTCCCCTATCCGTGGCATTAAGTTCTGATTAGACGGCTTAGTCTCTTTACAAACTTGGCATTTTGTAACATAATTTCTTATATGACTAGTCATTTTTGGCCAATAAAAATACCTTTTCACTCTTTCCAAAGTTTTAGCTATACCCCCATGTGCTACATTATTAGGTGCATGAGCTTTTTCTATAATTGCAATGGTTAAATTATCAGGAATCCATAATTTCCATTGAAATTCATCCACAATATCCTGATCAAATTTCGTTCTCTTAAAGACCCTACCATCTATCACTTTAAGATCTGGCAATTTTTCAGAATTTGCCTCAATTTCATTTATAAGACTTTTATACTCCGTACTTTCAAATTCTAATGTTTCAAAATCTAATAAATCTTCCTTGCTCAATTCATCTACTGTAACTCCAATTGGAGCTCTTGACAACATATCAGCTACAACATTGTCTTGTCCTTTACGATGCCTTATCTCGAAATCATACGCCTGCAACTGCAAAGACCACCTTGCTAAGCGTCCACTTAAGTCTTTTAAAGACATAAGCCATTTCAGGCTAGCGTGATCCGTTATGATCGTAAACGGCATCATTTCCACATAAGGCCTGAATTTACGAATAGCTAATACTGCAGCTAGACATTCCTTTTCGGTTACTGTATAATTTTTCTGACAGGAATTCAATTTCTGGGAATAAAAGGCAATTGGGTGCTCCTCTTCTTTATCGTTCACTTGAAATAAAACAGCACCTATCCCATAATCTGAGGCATCGCATTGAATATAAAATCTTTTTGAAAAATCAGCATGCTTTAGTACAGGAGCTGAAGTTAATGCTTTTTTTAACTTTTCAAATGCTTCGGCTGCCTCTGGAGTCATAATGAACTTTTTCGATTTTTTTAAAGTATCGGTCAATGGAGCTGATATGGTGGCAAAGTCGCGTATGAATCGCCTATACCATCCGGCGGTACCAAGAAAACTTCTAACCTCCCTCGTAGATTTTGGTAATTTAATATTTTTAATAGCAAGTACCTTTTCAGGATCCGTTTTTAACATCCCACCTCCTATAATGAATCCAAGGTATTTGAGCTCCTGGAAGCAAAATTGGGACTTTTTAAGACTAATAGTGAGGTTAGCTTCCTTGAGACATTTTGCTACCTCAGCAAGTAAACCTAAATGTTCCTCAAAAGTGCTGGATATAACCAATAAATCATCCAAATAAATGAAAACGTTGTCCTTGAGCCGTTGCGGTATGACCTTATCCATTAATCTACATAGTCGCTGCGCCGCATTGCATAAGCCAAATGGCATGACTCTAAATTGATATAGAGGGCGTCCTGCGACTGTGAAAGCCGTGTATTGTTTACTCTTTTCATCTAGTTTAATCTGCCAGAAGGCATATTTGAGATCTACACTACTAATGAAATAGGTCTCATCTATTCTACTGAGGATTCCATCAATATTTTGTAACGGATAGGCATCCTTTATTGTAAGCTTATTTAGCTTCCTCGCATCCAAACATAATCTGTTTTTCCCCGGTTTTCTTACGACCGTAGTTCTGTTGCTCCATGGACTGTTGCTCACTTCTATGACATTCAATTTAAGCATGTTGTCGATTTCTTTATAGGTTATTTCTTGGACTGCTGGCGATATTGGATAATATCGATCCTTAACTGGTACTGCTCCCTCTACTAATTCTATGGTGTGTTCTTCTATCGAAGTCAGTCCAAGTCCTTTTTCCTCAAATGTATCAAAACTTTTTACAACTTTATCTAAATCCTCCTGTTCTTTTTTACTCAACTTATGTGGTTTCATTTTATAATCTATTCTAGATTCAGAAAAGTCCTTTTGTATTTCAACTAAGTCTATTTCATCTAATCCTATTATCTCAGGAGCTAAATTAAACATCCTCCAAAAATCTATTCCTAAATATAAGTCTTGTTCCAGCTCTGGACAAAGATACAACAACATTTCGTGTTGTTGTTCTTTGTACTTAATGGATAATTTTACTTTTCCTATGATACTATGTTGTTGGCCACTGGCAGTTTTCACATTGGTCAACATAGGGTCAACACAGATTCCTAACTTATCTATAAACTCTCTACAACCATTTCCTAGTATACTAACAGACGCTCCCGAATCTAACAATCCTTTAACTATATGTCCTTTTAACTCTACTTCTACAAAAACTCGCGGGTCATTTCTATTCGCATTAGCCCTTAAAACCGAATTCACTATAAATCTCCTATTTCGTCTACGTTCTTTAAATTTTTCTCGCAATCTCAAAATCCGCTTAGAAGCAATCTTAGGTCCGAAAATCCTAGCCCTAACACTCTCATAATTCTCCTGTCTAACCTGTAAAGGCACGTAATGTCTTATCTGAGGTAAAAAGTTATTGGTATTAACATTAATGAAATTATGTAAAAGCCTATTCTTTTGTAATTCCGGTTCTTCTACGAATTGTTGGATGCAGGGTTCTCCTTCAGACGCGGATCCCCTGTCACTCCCACGCCAGTGTTCATGTTTTTTTGTTGGCATACCGGACATTTTGGTGTTGTAACATCGGGTTTTCCACATTTATAACAAAACAAAAAACGTTGTTCCACTGGACATTCCATAAATGTATGGCCAGACACCTTACAATTCCAGCATATAACTGGTGGTTTTTGTTGTTGTTGTTGGTGCTGAGGTTGTTGAAGTTGTCGTTGATGCTGTTGTGGAGGTTGATGTTGATGCTGTTGTTGAGGTTGTTGTTGATGCTGTTGTTGAGATTGTTGTTGATGTTGTTGTGAGAATTTCAAGGCATTGATTTCTACCATCCCTAAGTGAACTGCGTTATTTTCCTCTATTGGATCACAATATAGTTCATTTATCGGCCTAGACGTTTTCGAATTTTGCATTGGGTTTCGTACCTCCCTTCGAGGAAAATTTCTTTCTGCCTCATTACATTCTATACGCAACTGTTCCACTGAGGATACTGCAATCGGATACACTATTCGTGCTATATTCAAATTGATGTTCCTTTTCATAATTTTTATCATGTCATATTCGGTTATAGGCTGGGTCAATTTTGACCTTAACTTATTCATAACCAGAAAATATGCATCTATCGTTTCAGTGCTATCCTGTTTTCTTTCCACCAAATCTCGCATAATTTCAAAATTTGATCTAGGATTTTGATACTGGGATAATAGAGCTAAACGAAGAACTGGCCAATCAGTCATACCATGTGTTTCTATAAATGACCAATACCAATCTTTGACCGAATCTGACACTAATAGATGAAAATCCCTAACCACTTCTTTCTCGGAAATATTGTAATGGGATCTCAAATGTTCTAATCTGAATATAAAATCGTCTATGCTAATAGATTTATTATCAAAAAATATTCCTAATTTATCAATTCTTATTTGTCTAAAGTCAAATACTTCATTTCTAGGTCCGGTGGTAGTATCTTTCCTTGACTGAACATTTGGAGGATAATCTAAATTAAGATTAAAATTTGGAGAGGCGGATGCGTTGGGTGGTTGAGCGCAGAGTAGCGGTAACTGATTACTTGTGTTTAATGCATTTCTATTTGTATTTGTTGTATTTATGTTACCATTTGTATTATAGGTACCATTTACATGGCCCCCATTATTGGTATTATTATTCGCGACCCTGCCTATAGCATTATTTGGAGCAATCGGAATATTATTTACCTGATTTAACCCAGCCACACGTGATAAGTTTTGTACGGCTTTTGCCAGGTCGCCTATTGTTTTCCTAATCTCCCCCAACTCATCCTGCACCATAACACGCACTTTATCCTCCAAGGATCTCTGAACAACTAAGGCCTCATCAGCAACTAAATCCCTAACACCTGGTGCTAATCCCTCATCAACTACATTAGAGCTATTGGGACCAAAGTTTACAGCATTCGATACCGCTCCTTCCATCTGGTTTGTATTTAAAATTGTGCCAGAAAGATCTGTGATTTGAGGGACACAATCATTGCCGCTCTGATTTGACATATTTGAATTATTATTCATTGCATATGTTCTTCTTTGCTTGGGTTGTGTATGAATAGCAGACCTATTCAAATCAAATTCTGGGTTCCTATATCTCTTCCTATTTGCTGATCTATTATCTTGTATAATCTCTCTATTATCTTTTCTTTTATTCTGATAAGTTTGAATATTCATAACTTAAAATGTAACTAACTAAATTAGATTTTTGCTAATATTTTACTTTTAAACAGCTATTACAATTAAACAAATTTGGATATAAAAAAAACAATAATAAAACTTAAAATTATTATAGTTATAATTGATAACAAAAAAAAAAATTGATTCTATAAAAAAATAAAATTAAAAAAAAATGTATGTATATATATAATGAAATGATCAATGATCTAAAACAAAACAAACAAAAATTTATCGAAATGAATATGGTTTCACTGATCTAATATAAAATAAAATCTCTATAAGTACTCTAAACAACTAATTCTTATATATTTTTTTTTTCTCAATTCATTTACTAATTCGTATCTTTATTTATTTATTTATTTTTTTTTTTTAAATTTTAGAGTGGTTAATAAGGTCAGTGGTGTGCATGCTTTAATATATCTTTCTCTTTTTTTGACTCTCTTTTAAGAGCTACTTCTTCCTGGTGTCCTAAGACAAAATTACTACAAATTAAAATGTTATAGTTTGTACATTTAAAAGTCACTAATAATTGACTTTTAAAGGACATACAAAAATGATTGTAATACTTCTACTCAAAGATTTGTATCTTGAGCGGATATTACATTCACTGATTCTGTATGATTACAAACTATTAATTTTAAACAAACATGATTATGATTTAAAAAAAACTATAAGTTCGACAGTTTACTATTTTATGGATTTTTGCAACAAAATACTCACACGAATTAAACTGCCTACTTGGGATATATGAAACTTAATTAAAAATCATTGAATCGGATTTGTACCTTCTAGTACAACAAAACTTTCAGACTATAATCTAAAATGGCTACATAGAAAGATACAACTCCTATTACAAATGATAAAATATTAAATTTTTGGGTTATTGTTTTTCAAAACTAATGTACTATTATTATGTGCATTGGTTTTATTACACATATCATTCTTAGGTTTAATATAAAACCTATGGGTTTTTGATTGGGCGCCATATTGTTACGGGACCAAAAGGGCATCATGACGAGTTATTGCAGCTAGCTCATTAGCGGACTCTTACTCATGGTGCGAGAACCTCCCTTCGACATGACCCAAGGACCGTACCAATTATAAAAGAACATCTATTAATATCTTATAATCTATTCCACCAGAACACCATTGAAGTGGGAGCCAGATGTTTGCTCCAGTCGCCCATTCCCTACCTTAATCTCTAATGTCCTAAAATATCACAAAGAGATCCCTTAAAACGCACGCATTACCACCACTTACCCTTTATAACTCACTCAATACAAATAAATTACTCCTGCATTTTAAATCTTATACTATTTCACAACATATTTATTAACAAAAAAACTTATACTATGTTTAATCTTAAAATAACAAAATTCAGACAATGAAACGGTATTAAAACAATGAAAAAAACTTAACGTATAATTCTGCCTCAATAAATACCAAACACTAAAATAAAAGAAACGGAAATTGACAATGATTAACTTCACTTCCTATATATGTATTTCCTCATCGATATTTGAAAACCACTCTGTTTTACGATTGCACCTACTTATTATTTTCAGCCTAAAAGAGCTCTTTTAAACGAATATTTAATGGCTATAATAAACGCCTATAATTTGTTCCTCCCCGGGTATGATGAGCAAATAATATATGAAATTCGTTATAATTGAATTTTTTTTAATTTAGTTGGGTATTTATAGATGACGCCTAACAATCAACATATAACATAAAATAAAGCTAACCTAATCAACATATATTTAAACTAATCTTAAACGATGGAATATCTATTTTACTTATTCTATGGAATTATGTCTTTCTTTTATTTATTTTCTTTCACCTCAGTAAGATACCGGCTGCTTTTTTTTTATTAACAAATTGGTTGATTATTTTTTTGTGCCTCTTGCGAAATACATGTTAATTTATTTGTTACCTGGCAATTGTTACTCATTTTCCCTTTTTTTTTATACCATGAGGTAGACAACTTTAGATCTTCTGGTGCTTTTGTCCTCCAGTATTGGGAAAAATTCTTGCGATCCCCTCAATCTCCTCTGATAGCCTTAGTTGGAGGGGACCAGTAAATTTAATTGCACAACTCAGGTTATTTTGGGCACAAAAATTATAATCCGATTTCCTAAATATCCAAAACACTTGATACTTTATGATATTAACTTTATACTAATTATATGATAAATACCTTTTCATACAAAAAAACTTTAATTGTAGATGGATTTGATGACTCGATGACAACTAATCACTTGCTTGTTAATATATATATTTCAACTTAATTGTTTTCTTTTTCTTTTAAATATTTTATAGAGTATTTATCACTTAGAAAATAAACTTATTTCTTTTTTCTTATTTTATTAATTTTCCTTCAGAAGCCGGTTGTTTAATAAAAAATGGCCGAACTAAACACCCTATATATACCCCGAGTATTCCATTAAAACATGTTCCATAAAGTATATTATGCTTATATTCTTCTACTTTCTATAACTATCCTATTTTGTTCTAAATCTATATAACTATCCCTGTTCTTAAATAATTTCCTAAACATGTTTCTAAACACTCACAACTTAATTCGAAATTAACGTAAACTTAGTAAATTTCATTCATAATTTCATTTACTATCAATTTCTCCTTCTCTGTGTCTACTACTACTAATACCCAGCAAATCTGGCAACCTTAATTTATATTCACGGCGAATTTGACATATTAGTTTAGTCGTATGAACATATGTTAGTTTAATTCAATTTTCAGGAGACCGTGGACAAAATTAAATAAGTAAGTATTATTTCATTTAAAAACACAATATTTAAACAAGAATATTAATATTTCTTTTCATTTCAGGTATTCAGGTAAGTATATGTATCGTTTCAGTTTGAATTTTTTTTCTCTTACTCATATATTTTCTTCTTTTTTTCAGGTACATGAGTCTGGGAAAAGGTTGTGGCTTGATTCGACCACATGACCTCCAGGCCTTTCCCTGGTCAGTGGATCCACTGTGAGTTGACCACTCACATGATCTTATGGTGGACCACGCTATCACCTATAATAGGCCATGGGCCAACAAACAAACACAACAAAAACCAATAAACAACAAAAAAAAAAAAAATAATTAAGGCCCCCGCAACACAGTAAACAATCAAACAAGTGTCTACCAATACAGCCAGCAAGAATCTCAAAAACAAATACAACAGCAAGTGAGAAAAAAAACAAAGCTCATCAGTACAAAATCATACACCAAAGTAGTAAGTGACCTAATATTTTTTATTTAAATAAAAACAAGCAAAAAAATTTAAATAAAAAAAAGTATGAAATTAGAAGAAAAGTTGAAGAAATATATATTGTAAAAAAGCAAAATTTGTCGCCATTTTCAAAAACAAAAATCTGTATATATTTAAAAAATAAAAAAATTGCACATAACCTTAAAAATATTTCTTCATATTAAAAAAAAGAAAAAAAAGTAATAATATTTGTTCCTAGTAAAAAATTGCACTTGACCCTAAAAATATTGCACATTCCTACCAAAAGTGTGTATATAAAAATATGTACAATAAAAAAGGAAAAAAATTCGCCATATTGTTTGCAAATTTTTTTTGACTAAAGTATATATATATATATATATATATATAATATAATATATATAGTTTTCCCTCCATTTTTGCCACCAAATACATAAATAAAATCTATAAATAAAAAATTAGAAGAAAAAATTGTGCTCAAATAAACGGTATAACTTGTTTTCCCCTACCTAAGAAGTTCATATCATAACTTTTTCTCCTACCTATTTACTTACATATGTACATACATATATATATATATATATATATGAGGAAGATAAATAAAGGTGTCCCGTTATATTTCTCCAGCTTTAGAAACGAAAAAGAATAAATAAGAAAAAAAAATTATTGTATGCTTGGTTGAAATTTATAAGGTATTTATTTATATTAAATACATATGCTTAAAACTATAAATTAAAACAAGTACTAAATTAAGAAACAAGTACTACATATCAGATAGTGGGTACTTTTCATCAAAGAAAAATAATAACAAATTTATTTTACTATGGTTCTCTTATGTGTAAGGAAAACAAATTTAACCACCAAAATATACGAATCTCTTTAACATCTGCTTTGCTCAAGTGATCTTATATTCTTTTGATTAATCTGGGTGTTTGCCTTTTTAGAAAAAGTTGATGTTCAAATATGAAAATGAAACAATATTACAATTACAATACCTTCTCAATAAATTAATATCTCTATTACTCTTTAAAAGTTATTGTAAGTATAGTTTCATTTATTCAACCCCTATATTTCTCTTTACATGCAATAAATTTGAAAATAAAGAAAATAAACGAAAGTAGAACATTTTTTTTTGAAGTTTATTAGTAAAAAAAATAGTAACAAACAGAAGTGCTAAATGAAATGAGTAATTTTGATTAGTCTCAAAAAGAAAAGAATAATTAAGTGTTTACCTTACTTAAAAATTTGTTCTCTTAAACTACTACAAGGCGTTATTGAAACCTTTTGTTCTCTTAAGGGGCTATCCATTTCTATTCGTGAAAATTTTAAATTTCATTTCAAAAACTTTGAGTTGTCTCTTAATATCAATTAAAATAACTCATACAGTCCATTACGAAAAGAAAAGCAACAACTTGATAAATTTACAAATATTTTAAATTAATTAAATTAAATTAATTTTCGTTAAAGAACAACAAAAAACAATTATAAAAAAGTTAATTGTTGCACATCAATTTAGTTTTTGCACATATATCATTTCAATGTGTAGCGAATTGCCCATCCCTGGCGCATGTTAACTACGTGAGGTAAACGTGTTTCTCAATAAGGGTTACCATTAGGTTATTTCTATAAGGGAACAATTTTAAAGAATAAATTAAAGTAAATTTTTGCGAACACAAAAATTTGCAATTTTTAATCAAAATTTGAAAATTATACAAAATTAAGAACATTTTAAGAGATTAAAATAAAATTAAAATTTTTTCTAGTTTATGGATTTTAAAAATAATATATCTAATATACTATTGCTTTAGCTTAGATAACTTAATAATTGAATATTAATTTATTACCATTCATTATTTCGTAAATTAATATCAAATTACGAAAACAAAACTATAAAAAAGAGAATATTTTTTCCCTGATTTATTGATTATCTCATACAATCGATTACTATAT
Source organism: Protocalliphora azurea (assembly GCA_932274085.1). Classification (NCBI taxonomy): domain Eukaryota; kingdom Metazoa; phylum Arthropoda; class Insecta; order Diptera; family Calliphoridae; genus Protocalliphora; species Protocalliphora azurea. The sequence continues at coordinate 4,792,464 of OW026524.1, forward strand.
TCGATCTCTTTTCTACAATACGGTGAAATATCTCTCGTTACATCGCTAATAAGAATACGATAATAAAGTTTGCTTAGATTTTTTTTGAATTTATTGCTTTTCTCATATTCTTTTTTCAATTGCAACTAGATAACAGTTATCTAGTGTTATCTCCCCATAACCCCATATATTAAAAAAAAGAGAATAAAGGGGAAAGAAATTTGAATATTAAAATTTCAATTTAGCATTCTTTTTAACTAGATAACAAGTTTATTTATATTTGTGAAAATCCCAAGTTAGCACTTTAAAATTTTCATTTCATTTATACTAGATAATAGGTTCTAGCGCTCCTTCTCTGCAGCTCCTAACTTCATATAAGTGCTAACTTACGCTAGATTACAATATATGATACACCCCCTCACATTCACCGTATTCCATATACGAAACCAATCTCTTTCTTTTAGTTATTCAATATCACATTGCGCTGTTGATCTATACCCTCTTGCTCTATTAACTAATTAAAGAGAAAAAGTCCTTAATTAATAAACTAATTTTCTTATTTAAACCCTAATCATTTCAATATGATACGTTTTCAATTCCCTCAATCCAATATGACTTCCACATCCCGAAATGACTCTCAATCTTTCCCAAAAGAGCGGTTTGTATTTGATTGCGACCATTTGTTAAAATTTTGTAATAGATTCCCTAGAACTCCTATAGAAGAACAAAGTGAGTCAGTATTAGAAATCAAGATCAAAGATTTGGATTCTAGATGGAAAAAATTAGAAGCATCATATGAAAAAGTTATGCTCACTCATGAATTCAAAGAAGAAGCGAAAAAAAATTATGATGCTTGCTTAGACGCATATTACCATATAAATAATATAAATCATTCGAAACTCTCTCCCGTCACCAAATTGTATCACCTTCGGAACAAAACAAGAGGTGAAGCAGGTGACATTGTTAAAAGATATCCCTTATCACATGAAAATTTCGAGCTCGCATGGAATGCGTTAAAAACTCAGATATGAAACTGTTGAGCGTATAAGAACGTCTAAAGATTACTTGAGTATCACAAATGTTTCTCACAATAATATGCAGACTTATATATCCCAAGAAAATCTTAACGAATCTATGTAAACTTTGTAATGAAAATCACTCTTTAAGAACATGTCCCAAATTTCGAACTTTTACGGTTCAACAAAGAGTTGATTATGTATTCAAAAATAAGTTTTGCAACAATTGTTTACCATTGTCTCACCTCAAAGCAAATTGCAACAGTAAAAACACTTGTCTGTACTGCAAAAAAAAAAAAAAAAAACATCATTCTTTGCTACATATGACGAAAAAACCTCAAAAATCAGAAAATATTCAACAAGATGTTTCTTTCAGAAAAGGAGGTAGTTCTCAAAGCTCCAGCTCAAATGATACACAAGTTGTGCGCCCCACCACCAGCGCCCCAAGACCAGGCAAATTGTTTTACGACCAATGAAAGTATTCTATTACGAACTGCTTTAATACAAATAGAATTCAGGGGGAACTTTTTACAATTAGAGCGTTAATAGACCCTGGTTCTCAACAAACATTCCTAACTGAAAAAAATAAGAAATCTCATTTTTAAATTGTTGGCATTGGTGGTCAGAAGCAAGCCCATTGCTCGCGGCTTGTTTATATTATATGCTAAATGCGGTAAGAGTTTGTATTATATGCTAAAAATACAATCTAAGAATCCCTATAAAAGCAATTGTATTACCAAAAGTGACTAAACATCTTCCAACTTGTACATTTGAAGTCCCACAATCCACCGAACTCAAGGAATTAGATCTTGCAGACCCAAGTTTCAATAAATCGTCCCAGATAGATCATCAATCAAAATATCTGTGACCACACCTCGGCTTACAATACTGTTTTCGGTTGGGTACTTAGTGGTTCCATGAAAACAGAAACTGTTCAATCCTTTTCAACCTCAGTTTTCATTTCTGAAACTTCAGAGCTCAACACTCTTTTGAAGACATTTTGGGAGCAGGAAGAAATTACCTCAACTAATCCAATCTCATTGGAAGATGAAATATGTGAAAGAAACATATCTACCGTATCTATCGTTAGGCTGCCTTTTAAGACAGAATATCCCGAAAAAGTTTTCCTAGCTTTAGCCCAATATTCCAGAATGGAAAAAACATTGTCTAAAGATCCCGATTTACAATTCCAATATAAGGCAGTTCTAAACGAATATCTAAATCTTGATCACATGGAAGAAACTCAATCCCATGAAATTATTTCGCAAGGCAAATACGGCTCATTGCATTTACCTCATCATGCAGTGGTGCGTCCCGAACACAAAACCACGAAAGTGAAAGTCGTTTTTAATGCCTTGAGAAAAACGAAATCTCATTTCTCTTTCAATGATGTATTTCACACTGGTCCCACATTACAAAACGATTTGATAACTATAATTCTCAATTGGAGAAAGTACAAGTATGTTTCAATGGCGATGTACAAAAGATGTATCGCCAAATACCTTTTCCAAAATCATCAAGATGGCCCTATTAAAGATTACCAGTTAAATACTGTTACTTTTGGAGTAAATTGCGCCCCTTATCTCGAAATTCGAACACTTCTTCAACTGGCACCTGATTCTGAATCTCAATATCCGAAATCAGCATCCATCTTGCGCTCTCAAACATATGTTGATGATATTCTCTCAGGAGGTTTCTCTTTAGAAGAGACCCTATCTGCGCAAACTCTACTCATTAAAACATTAAAATCAGCTGGATTACCTCTTAAGAAAATAACTGCAAATGACCCGCAATTATTATTCCATTTACCAAAAAAGGACTTGTACGATTTAGAATTTCTTCGTTTTCACGAATCAAGTTCCACCAAAACTCTTGGTATTAATTGGAATGCACTAACAGATTCATTCAGTTATAGTTATTCTCCAATCGACCAGTCCACAAAGATTACTAAACGGCAAATTTTATCCTCTGTTGCCAAACTCTTCGATCCTGCGGGATGGCTCGCTCCAATAGTCATCAGGGCTAAAATACTCATGCAGCAGCTATGGTTAGAAGGGCTATATTGGAATGAAGATATCTCATCAGAATCTCTACAAAATTGGAACAGTCTCGTTCAAGATTTCTCAAAAATAGAAACAATTTCCATTTCTAGATGGCTTCAATATACGCCGGTAGATACAGTTCAACTTCACGGATTCTCTGATGCTTCTAAAGCTGCCTATTGTGCCACAGTTAACATTCGATGTCAAAGTGAAACACACAACACTTTCTCAAATTTATTGCCATCGAAAAGCAAAGTAGCTCCGGTCCAAACTGTTTGTCTTCCATGCTTAGAACTAAACGGCGTAGTATTATTAGTCAATATATTGAATTATGTAACATCATACCTAAATTTCAATAACGCAGAAATATTTCAGTGAACGGGCTCTTAAATAATCCTCTAAACCCCCTTCTACATGGGAAACCTATGTTGCAAATCGTATTGCTCAAATTTACCGTTTGGTTCCAAATGCATCATGGCATCATATTTCAACTCATGATAATCCTGCAGATCTTGGAACACGTAGCTCTAAGCCTCAAGATCTGGCACATATCGCCCTTTGGTGGCATGGACCACCATGGTTACACAAACCCTCATCTGAATGGTCAAAGCGAAACCCTTTCTAAATACCCGAAAACCCAAAAAAAAACTCTAGTTTTACATACTCAAGTTCAAGAAGATGATATTCTTAACAGATTTTCCTCATATAATAAAGCTTTACGTGTAATCTGTTATGTCTATCGATTTTTTACTAATTGTATGATAAAAATAAGGTCAAATATATCCCCTATAACTCAAAATGAATTAACTCATAACGAAATGAAATTTGTAAAATCCAAACTGCTCACTTTCTCTCAGAAAATTTTCTATTATGAAGGATATCAATGCCTATCTAACTCTCAAACTCTGAGTACTAAAAGCTCCTTAAATCCATTAAATCCATTTTTAAACTCGAATTCAATTCTTCGTGTAAATGGTAGACTATCTCGATCGTCTTTGCCATACAATGAGCGTTACCCTATAATATTACCAGGCAATTCCCGACTTTGCCATTTGTACCTCACTCATTTGCACAAGTTTCTCGCTCATGCTGAATGCAGTCAAATGTGTCGAATGCTGCAGACCGAATTTTACATTGTCAGACTCAAACCTCGAGTAAAAATGATAATACGAAATTGTAAAACTTGCATCATTTATAAGAAACAACCATGTTCACAGATAATGACTCCCTTACCCCCAGAAAGATGCAATCTGTCACTTCCATTTTAGATCACAGACATTGAATTTGCTGGCCCGTTTGAGCTCAAAACTTCACCCCTACTAAAATCTATCTTGATAAAAGTTTGTTACGTTTGTTTCAAAACAAAAGATGTTCACTTAGCACCATGCTCAGGTTTAACCTCCGCGGCATTTCAGGCTGCATTTTCTCGCTTCGTTGGGGGGCGGAAGGTCCCCCAAAGGGTAGTATCTGACAACGGTAGAAACTTCTAAGTGCCATTAAAGTACTCGAACGTGAATTTAACAAATTTGTGAAAACCGCAGCTCAAGATATGTCTCAAAAATATATTACACATGAGTTTGAGTGGAAATTTATACCACCGCACGCTCCCCACATGGGCGGCTTATGGGAAGCCGCCGTAAAGAGTTTTAAATTCCATTTAAAACGTGTCACAGGTGTTAAAAAATTTACTTTTCTAGAATTTTCGAAAATTTTAGCTCGAATTGAAGGTATTCTCAATTCTCGCCAATATCTGCCTTGTCGGAAGACCCATCGGATTTAACCGCATTAACCCCTGGACACTTTTTACGAGGTGCTCCTACAATCGCTTTTCCAGAGCAAAATTATGAAAATATATCTCTGATAAACAAATTAAAAACTAAAAGCAATCCACCACCAATTCTCCATCCGATGGTAGGAAGATTACTTAAAATCACTACACAAAAGATATAAATGGAAAACCTCGGTTCCGAATTTGGAAGTAGGAGATCTAGTGGTAGTCATTGATGATTTGCAACTACTATATGAGTGGCGATTAGGACGAATAGTTCAGACTTACCCCGGTTCAGATCAGAACGTCCGTACTGCTGACGTTCGTATTGCTTCAGGAATTATTACTCGCAAATATACAAGTGTGTTCTTTGCAAAAGCTTTCACGCTCTACGATTTTGTCGCAAATTCTTGAAAATGACCGACAAAAGGAGGGAAGAATTGGTCGAATTTCACCGCTATTTTGTCAATTGCTTGGCAAGAAGCCATGATCTTCTTCTATGGATACCTGCAGAAAATGTGACAGGTTCCATCACACCCTTTTGCATTCCCAGCCTCAACGGTCCAAACGTTCCAGAATTACGACCACCAGTCAAACAAGTTACCAGCACCGTCACCAACATCAACAACTACCCCCAAAACAACTACAAGCAACTCAACAAACAACACTTTCAGCAACCCCTGATGCTAAGTTAACTGTTGAAGTGATCAAGTCGCTAGTCCAGGTCCTATGTGCCAGCGATAATACTATACTACATTGGAGACTTTAATTAAACATTTATTATAATAAACATTTAATTATTATATTAATAAAAATATCTTAATTTATTAATACTCGTATAAGCAAATTTTAGTTTAAATAGTTTGTAATTTATATTATTGAAGTGCTACTGTTAATCTATTAGAATATGAAAATACGTTGTAATTGCTGAAAATTATAGCAGCAATTTAGCATAGAAAACTTCGCGTTTTTCTTAAAAATCGAAGTTTCGCCAAACTAAATTAAAACTTAAAAAGTCACTTACTTTGCAACCATCGTGGAATCCATTACTTACTTTCTACACTTATCTCAATTTTTGTACAACCTGAAGTTACCTGAAATAAAGAAAAAAGTATATACAAAGTAATACTTACATCTTGTGATTGTAGCATCCTTGGAAATAAAGGTGTGAATAAATATATATCAAGAACAATAGTTAAGAGAAATACTAATCCCCATTTATTTCTTTTATTCACTAAACCCACAACTATAATTACTCTATCTACGTGTAATTATAATTAACCGCTCTTTAAGATTGGTCTCATCTGATTATTCCCAAACTCTACCCACTACCACATCTATAAAGGAGACATAATAATAATCATCATTACAACAATTATATTGACAATAGGTCTGTATATATATATATATATATATATATGAATCTGTGTTTGGGCTTTATAGAAAGATAAACCGCTGGAGCGATTTTCTAGTAATTTGCACAGTATCATTCTGTGATACCCAAAACTAAAATGGCTACTTTATTTTTCGATAGGAGCAGGGGGAATGGTAGCCATACAAAGAAAATATTTATTATTGTATATCTAAAGAACTACTGCAGAACAGTTCTTAAGATTTGGTCAGAATAATTTTCTAATTACGATTCACAATTGAGATGAAGATAGAGAGGACAAGTATAGGGGGAGTGGTAGCCCCCATACAAAGTAAATCTGCAAAGGACTACTGCAGATGTATTCTTAAAATTTGGTAGGAATGATTTTCTTATGGAAATTAAGAAAAAATTAGTGCTTATTTTTTGCCACAACTTAAAAAAAGTTAAATTGAGAAAGTGCTTGATATCCCGTTTTTACATAAATTTCAAATGGTTCTTAATGTTTGCGTTATTTATTTTGTTAAATTAAAATAAAAAATAAATAAGATTAAAAAAAATGGCGTTAGTTATAGGGCATTTTAAAATTTTAATACAAAAATCACATGAGTTCGATGGAGTATTAACAAAGTTATAATTAATCAAAAAAATTTTTTTGCTTGTTTTTGTAATTTAGTATTGTTTTTTAAAACAATTTTATCCTTTTTTTTGCCACAACTAAAAAAAATAACTTAAAAATTTCTAAATTTATTTTTCTTACACAAATCCTATAAATTCTTTATGTTAAAATATTTCGTAATGTTAAATTGACATTACTTTAAAATTTAGAATATTGAAAACTAAAAAAAAAATCCGGAAGTCGGGCAAATTTAGGCAAATTAATAAGTTTCTGAACAAAAAATATAGGTGCAGAAATTAAAATAATGTTATAAAATGTTATTGCTTGCTCCTTTAAATTAAATATTGCCTGACCCATAATAGCATTTTAGAAGAAAATGCTTTTTCCTCATTTCTGGATATATAAGAGATTTTATCAAACCTTTGTATGTATTCACTTTGGATCTAAAGTAATATATGCATCAAGATGCACTTTTTTGCTACACCTCCTCCTATTTTTAAAAAATTCAGAGCAGTATTTAGCCAAAAATGAGTTTTTCTCATTTCGGAATATATGGGAGGTAGGGGTGTTCTTGTTCCGATTCCGATAAAAATGAAAATTTTGGTAAAAGTCAAATATGGGTAAAATTATAATCAGTATTGGAGTAAATCCGTTTTTTTATTTTCAGGATATATGGGAGGTAGAAGTGTCCTTGCTCCGATTAAAAAAAGTAAATCAGCAGACTTATAAGCAATATATTTTTAATGGCTACAAAAAGAAGAAGAAATTCAGTTGGGAGGTAAGCGTGTCCTTGCACCGACTTTTCAAAACTTCGTATTTATTCATTTCAAGAGTAAAGTAATATACGTAAAAAGTTTCAATTCTCTACGACAACTCCTTCTATTTTTGTCCCGTAATTGTATGGGAATAAAGCTCTGTGCAGTGGCATAAGGGGGAATGGTACCCCTCATATAACAGAAATATTGAATATCGTACATTTTAAGAACTATTACAGCAAAAGTTTTAACATTTTTCAGGAATAACTTTCTCAATAACCTCCATAATTTAGAATGAAAAGTGGACGGGTGGAACTAGGGTAATTGGTACCCCTCAGTAGATACTCCCTACGGAATATCTAAGGAACTATTATAGTGAGAGCACTCAGACTTTGTTGGAACCAATATCTTATCATATCGCATTTATGAAATTAAAAAAACGATAGATAGGTCCAGGGGAAGAGATAGCCTCTATAAAAAGCAAATATTTATTTTCGCATATCTAAAGGAGTATTGCAGTAAAAGTCTTAATGATTTGTAGAAATAATTTCCATATCAAATTTCTAATAGAGAGGATATGTCCAGAAAAAGTAGCCCCCAAATAAATTAAATATTAGTTATCCCATCAAAGGGGGTAGCGAAGCGCACCGGATAAAGCTAGTAAACTATAAATATCAATATATTCGAAATATTCGTTATTCGAAAAATCCTACTTTTAAATTCTTCGAACAATTATTCGTATCAAATTGTTCGAATTATTCGAACGAACATTATTCGAATGAATACTTTAGTTAGTACACTCCTTCCAAAAGTAGTCTAAGACACGTTAATTGCCTGGGGAATTCGTAATAATATTCTAAAACCAATTTTTCCTTTTTACATTCTGTTTGAAAATTGCCATTTTTAACATTTAATTAAAAAAAATAATAGCTAATTTTTTTAAACTGTAGAAAAACCAAATTTTTCCCATACAAACACACCCTATAAACTTCAGGTTTGTTGCAGCACGTGTTAACGATATCCGATTTCACTAATAATTCACACAATATCTTTTTACAGTCTAATATACTATTACCAGACAACATATCATTTACTACGGGTCTACGGATCATTATAAAACGAAATGACGATTTTATTGTGCCTGTCCGGATGTCTTTCGGAGATATAAACCTTTGACCTATAGAGTGTTCTAATAGCACTGTTTAACTTTTTTAAATAACTTTTCAGTAAGGATATTTTAAGACAAGAGCTAAAATTTAACGACCTTCATTCATTTAAATTTAGAAAATATTTAAAGAAATTTTTATTATACAAGTCAAAATAAAGAAATTGATATTTAATAAAAATTAAATATCAATTTCTGATAAAGATTGTCAAATAATTTGCAAATGGATTTAACTTGTATTGAACAGACAGACTCATGAACATAAAGTGGCGAAAAATTCACATTATATTTTATTTTAAATATTAAAAATAGTTTTGGGATAACGTCATTTTAGAATATTTCAGTAACGATATTTCCAGTTATTTCAGTGAGAGTATTATAGGAGTAATAATAGTCACGATGAAAGGGTAGTTTAGTGGTATCAGTCGCCAATTTTGATAATTACTTAATGAGGGATAGTATTTTTCAAAATGCATTATAAAGCTGAATGTTTTGTACACTCTACTAAATAGTTAAAGTTATTAAGTGGGGAGGAATTGGTAAATCCTTCAAAGATATCATACCATCATGCAAGATTGCCTTAATTCTATTTTACCTACATATTTTAACAATTATCGTTACTCACGCCGACTGGCATTTGATTGTTGTCAGCGGTGGTTAGTTGTTTTTGTTTATTTTCGTAAGTGGCATTTAACAATTACACATACATACATATATATATATATATATATATATATATATATATATATATATATACTTTGTAAAAAAAGCAAAGCGAAACACCAATAACATAAAATTAATGTTTTTTGTGCATTTGAATCACAAAATTATTTTAATAAGCAATTAACATTATTAAATCGTCGTTGATGTAATCAAAAAATGAATCTTATTTCACAAGAGTATAGTATACAATAATAAATGAATGGATGACTGGTTTTCATACTTAAAGTTAAAGTTAAAGTTGAACATTTATAAAATATAAACAAACCTAGCAAAAATTTACACCCCGCGACCTATGGTGGTGTAGCGCAATCGTTCCCTGATCATTGTCAGACGGAATTTATTTGGCTTCATTTTCTAGGTTTTGTTAAGCTTTTTTCAGCGTTTAGCTGAAATAAAATGTGACTAACTAAATATATTTTTAGTATACTTAAGTAACTCATTGACTTAAAAGAGCACTAACTTTGTAGACATTATATACAGTAAGATAGTAAACCACCCATGAAGGTAACCAATAAGAAATTTTGAAAATAAAATTTTATTTCATCGCGTGCTACGAACAGTGGCCCCAGGAAATATGGCCCCAAAGTGAAAAACGAAAAATGGCCACAAAAATTTGATAGACTACAACAAAAAGAAACTTTGGGGTGATAATAATGTTATTGGTCCCAAAAAAAAGAAATGACAAAATATTAAAAATATGCGACAATTGAATTTTTAGACAATAATTGATTATTTTTAATCATTTGATATATATAGAATGGTAAGAGGAAATTTATCCCTTTGAGAAGCAGAGCTAAGTGCTAAGGGGCACGTCATAGGTTGCGGATAATGGTACGGCCAATAGATATGTGGTTAGCTACGAATTAAATAAGCAGTCGCCGGCAACAAAGCGGAGAAAAGTGAGGCTGACACCAAACTTTCGATAAATTCTGAATGCCGAAGAAGCTCTGAAGACATGGTGAGTAATTGGCGCCATATAACCAATCAATTTGCTAGAACGTCGGGTTTGTCCAAAGTGGACGGCTGCGAACAGCGTTGTCTCTATATTAAGGGCGGCTAATTTTGATCCTTCAGAAGGCAACGGGAAACCACTGAAGTAATTAATCCGTAGAAAACTACATGCAAGATATAAACAATACGCCAATACGTGGGTGCTAAGAATCATCGAAGGTAAAACAAAACGGACATTAAATATAGCTACGTGGAATGTGCGCAGCCAATATGTACCTGTAAAATTGATAAATTGATAAAGAAATGAATATTATTGGTATCAGCGAAACATGATTACCAAATTCAGGCAAAATTCAATCAGTCGAAGCCACAGTGTACTACTCTGGCAATGAAACAATGCTACATAGAAAAAAGGTGTAGTTGCAATTATTAGTAAAACCATTAAAAATAGTATAGCGGATTTTATACCAATATCCGACAGAGTGATGATGATTAAACTGTATGCAAAACCACTTAAACTAAACATTATTCAAGTTTATGTTCCCACCGCAGATAGCACAGATAATGAAATAGAAGCAGTTTATGGTGAGATAATAGAAATCCTGAAAATAACAAAAACTCATGATATTAATATTATCATGGGATATTTTAACGCCAAAGTGTGCAAAGTAAAAACTTTGGGTGTTACAGGGGTTTTTGGGTTAGGTGACCGAAATGAAAAAAGTGAATGTTTAATCCACTTCTGTCAAGAAAATGATTTCAAAATATATACTTGGACCTCACCATTATACTGTAATGAACGTATTGTACGTAATTAAATATATTAATAAAATTAAACCTACAACATATCCTGAATGTGATGTACCTTCATATTACAACTTACTATTTGCTAAAATAAAAATAAAACTTTCATCTGCCCAAAAACAAAAACCACGGTCTAATGTTGATCTCGAGAAATTAAAAAACTCACAATTTAAATATATAAAAATTCATGATATAAATCAGGAAATACAAAATATAAAAACCCAACAGATCTATGGGACACAACAGCGAATGTTCTAACTTACAAAAAATCGGCAAGAAAGCAAGAAATAAGAATTGGATCACGGATGAAATACTTGATTTGATGGATGAAAAAAGAAAATATAAAAACCGAAATTAACATAAATACAACCGTTTAAAGGCTCTTATAAGAAGAAAAATTCGGGTAGCAAAGAACAAATGGTTGGAAAAACAATATATAGAAATCGAACAGCTACGAGCTAACCATGTTGATTTTAGTCTATATAAAATCATCATGGTTAGCTTGTAGATTAAAGTTATATGTAAAATTAGTAGAAATGTTAGTTCAAACATTCTGCTGAACAGACAAAATGAAATAGTTTCTGAAAGTGATAAAGGGATAAAAAAACTAATATGGAAACAATACATTCGAGATTTATTTGCAGACGAATTCAGATCGGTCATCTCCGAACAACCACAGATTCAGATACTGGACGGCAACGAAAGAGGAAGAGATATTTAAGGCAGTAAAATACTCAAAAAATAACAAAGCCGTAGGTTGTGACGAACTACCAACCGAAGTACTAAAACTTATAGACGAAAACGGTATTAAAATTCTTGAAATAGTTTTTAATCATGTATAAAATACAGACATGAAGGAAGAACCCAGTTTGGATTCAGGGATGCCATGTTATTGAGTAGAAAATTAAAAATTAAATAATTCCATCACGTCATAAATTTATGTGAATGTAATAGTTTTACTTTAAATATATATGTATATATATATATGTATATATATATGTATATATATAAATATATATAAATATATGTATATATATAAATATATATCAGCATAATAGGATTTCATACGATCTGATATAACCTCCCAATAGCGTTTTGCTAAAAAAGCTACCCTTTTGTATTGCTCTCATATTTCCTGGGATTTTGACGATTTTAAAGACTTCTAGGTGCTATGTGTTCCAACATTTATTACACTATTCCTTCTTTGTAAAACACGGATGACTAATTTGCTCTAATATTACCCACGCGATATCTGTAGAAAGTTGAAGACATGACTTGTACTACATTATTGTAGCATAATTTCTTGTCTATAAAACATGAATAACTAATATGATTTAACTATGAAAATTATATAATCTAAAAACTCCTTAGGTAAGGATATTTTCTTTGGTCGTCAATAGGTTTATAATATGACGTTATGGAGAAAAACAACATTTTATTAAAATCATTGCTACCATTGGCAAATATTTTCTTCAGTACTATCTAATATTTCGGATAAATTTAATTTCAAGTTTTTAAATAATAGTATTTTCCTTTTCTTTAAGTAATTTATTATGAATGGGAAGGATATATATATATATATATATATATATATATATATATACATATATATAAGAATCGTTTTTTATCGGCCAAAACTCTGTAACTTTTGAATCGGTAGAGATATTTTAGTTCTTTTTTTTTTTTTTTTTTGATAGCGGTATTTTCTTGAAGTTTTCTCCTGTTTTAAATTCATTAAAATCGGTTTTGCAGTTGTTGAGAAATTTAAAGCTAATGTTGAACTTTTAATTTTTTATAGCGTTTGGCATGAAAATGCGAATTTTATGTTTTTTAAATCATATAACTTATAAAAAAGTTATACGCAGATAAAAGAAACATTTTAATAATACCCAGGATAATTTTTGTGAATAGGTTTCCAGTTTATCAATTCTAGAACATGTTCCACTAGAATCGGTTGTTTTTGGACAAAAAAATGACGATTTTTTAATGTTTATTTTATTTTTTGTTTAAATAACATTAAGAGCAAAAATCTTTATTTTTTATAATAACTAAAAGTTTTTAATGTTTATTATATTTTTTGCATAAATAGCAATAAAAGAAAATTATAATTATTATTCATTCGGTTGATAAACAGCCTGCAAATATTCCATATAGTTCTATATTATTTCTCTCCTCCTTTTGCTTCTTCATCTAAGTCCCGATGTTATACTTTTTTTTTGTGAACTGTTGCAGACATATTTCTCCATAGATATTTGGTTGTATATATTGGCGAAGTTTCCTTCTCATAATCATCAAAAAAAAAAAAAAAAATTTAATAATTACCATTTCTTAAACACTATTATCACACCAATATAACAAAAATATATGTATATATATATATATATATATGTATATGTTACTTTTTATGTTTTGGATTTTCTAGGTATTAGTTTTGATAATTTTGTTAATTTACGTATGCTTTTGTATTTCTTTAAAATTATAAAATTTGGTGAACCAGATTGTCTTTTAAGACTTTTTGCTTTTTTACATTCTACCAGAACAACAGCCTTAATATGATCGAATAAATTTTTAATAGATTTTATTTTAGGTAAAATTGTTACTTGGCTAATTCAAACTATTAAGATATATATATATATGTATGTATGTATATATATACTTTACTGAGCAATCGACAAATTTGAATTAAAAAATAATTATAATAATAAAATTAATCAACATTCATTATAGATGATAAATGTTTTACAGCTGACGTCCATTCCTTTACTGCAGTTATTATCTTTTATTTTCTCCTAATTGTTTCCAATATTTGCCATATTTTTAACATCTTCAATATTTGATAGTCCTACGTCTTCACTAGACACACCTCCAGTCTGACGCATTCTGTTTTTGTTTGCTGATAGTTTTAGTTTTGTTCTTCTCAAATCGGACCAAACCTGTAAGAAGAATCAAAACAAATTTTAAAATAATTAACTTTCTAAATACAGTACTTCCTATCTTTCTCCATTCAGATGTCTGTCATATTGGTTGGCCAATGGCATTTTGTTTTTCTGCTATTTTTTCCATTCGTTGGAACTCCTTTAGCGAGTTCAGGTTCATTTCGCATCACTTCAGATAAAAGTGTAAATTGCTCGCCCGTTGTTGCTTTTTTTGGCCCTTAATATCAAAAAAAAATATTTTCAGTTATAAAAACAGTTTCTTCTTTAACTGTATGTACTTACATTACGCTCTTTTGAATAAAATGTATGTAATTTTTTTAATAACACTGGAAATTTTCACCGAAGTTTTTTATAAAATTGCTTTATATATAAATTTTTATTTGAAAAAACTAAAGTCTATCACGTGGAACAAGTTGTCATCCCGGTGATTTACAAAATACAAAATTTAAAAAAGTTCACAAAAGTGAAAAAGTGGGGGATTTATAAAATTAGAGCATTAATATTTACATCTCATTTGACAAAAAATCTGGAGTCATTACAATTTTAATATTTTCGTGGGAGATAATTCAATGTGTTTGAATATACATTCAGTATTTCAAGAAAACAAGATTTTTTCATATATTAGCTTTAAAAAAGTATATAATTTTCATCTAAATTAATATTTTTTAACATGAATAACTTAACTAATATATTTATTAAAATATAACACAGAGAAGAATAACATTTAGAGATTTAAACTATTAAATCAGAGCAAAAGCTAATCAAACACAAAATTGTTGTTATCAAGAGATTCTTTTTACATTTAAAAAACGGGTAAAGAAAATCGCAAAATTTTGGGATTTAAAATTTAGTATGTCAACAGCTGGCATATATAAATGCTTAAGGAAACTTTTTTATCAAATAAATTAATTAATGAATATCATAATCAATTGGAATTTTATATATTCCACCCATATTGCGGTGTTTTTGTTCATTACGGTCTTATAATACCTCTTAGCTACTTACTTCTTCACATATAGGCACAAATTTAATGTAAAATTCAAGCATGGACTCTATGCTGTTATATCCAACATTTTCTGCAATTAAAACAATACCGCGTTATCACTCTTTGCTCCTACGTGCTTGGAGTCATTAATTCAACATAACTTGAATTTTGGCTTGTTGTCCGTTGTAAACTCAGATTTATTACCACTTTTTATTAAACGAGCTTAAAAAGCCTTTAAATATTACTGCACATCCATGCTATTTTATAAAAAATATCGAATTTCCAACTACTTTGAGCAAAATATTTTCGTTTGTATAAGTCTGTATATATATATCTCCTTTTATATTTAATCATAAAATCTGCCTGAATTCAATTATACTACAAAATATATAATTTGCCCCAGAAATCTTTAGGCCTACCAGCACGCATCATCAAATAACAATAATTTAAAAAAATTTTTCTCCAATAAGAGTTTCCTTCATCGCAGCATTCAACATGTATTTGTATTCATTCAATGTATTTCTAATAGTTTTTTGAAAGACAAAAATAATATATGTTCTTCCTGGAGTCTTTGGAGCCCTGGTATATAACTGTTATACGTTATACTCTGCCGAATATTTTATGCAGGCGGCTACTACTCCAAAGTTTCGTCGTTCTTGGAGCGATTTAATACGTTATTAAATATTTGCCTTAATAAGGAACATATTTAAGCAATATCATTGAAACTTTTTCCGATTTGGAGGTTATAATAAACCCCAAAATAGTTTATCCTTAACATTTATCTTTCACTTCACATACTTGATTTATAATTTGTGAATTACTGCTGATGTATATTACAGATGCATTCTTATATTGCGTGATTATAAGCATCACATTGAAACCAAGGTAATGATAAATACGTTCAAAAGTTCCATGAATTATTTCAAATAGTATTAAATACTCATATGTAAAAACAAAAGGGTATTTGTAGATTTTGTTCTTGTACTTTTGTAGTTACAATCATAATTAATTTTTTATTATTGTTTTTTTTTTTTTTTTTTTTTTTGCTAAAACCCCTTAAAGAAATATACATGAAACAAATGTAACAAGAAATTGCAAGTTATAAAACATTTGCAAATTTTGTAAAATAAAGTTGAAATAATAATTTTTTGTTCATTATAAATACAATATCTTGACATACTACAGATCATTTGTGAACGTTTGTGAAAAAAAAAAAAATTTACGATAAAATGATGAAATATTACAAATATCAATAGAAAGTTGCACTTATCGATACTTTGTTTGGAAAAAAATTACACTTATAAACCTTGTAATATACCCGGGGTATTGAAATAATAGTTGTACAAATCGAGCTCCTACTGTATTTAATAAATTATTGATTAATAAAATTACTAAAAACATATAAAATTTTCCATAAGACATAATTTCCTGTAAAATAATTGACCTATGGTCCAAAAATAATGTTGGGCTAAATTAAATCAAGTTGTCTCCATATTACAACCTTAAGTGCAATAACTAGGTTCACATATATAAAAAAAATGGTTTAATTTTTTGAAATTCTGAAAAATCCGATTAACGGGTTTTATCTTAATATTACCATCAAAAAACTGTATATTTTATCAGAAACTGAAGAAATCTTATGACAATCAAGTTAAAATTTATTAACTAGTTTAATTTGGGAATCAACTTGTAATTAAGATAAGAAAATAACCATCAAAACTCAAACCAAGTTTTATATATTATGTGTATTAACTATGGCTTAATATGAAAAGAGAGTGTCTCAATTTTTTCTAAATCTATTTTGCAAATAGAACTCTTTCAACTACAACTCTTTTAAAAAATCAAATCAGGAAATATCAAATCAAATGGAAATATTTAACTTTCAACAGCAAATAAAAACTTTTACAAATGAATTTTTATCTAATTTTTAGCATAAATATAAATAAATATCAATTTTAAGTTATCGCTTAATATTTTATTACATTTATTCTTCTAAATTTTTTAATTTTTGTTTTGTTTCTTATTTAAATAACATTAAGAGTAAAAATCTTTATTTTTGATAATAACTAAATATTTTTAATGCTTATTTTATTTTTTGCATAAATAGCAACAAAAGAAAATTATAATTATTATTCATTCGGTTGGAAAACAGCCTGCAAATATTCCATAGTTCTATATTATTTCTCTCCTGCTTTTGCTTCTTCATCTAAGTCCCGATGTTCTACTCTTTTTTGTGAACTGTTGCAGGCATATTTCTCCATAGATATTTGGTTGTATATATATTGGTGAAGTTTCCTTCGCATAACCATAAAAAAAAAAACATTTAATATCGGTACAGTGACACATGATACCATTTTCTAAAGTCTATTATCCTACCAATATAACAAAAAAATACAGCCAATTATCGATAATAGTTTGCTAGTAATGATAATTTATTTCTGATCAAATTTACAAAAATCACATTTTTTATAAAATAACATAACAGCATGCCTCGCCCACAATTACCAATATTTTGATATAATGTTTTGGCCGCCTGAGTTTCAATATGTGTATGAATGGCATTAAAATTTTGGACTTTTGGTTAATGAAATTAATTTCTGAGCCACAGTGTGGTGTATTATAAAAATATTATAAAAATTTATAAATTTAATTACTTTTTGATTTAATTAATTTTTTATTTATTTATTGCATATATTTATTACAATTGTTAATATGAAAAAGAGCTATTGCAATTGTTTCATTATTGAATTTGGTGAGTATACATTTTGATGTGATCAGTGAAATTTTGGATTCAATACAAATGGAATATCCATCAATTTTATAGGAAGCTGAAAAACAAAGAAATTTAAAAAAGTCGTAGACGTAAGTATTAAATATCAGTTCAGTTTGTGCTTTTAAAGTGAATGATCGTTCGCTATGTCATCGGATAAAAAAAAAATTATTTGTTCAAGATGTTACAAGAACATTCAAAATTCTGCATGTATTACCTGTGAAATTTGCCAATGTAAATTTCATATAATATGTGCCAAAGTTGAAAGTTAGAGTGCGGTAAATTTTGTAAATATTGTTTATAACTGTGACAAATAATGTATACAAACATCAGTTGATTTGGTAAAGAAAATAAGACTATTAACATATGAAGTAGAGCAATTAAAAATTTTATTCTCACAAATTGCGAATAACAATGTGGATAATAATAAAAATAAATCTTCTACTCATCAAAGTTGTCCTCAAAACTGGTTTTGAGTGTTTATCTGCTGATAAATCTACAAACACATTCTTGTCTGGTGTTAATGCTCATAATTCTGTTTCAAATGGGAACAATAATCAATCTCATTGTTCTGTTAATAACGCTGTTGTTGTAACTTCTTATAAATCTCACTCTCTGGATAATAATAATTCTGCTGTTGTTGTTACCGTTACTGTTGCTACTGTTACTGAATAAAATATTAAATCTTATGTGCAAAAACATCTTAAAATTGAAAATAATCAGATATATTGTTATAAATTAGTTAAAAAAGATGCTGTGGTTGATGATTTAAAATTTGTTAACTTTGCCTGCTTTTTATAATGAATTATTTAAGCCTGAACTGTAGAGTTCTGATATTAGAGTGAAGCCGTTTAAGTTTTTTCCAAAAAAAAAAAAAAAAAAAAAAAAAAAAACTGTTATAGAAAATAAAGATAAACAATTAAGTCGAAGCCTTTTAAATCTTTAAAATTTTATTACAAAAATTTCTCCGGAATGAGAACAAAATCGTCATTATTTACGTTATTTACATCTGATTGTGAATTTGATCTTTTGGTTATAACTGAAACTTGGCTTAATTTAGATCTTTACAGTGAAGAATTTTTTAATCCTTATAAGTATGTTGTCTATTGTAAAGATAAAGATTCTTGAAAAACTGGTTGTGTGATGGGAGGTGGTGTTCTTATAACAGTAAAAAAGACTCTACATTCTAAATTCCATACAGTACTATATGAAGACACATTGATAGATCAATTATGTGTTTCCATTAAATCATTAACTGGTGATCTCTTCATTTGCGTCTCATATATTCCACCTAAAAGCTCTGAAGAATTATATGCTGATCATGCATCTAATATTGTTCATGTATCTGAAGATCTTAATAATAAAAATGTATGGCCTGAAATTCTTACTCCGGTAAGTTTTTTCCTAGTAATCTACATAAACCATTTGAAATAAATTTTATAGATTCAACTTTTTGCACAGGTCTAGTTCAGATTAATTCATTATTTAATTGTTTTAATAAACTTCTTGATCTTGTATTTGTAAACTCAGATTTAAAATATAATATTAGTAAATGTTATTCACCAATATCGCCTTCCAATATACATCACCATGACTTAGAAATGAAACTTGAATTTTATGAATATGCAAATAATTTTAAGAATTATAATTCACATTGTAATTATTATGATTGTGATTTTCATAATTTAAACGCTAATACTAATAATACAAATTGGTTCAATTTATTAGATAACAAAATTATTTGTATTCCTATGAAAAATTTTTATCTAACATATTAAGAATTTTTCATGAAAATATTCCTTTGGCCAAACCTAAAGTATATAAACTACCATGGTACACCAAAGGACTAAAAAAGTTTAAAAATCTTAGAAATAAATTTTATAAAAAATATAAAAGCTCCAATAGTATTGAAGATAAAAATAAGTTTTCTTATTATGAAAGAGAATTTAACTTTCTTAATAAGTTCTTTTTACAATCAGTGCATTTTGAATATAAATAATTCTATAAAATATAATCCTAAATCTTTTTGGAATTACATAAATTGAAAAAGAAATAAATCATCAATTCCGGTTTTAATACAATATGATGTTTTAACATCTGATACCATAGAAGTTTCTCTTAATTTATTTGGTAAATATTTTCAAATTAATTTCAACGATGACATTAATTTTATGGATTTGATCTTAGTAATGTGGCATCATATATTGATTTTGGTTTTATGGAAATTTCAAATGAAGATATTTTAAGTGGAATTTCTAAACTTTCTAACTCATTTAAATGTGATACTGATGTAATTTCCGCTTTTCTTTAAAAAATGTTCTTCTTCAATCAACTTACCATTGAAAATAGTCTTTAACCATTCACTACGGGAAGATTTCCTTCTTTAAAACTGGAAGTTTACCACCATTGTCCCTATTTTAAAGTTTGGTAATAAGAACTTAATTTCAAATTATAGACTAATTTCGAAATTAACAGATGTTGCTAAAGTATTTGAGCATACTCGTATAATCTATGATAAATTATTTTTTCACCCTAAAAAACTTAAAATTTTTATCAGGGCATGGTTTTATGTCTGGTAGATCTATCACAATAAACTTAGCTGTTTTTACTCAATTTTGTGTCTCTCACTCAAAGTGTTAAAGTTGATGTCATCTACACAGATTTTGCTATAGCTTTTGATCGTGTTACACATGAATTACTTTTACTAAAATTATCAAAAATTGGATTCCATTCTCAAATGCTGAGTTGGTTTCGTCATTATATAACCAATAGATATTGTATCTTGAGTCCATTACTTTTTATTATCTTTATTAATGATAAACATTGTTTTAAATATTCTTACTATTTGTTATATGCTGATGATCTTGAAATATTTAAACCAATTTATACTATGACTGATTTAAATGATTTTCAAGAGGATATTAATAGAGTTGTTATGTCGTCAGATGACAATGGCCTTCCTTTTAATCTTAAAAAGTACCGTCATATGATTTTTCATAGATATCGACACATTTTAATTACCCAATATGTTATGAAAAATCTAATCCAATCTATCTAAATAGAATTAGTAGATGATATGTTAGACCTTGATATCATGTTTGATCATTTGCTTTTTGTAAATCATTTAAATTATATTGTTCTCCGATCTTACTCTCTGTTAAATTTTATAAAACCAAATTCCACCAATTTTGATTATCACATTAGAAATATTATTTTCTACTTTTGTCCGATCTATATTAGAGTATGCATTGTTTATTTGGAGTCCTAATTATAGCATTCAAATTAATCGTTTGGAAAATGTCCAAATTAAATTTCTTCATGGACTTATTTCAGGCAATATTGGTTGTCCAATTGTTCTCAATTGTATTAAAATATCTGTTCCTCAGAGGCAATTAAGGAAATTCAAACTCTTTCACTGATTATGGTAGAAATGAACCAATAACTAAATCGATAATTTTGTTTAATAATCTTTGTAAATATTTTTTGTAAAATTTCTTTTGTTACAAAATTAATTCCTATTGTAAATTTTTATTTTCAGATGCAATTGATGAAACGGATCAAATATATTGAAAAGCTGTTAGCACATAAGAGGGAAATAAATTAGACTAATGAATATTATTTAATAATTTTATCAATAGAAAAATCGTCAGAGGAAATGTTGTGCATAAGAAAAGAATTA
This sequence comes from Protocalliphora azurea, assembly GCA_932274085.1. Taxonomy (NCBI): domain Eukaryota; kingdom Metazoa; phylum Arthropoda; class Insecta; order Diptera; family Calliphoridae; genus Protocalliphora; species Protocalliphora azurea. Next base: position 4,814,025 of record OW026524.1, read on the forward strand.
ACAGGCCTTAGTAAAAGTTTTCTTTATATATATAGTATTAAACGATATGATGATGAATTTGATCCAAATATAGTTCTCGAGAAGGTTTTTGAAGATTTCCTGGTAACATATGTCTTCTATATTTTATGAATAAATTCTTTAAAACTTTCTAATTTATTTAATAGCGACAACTTTTGGAGTAGAAAATTAGAACAAAGGATTATATGAAGTCACTAATAGATCTTTTTCGGATATTTGCCACAGCAATAATTAATCATTTTAAACAATTTACATTTCTACATTTTGATTATATTTTAAAAATTAAAAAAATAATAAATGTACTTGTTAATATGTATTTATTGTTTATTAAATTTATATTTAAATATATTTTTTTAATAACAAAGTATTTTTCTTTTTTAAAATAAACTTTTAAATTATTATGAGAACGTAAAAAACCATTATAAGACCGTCTAACAGTATTATCATTTGCAGCGTTTTGATAGCACTATAACAACCATCATGAGAGAGTTATGAAAGCGCTATAATTACCAACATTATAGCAATATAAACAACTATCATAGGACCCTCGGACAGGGTCATCATTTGCGGTATTCTGATAGCACTATATCAGAGCGTTTTCATGATGGTATTTTTCTGCCTGGGAACTCTCTTCCAAATATTGAGAGGGAAAAAACGTGTAAGCATATACAAATATGTTTATATATGCTTGAACGTATGTAAATACGTTATAGTAAACATTCTCGTAATTTTCGACAGTTTGAAAAACATCGATAAAACGAAACTAAATGTTTCGAAAAATTATTTTTTTTTTTAATTTCGCTAAGATTTTTCATTTAAATAAAAAACAACGTATTTTCTTATTTGTGCTAGATGCGATTTATCGTCATTTTGACGATTTTTGATTCTAAAAATGGCCTATTGACGATTTTTGTCCCAAATTTGACGATTTTTTCTCAAAGGAGATTCTGAACTATTTTCACATTTTTTTTATATGTAAATTTTTTTTAATAAATTAGTTGGTACAAAAATATTAACAATTTATTAAAAATCTTTTTAAATTTTTCAATGTAAATGCTTCATTTAGGAATGATTTATGGGAACCAAGATACTATTATATTCGATTTAATTATGTATGCTTTTATTATGACATTTCTAATTACGAGTAATTCAATTAAAAATGAATTTCTTATATCATAGATGAGCTTACAAAAGGCCCTAAGTGTTTTTTTTTCTATATAAAACAAGGTAAATAACTTATTTTTTGTTTAAAAGTCACACAAAATTACTAATTGCCGACAATATAGAATTAATGTAATTTTTATTAGTTTATTTTTAATTTAAATTTTAATTTTTCATAAAAAAAAGCATGGAAAATGTTTATTAACATATAAAAACCAAATTTTTGATGCTGACGATTTTTTGACGATTTCAAACAGTTGATTTGATAATTTTGACGAATTTTTCTCGAAATTTGACGATTTTTTACCAAATTTATTTGGCAACTATGCATAAAAGAAACTTAAACAATGAGAATATAGTGTCATTCTTTAATCTTATATTGCGTTTTAAAATTTGTGGTGTCAGTTAAAATTGGTAAAAATAATATAACAATAAAATTTAGAAAAAGTGCTAAATCTACAGATATTTAAAAATAGCATATTTATCTAAATATCTAATTTATTTTCTTGTAAATTAAAAGATGTGGATTTTAAAATAGAAAAATAAAAAATATTAGGAGAAAAAATATCGATGACCCTATGACCGAATTTGAAATTCAGATAAAATGCTTCAAATGTTACCTGTCTTAGCAAATGTCTTTATTAATTTTATTGTTCATTAAATGAATTATTATTTATATTGTGTTAAATTTGAAATAAAACGTAACTTTAAAAATTTAATCAGCTTTTAATTTTAAATTGAGAACAAAATGAAAATGAAACAAAATTAGTAATATCGATATCGAATAATTTTCAAATTTTTTTTTGATATCGAAAACGTATCATTTATGAATATTTTTACGTTTCGCTATTAATATCACTAAAGATTTACTATTAATACGATAAACGAATTTTCGATAACGAAAGTTTTGCTGCCACAAAGTGAAGCAGCTCATGTTCGGATCGCCAACGATAGTCGTTCTCTAATGTTTTGTCAGAGAAATGTTTGCGTAATGTTCGAAGGCGATATAATAATCGAAATTTGTGGTCAGTTGACTGCTTGCATATACAAAAAACAACACTGATAGTCATTGCAATGTTTCTGTTACCAAAAAAAATCCCACGTTGGGTTGAACAGTACCTAAAATGAGGATTAATTAAAAAATTAAATTGTGGATATTACAAAAGGGTTATCGGGTGAGATCGGGTAACAATTTTTATATATTAATAAAAATTCCATTTTTCAGCTAGTGCACTACGAACAAAAATTTGCCAATATTTGCCTAAACGAAAAATACGTAAGTTTATATCAAACTATACCAGTTGAAATTATTCAAAAATGACTATTGTAAGCAATGTAGTCTTGAAAAGGGTAATAAAAATATTTTTACCAGTTACTTATTAGAAAGGGTCTGTCAATTGCTAAAAATATATCTTAAATTAAATGAATCAACAATTTTTGATCTTCTGTATTCTTTTTATATTAAAATTAAAAAATTACCTTAATTTTTAATATTTCCAATAACATTAATTCTGATATAAAACGTGTTTATCTTTTTTTCTTTGAATTAGCTAATAAAACATTAAGTACACTTAAATTTTCAATTCGATTTATTAAAAAAGCAACAATAATAATAAAAAACTTTCCAAGATATTTTATTTTTTTAATTATAGTATTTTACATACTTATGAATTTCCATTAATAAAAAATATATATATTTTAAATTAAAGCAAATGTTTGTGTGTCAACCACTACTTGCTCCAGCTTGACCAGAGTTTCGATAATAGCAAATGTTCGCTAAAAACAAAGAATTTTCGAAACTAAATGTTCGAGAAAATATCGAAAATTATATTAAATATGAATGAGTCTTCGTAACATCGAACTTTTCTCCATAATTTCTCTGTAGTAAACATTCGAGTAATATTCGAGAATTTTAAAAACAACAATATCGCGATATTCAATTCTTCTGGATAAAATCTCGAAACTAAATTCTTCGATAAATTATCTATTATTTTCAATTTCTCAAAGATTTATTGCTTAAATAAAAAATAAACGCTTTGTCTTGTTTGTGTATGCAAAATACTTAAACAAAGAGAACCAAGTGTCATTCTTGAGTCATAGTTCATTGTGTTTGGTTGTAAAATATTGCTCATTAAAATTTATGATGTCAGTTAAATTCCCTGCAATTATTAATTAAAAAATAGAAAAAAATAAAATAATAATAATAATAATAATAAAATTTTATAAAAAATGGTCAGTAATGTCGCTACTTGTCTGAACAAATTTGCAAAATAGCATATTTAAAATTGAACTAAAAGATGTGGACTTGAGTTTATGTTGCTCATTAATGAATAATATTGAGAGAAAAAACATTGGTGACTTCTCTGGTCCAAGTTGAAATTTCTTATGCAAATGACTATTATTCATGATATGAATTATTATTTTTGAAAAGTAATTTATGTACTTATAATTTTTTTAATATTTGATATATTGCGTTAAGTTTGAAATAAAATATAACTTTAAAAATTAAATCAGCTTTTAGTTTTAGATTGTGAACAAAATGGAAATGAAACAAAATAGAAAATTATCATTTTGAAATATTGCCGATGATAATAATCACAAGTCGTTAGTAAAATCACTATCGAATAATATTCAAAATTTTTTGATATCGTAAACGAATCGTTCACGATTGTTTTGTCAGAGCAATGTTTGCGAAATGTTCGAACGGGATATTATTGTCAAAGTTTGTTGTCAGCTAGGCTTATATAAAAAACAACAATACTGATAGTCATTGCAAAGCTTCAGTTCGAGTCTGTGTGAGTATAGTTTTAATAAATTTTTTAAATTTTTTGCCTATAACTCGGATGCTTATGGATCGATTTGGTTTATTCGAAAAACTGAAAATTCACAAAAATATTTGCAACAACTTTTCACAAATTCATCATCAAATTCCTATTCAAAATTCGTCTTCATTGAAAACAAAAGCTACGTTTCAATTTCATAAAGACAAATTCCTCTTCACAATTCCTCTTTATGGGATTCCCATGCGGAGGAAAAAATTTGTGTCAGAACCTTTGCAAATATACTATTGTTGGAATATAAGTTGGTAAGTCCCTTAGCTTCAAAGATTGTAATATGTAATATTTGTTTATAGTCGGATGTCCTTCTGACTTTTAAGAGGGGTAGTGGTGTTAAAACAAAAAAAACCGAAACCGAAAGAAACGCCAATAGTCTAAGTTTGGTATTGAATTCATATATTTCTATATACTATATTCTTTTACCCTTTTGTATACCCCCATGGGTCAAAATAGGCAACGTTGCACACATGCTTGCTGAGCTAGCTAGTTCGGGGTATGGGCGGGGATCTTGTCTCCTGTTTGACCTATTGTCTTACAAATTTACAAAAAAAAATTTCATGAGTGTCTTATATGCCCTAAAAATTTACAAACACAAAAAGGTATTTTTCCACGCTTTGACCTTATGGAACCACCGATGTTAAGGTTCTAGGCCTCTCTACCCTCCCACCTACGGTTTTCCTTCAGGGCCAGAAGAAAATTTAATGGAAAACCCCTAATACACATTTTCCCTTTCCTTAAGATCTGGAAGTTTTACATGAAAATATTACTCTAAACCATATTTAATTTCATTTCTTATTTATTGCAGACAAATTCATGTAAATTTTATAAACATATCTAATATTTTTCTCTTGATTGATAATATGATAAGATAATAAAAAACAAAAAAAAAAAAAAAAAAAAATATTCACATTAACATTCTAGGGTTAATTATAATCGGAGAATAATCAATAAAAATAAAAAAATAAAATAAAGAATATTTATCTTAAGAATAAAAAAAAACAAAAAAAAAACTTAATAAAGAAAACAAAAGTAATGTGTAAAAATAAAACTCAAAAAAAAATCAAATAATAAATATATATGTATGCCTGTATGTAAATTGTAATTACAAAGAGATCTTATGCATTGTTACTCTTAATTATTCTCATTTACGGTGATAATTCCAAGACACAAGAAAAGATATAGCATGCGATAAGATTTCTGTGTGATCAATTCATACGATACAAGTTTAAGAGAAAATAATATTAAGAGTAGAAGTATAAAAAAAAAATACAGCAAAATAATAAATAAAATATCGAAATTACGATTTCTTTAAGAACTCCAACGCTGCTTGAAGGCCTCCAGCATGTTGATGAGCAGTACAGCAGTGATCAATTATTTAGTATAGGTTTTAGTTTTTATACTTAGAAACATTTTTAACAAATATTATCATTATTAGTTGAGTGAGATTTTATTTTTTTGCTTAGCATTTTTACTGGCCACAATCTGGTACTTGGAGAAATGATGAATGTAGTTGTAAGGCAATGATTTCTGGTTCAAGCGGTAAGGGACACATGTAACTCGTGCTTTATTCGGTTTTGTTGAAGGAGCCTTATGTAACGTGTAGCCTTCTATGATTAAAACTGGCGATAGGCTATTGAAGTGGAAGACCTCTGCGCTGGCCTCTTATATAACATCATGAACGAATCGTTTTATTACAAGTAAAATTGTTTAACTTTGTGGTTTTATAAATTTAATCAAATTGATTTAAGAAAAAGAAACTTTATAAAATTTTTAAATTTACGTATAGGGGTATCACGTTTTTACCACTTTTTTTTTTTATTTAAATTTTTTCCGATTTTTAATGTGTATCGTTATCACCCAACTTTAAGAAAAAACGCAGATCAGAAATTTTTATAACTGGTTACCGCTCACTACTTTTTTTTTTCTTCTTTTTTATATACTTGTATATAATTCGAGTATCGAAACGATAAATTGTTAATTGATCTCACTCAACATGTACATCGTATACCTAAAAATACATGATGTGACTTTGACTAAAGCAATTAATAAATGATTGCCAAAAATACTAATTAAAAGTCAGAGATGGGCCTACGAGCATATTGATGTGGATTTTTATGTTATGACATACGAAATTGTAGATTGTAATATAATAAATTTATTTTAATAAAATATTTTGCCGACTGATTTAAATTTAGTTATTACAAGATATCGGTAAAATAAAAATATAAACATTTAAAATCCTTAACTGCAATAAAAATAAATTAAAGCTAATTTTTTTTGGCAGGATCTCATGGAAACTGTATTTAACTTAGAGACTCTGGTAACTAGATCAATAAACATAGTTTTTCCTCCAATTTTTATGTGAAATGCATATTTTACAAGCATATTTGTAAATTGTAGTCGGCTAGTCGGATTTAAATAAAAATTTATACATGCTTGCTAGTATTAATTCATACATGCTTGGTAATTTTTTCTTACTCATCCGATTTCAAAGATTAGTATATTTTCTCTCGTTAAGGCTTGTGAATATTATTTAACTTTTATAGTTATCGAGTTATTCGTATTTTCAAATTCATTAACTATTCCGAGTGCAAAAATAAACAATTTTGAATTTCAAATTTGAGATATAATAACTTTTGGAATATTTAAGTTAGGAAAGCGTCATCACACATAAAATGCGAAAATTATTTGCTCCGATTGTATAATTGTAATTATAAATGTATAATTGTATTGTATAATTGTATTATGTAAATCGGACTAGTCGATTAAAAATTACAGATTTTAGAAAGTGTTCATTTGACCCGCTCATATATAACTTGGACTTGGGTGGGTCTAGTTGTATTTCAAAAATTTTACGGCACACATTTATATCATTTAAAAATCATTGTTCTTCCCCTATTATGTGGCTAAAATGCATTAAAAACTACAAATATTCCCAAGAAAATTTCGAACATTGCTTTAGAAGTTGAAAAGCAATTTTCCGAATTATTTACCTATTGATCATCAGTTTTAATATATTTTCAAAAATCTAGTTTAGTTCTGAAGTAATCGAAAGGATTAATACTTATATGTATGACTTTTATACAAAATATAAATTGTGTTTTCGCATGTTGAAAAACACATAAGACTTTTCGTCTGCACACCGAAATACTTAATTAACTTTATTCAAGCCTTGATGATTTTATTTAATTTGAAAAACAAAAATGAAATATGTGTCGGTAATATAAAAATAAAAGTGTCGGTAATATAAAAAAAAGGTTTTGCTGCAGGTATTTTGGGTAATTTATTACTTATGAAAATTCCTTTAAATTTTCTTTTAGTGTAATTATTTGAATTTAAAGTATTCATAATATTGATTGAGTTCATAATATTTGTACAATATTGCGAGATTTATCAATTTCTATTATGCTCTCAAATTCGCAATATACTAAGCATAATGAGTTTTTCCAAAACGTCCTTCTGTTCATATGGTTGCTTGATTTATTAAATTTCCGCAATTAGAATTATTATTATCTGGTGTTAAATCAAAAGCTAGTAAAAAATATCCGCTATCAAATAATTCTTTCGTAATTTGATGTCCTTTATCGAATTGATGGATTTCGGTACATTTAAATAGTGTTTGACAGCCACGATTGCTTAATATTCCCCCGTTATTATAGTTAAATTCTATTGCCAGTGCTGGAAATTGTACTCCATTAACAACCAAATTAAATCTTTGTAAATTAAAATGTTGAAAGTTATATGGATTTTCTTTTCTATCTCCAGTATAAGCTTTGTAAGATACCATTCCAAAAATTAAAAAATTTGGTAATTGTCCAAGTATAACAATATCTAGAAATAACGAATGGTTTCCTGGCTGTACAGTGAAGGTCTTAATTTCTACTCTCTTATATGGGTAAAATGTATTTTTGCTTTGTAGTACATTATGATGTTCCATTGATGGTTAGATGATTTATATTTAAATCTAATTCTAAAATATAAAATTCTGGTTTCTCTAAATTTAATGTAACCTTAAGATGGACATTATTAAGTAAGTATTTTTGTCATTTCCATTGTTTAACAATGTTTCCATATATGCTCTATAGTGATAGTTGTTGTCAGGCTGAGACACATTTTTATTGTTAAGATGATTAAGATGTAGATTGAGAATAAGATGTTATATGAATACTGTTAATAAAATTAAAACAAGTCAATCTTCCACGTTTCTAAAATACACTTTTGAATAAATCGTCGGCGCTGAAAGTTCTTTCCCACTTGACGAATATGTGTAACAAGAATTTGTTTACTCATGTTTATATTTATATTTATAGAATGTTAATGCTTCGTTTCATCTAAATGTCGTGTACTAAAGTGTAAACATGTTTCAACAGTTTATATATCCATTTACTATGCTGATTTGTGGTCCCTCATGAATTTGATAAAAAATCAACATTTATTATCTAAAAACATAGATCGTGTTATTTGGTGTTTTGCAGGAAAAACTTCTCTTCCGAGAATTAACAATGTAGAGTTTATACAAGATATTCCGGAGGATTTTGCTACTGCAGAAAATGAATCGGTTTTAATAATATTGGATGATTTAATGCTTGAATAATCTAATAAAAAAGTGTGTGAACTTTTTGCTAAGAGATCTCATCATAGAAATTTAGCTGTGGTTTTAGTAACACAAAACATTTTTCATAAAGGTGCTTATTCCAGAGATATTTCTTTAAACTCTAAATATATAGTTATGTTTAAAAATCCTAGAGATAAGTTACAATTTCAATATTTAGCTCGCCAAGTATACCCAAATAATCAAATGCAGGAAGTCCAAAAAATTTAGTTTTATATGATCTATAAGATGTTAATAAAAGGAATATTTGAGAGCACATTCAAAGGATATATTTGCAATTCAGCCCGGCTAGATTAAACATTATTCTCTGGGTATGGGTTGTTTCAAAATAAAATTATTTTTTCCAAATTAATAAATTTATATTTGACAACAATTATGTATTAAATGTATGATGAATTTGTTTTGTAGCGTAATTTTCTCTGCTTCCTTATTTTTATTGCATGGAGTGTGTTAATTGATATTGCTCTCCGCTAATTCTCATAAATCTCATATTTTGATAATGCATATTACATTCATACTGTACGATGGAATTTACATATATAATCATGTTATTTTTATTGTGCGTACCCTACCAACTCAAAAGCTCTGGTTGATTTATATAATTACTGTACGCAACAGGCTCATGGTTATTTATTAATTGATCTCACTCAACAAATACATAACGCATTAAGATTTAGAACGGATATTTTCAATAAAAGTCACTATTTAATAATTGCAAATATAAACAATGACCTCGAACCTAAAACTGTTGAAGGAGAAGTAATATATTCTTTACGTTCTTAAGAAAGCAGATCCTAAACTCCGAAATGCAATACTGAATCATGTTGATGATGTTGTTATTAAAACAATAAATGAAAACTTTTCAATATAATTAATGAGAACCATAAAATCAATAAATCAGTTCTTAACAAACTAAAACCATATAAAAATACAATTAGAAAACTTTGTTCACCAGAAACCTCAATGAAACAAAAGAGGAAACATCCAGTTCAAAAAGGAGGATTTCTACCAATTATTATTTCATCCGTTTTAAGTGGAGTTATTGGAAAAATTTTAGAAAATGTCAGATAATTTATCCAAATTAATAGTTCTTAATACATCAAATTACGATAAATTTCAAATTAAATATTCTGATTCCAATTTTCTACATCGAAAACTAATACCAATATATAATTCACACACACTAAAAGATATTAATAAATGGTATTATATTAAACAAGAATTAGCCAAATATTTAATTGGAAGCCAAATATCATCTTCTCATCAAACTAAAAGTTCTAAATTGAGTAACCTACGTGATAATGAAACACAAACTAGGAAAATATATAAGAAACATATTGAAACTCAAACAATGCAACCAGAGTCAAGTAGTGTAGGAACACAATCTAATATAAATTTACCTGAGGAAATTTATACTAATGAAAATTATGATGAAATTGATATGGATACAACATTACAAAAACTTAATCCTACTTCTGCCTCTTCAGCAGCTAAACGACTTAAACATTTTTCAAATAATGGAACACCAAAAATAAGAATATTGTCAAAGGATGAAAATCACAAAAATTTGAAGCAATCAACTTTACCATATCAATATTCTCCTCGACTAACTAGAAATCGTAAAAAGTTAGATTACGAAATAGAAAATGTACAATGGAAAAATATTTAAAAATAAAACACATTTATTATATAATAAAAGACATATATTTATTATTGTTTCATTGTGATAACATAAATATCAGTGTCATTTTCATTAAAAAATATATTTTTTATAATATCTTAAGGAGTTAACTCTATTCAACAGAAATACATACATTTGAAGTTCTACTTATGTAAACTTTAAATCAAACCAGAAAATACGAAAGTATTTAAATTATTAAATGTACAACTTCAACATCTATATTCCTTAAATATTCATCGTCTGATGAGTCTTTTAAAAATTCTATATACCCACTATCAATATTCAAGAAAATATCATCATCTATCTCTGTAAAAAAGTTATCAAAGTCACTTTGAAGTCTAAAATGTCCTCTCGAATAAGTATTTATTTTGTCAGAAGAATAATTATTTTATCATCCGCATAACTCAAGACAACATTATGTAATTTCTGTGTATACAACAGATGAAACTTCGATCTAAATGTATGCATTGTATTAGAAATTATTTTTCTTTCAAATAATGACCTTTTGTAGTCTATTATTTTTTAACACCTTTAGACTTATTTACTTCCTCCATGTCAACTGTTTGGAATGAATACATTTTTGATAGTCCCACAAATTCTTTCATAATTTTCCCGCTATTCTCGTCTTTCATCATGCCTAGAACTTTCTTATTAAATGTTGGGAATTTAAATATGTTATTGGGATGATACTCTGATGTATCAAACCTTAAGGCAATATCCTCACGAATATCACTATAAAAATCATCTGTTTTTATAGTGTATATGAATGAGTCTGTATCCATATAATTCAATGTTAATTCGGCTGAAATTTTGGTTTCATGTATTGATAATGAAAAACATACATTTTGCATTTGGAGAGTTCCAACACAGCAAAGCCTAAATAAATTGATTTGATGTAAGTTATTTGCATAACCTTTAAATGATCTGCAAACATTTTTTCTGAAAATTGAGTTATACTCGAAAAATTAGGCTTTGAAATTAATGCTCTAGCTCCTAAATCATTACGCTTTGTTATTTCCCAATCTGCAACAATTTTTATATCTTTGCGTTTATGAACATTCTCCATAGTTTTCCATATACAGAATTATTTAATAATTAAAAAAAATCTTTTTCAAAAGCATTTTGTCTCTTGTTCTGTGGTATGTATTCAAATCTATATATGTTTTTAACCATGTAGATTGTCGAAATTTTAATGCTCTGTGTATTTTTTTTCATATCAATCCATTCTTTAAACATTGTTTAAGAACTCTGTAATGGATCTGATATTTTGTTTTTGGTGTTAGGTCTGCAATCAACTTCCTACATTTAGATTTATCAACAAATTTATATTCTGGGCAAAAGGGTAAATCATTATGAAATTCATGTAAATGTTGTGGGTATTCTAAATCTACCTCCAAAAAATATCCAATATCAGATGGGTCAAGTTTGTACATATAGTTTTACAGATACTTCTAAAATTTTGAAAAATATCTGTTAAGAGGAGAACATCTGTTTTTAAATATAATTTAGTGTAATCTAACAATTTATTACATTTAAAAGTTGTCCAAACCGATTTAGCTTGATCATAAGCTTCGTCAGTACAATGCAAATTATTTAAAATATTATAAAATTTTTCTTTAGCAGGAAGATTAGTTTCATTAAAGCGCTCCATCGAATCAATATAAGAATAAGGAAATACTCCTTTTCTTCTTAGTAAATCAAATTGTTGTTTTTGATTGTAAGTTTTATTTAGAATTTGAAAATCAGTGTCATTTAAATTTTTGGCTAAAGATTCTAAGCTGGAGGCCATAAAACGAAAAGAGTCTAAAAAACGAATTTCAAATGCCTGATTTTCTTCAACTGTTATAAACTTTGATAACGATATATATAGTTCTTTATTAAGAGGAATTACTTTTATATCTCCCTCAAATTGTGAAAGTACTTTCATAAATAAGTGACAATCATAACAGGAAAAATTATGAAAGAATACTGGTATGAATTTGGTAATTAATATTACATAAGCTATGGGCTGCTCCTCCAAATTTGCCAGTTAAGTGACAATGATCCCGTACTTTGTCCGCTCCTAAAATTTGTTTACATATGTGACAAAATGTTGAGAGATTATACAAAATTGTTTCATCATTGGAGAGTGCTGTCATTGGTACGGCCTTATTTAAATAGTTTCCGTAAATTTCTTTTGCATCATTAATTAAATTTTCTATGAACATATTAGGAGCATCATTACCAAAATAAATATTAAACTTATCTAAGTTATCATTAAAACTACACTTAATATAATATCTAAAGGCACAAGTTGTTTTATGTTTTTGTATATTTACTTACTCGTTATCAATTTTTTACAAATATGTCTCAAAATCAGCATATACAACGAACGGTACATCTAACTGCTTCTGATAGTTTTTAAAATATAGAATGTTATCATCACCCTCTGGCATTTTTGGTACCACTTTTTGCAGTTAAGATCATGGTCTTGCATTATCTTCTCATTTGGAGAGTACATGCAGACATGCATCACAAATGTAAACTCGTCTATAGTGGGAAGTTAAACTTGATCTTACTAATCTGGAATATTTGAATAATAATTTAATTTATAAAACATATATAGTTAATTTTTTATTTAAATTACCTTCCGATATCTTTAATAAAAACGTAGTGACACCATGCTTCGTCCAAAAGAAGAAGATTTATGTGATGATTCTTTACCGCAGATGTGAGGTAATATGGTCCAACTATAGTATTACCTTTGCAGCCAAATACATTTAAGCTAATATTTTCATTCGTAGTTTCATTTGAAATTCTACTTTTTCAAAATTTAACAGTTGATTTTCCACACATATTTTCACCTCATTTATTTGAATATTTACAAATTCATTACAATTCACAAATCCATTCGCTTCATTATATAAGAATGAAGCGATAATACACCAATTGAAACAATATTCATCATCATTTGGGTAGTTAAAACAGGCATCTTTTTTCTTTATCCAATGTAGTAATGGTATATATTTGGAGCCTCTAATGATTGAAGCCTTATTTATATTTATTTCCAAATGCTTCATTCGTATTAATGACTATCCGATATCCCCCTCCTGGAATTCTGACATTCTTTTACATATATACGTGTATTGTGCTTTCAAAGATTCTTCAATACTATCACTTATGGTTATAAGTGACATTTTTGTCCTATACTTTATGGAGGTTAGCATTATTTCATCTTCTATAATTTTAATGTATTCGCACTCTACTTCTAAATTGTGTTTCAATGCTATGTTTTTATTTATAGCATTCTCCAAAATTTCAAAAATATCAAGGCTCCCATCTTCTAAAAACTCTTGAGGATGTAGAATTTTCTCTTTTTGGTTTCTGTAGGGGTATGTCAGAATTCTTTTTTTTAAAGCACTTTTAATACAAGTAAATTTATTAGTTTTATCAGTTCTACCACTGAGATGGGATGTGCTGGCATGAGTCCTTCCATGCTCCTTTAGATGTTTTTCTTTTGAGAACCATTTTCAACATTCCGAACAATAAAGAATTTCATGTCCTTCAAGCATTTCAAGCAATATTTACATTTATAAGATGGCATATTGTTTAAAATTAACGTGTAATCATTTTTAGTTAAGTCAACAGACTAATTAAAAAAAAATATTTAAATATTGATCAAAGGTTTGACATTTTTATACACTTACGCATACAGATACATACTTATATAAGCATATTCCTACCAAAATGTTTTCATTTTCTAAACGGAAAAAGTATGTTGCTTCGTTAAACACTTTTAATTTACTAGCAATTATTAAATTGAAAGAATAATTCTTAATGCAGAGGTGTATTAATAAAGTAATTTTGAATTAAAAAATTACTTCAAACATGGACAGACAGAAGCTTACATGAGAATTTTGTGTTAATGAGACCTTTTCCACAATAAAAAAATAAAAAAAGACATTTTATGAAAAAACATTATTTCCATAAAAACAAAGCGAAAGATTTTTCAAACTATTTAGAGCCTACAGCTCCTTCAAGACGAGGATCATCTCAATTTAGATATAGAATAATTTTTAAGTATTATGTAAATAAAATAATAATAAACACTATATAAGTTTTATTAAATAAATAAAAATAAAAAAATAAAAAAGAACTGTTTTATTTATAACATTTATCTATAACCAGTTTTTATCATTCAGTTGTGTTAAATAGGGATCTTCCTTGTTTAAAAATTTCACGAATCGTTGCGGAAGATAAAACCATTTATTGTTATTTAAATATGTGATAACTTTTGATCCATATTGTGTTTCTTTTCACTCAAATTTTAAAATTTTGAATGGCTGTTGTAAGGCAATATCATCAATTTTTGTATACTCCGCCTTAATACCAAGATCCAATTTAATAATTTGTTCATACATCTAAAAAAAAAAAAAAAAATTACGTACATATTATTATACAAAATAAATACATTGGTTTTCAATTTCATAAAATGCAAAACAATTTTTCCTCCTATTAATGCACATACAAGAAATTTACACAAACAAATTCATTGGTTTTCAATTTCATAGAAACAATTTGCTCTTTAAAATTGCTCTTACTCCTCATTAAAAACAAAAACTATTGCCTTCCCATTTCCCTTCTACTTATTCGTGTTACTGGAGTTAAAATACAATAATAGTGCGTGAAAAATAATAAAAATGTGTCACAAGTGTAATTTTACTTAAATTTTAAAGGAAAGTTTTGTTTATTTTGTGTTGTTTTTCTTTCTAACAAGTGTGTTGAATTTACAAAGAATTTGTATGTGAGGAGAGAGAAATGTTGTTACAGGAAATTGAGCCGGTTTCTTTTCTTTGTATTCTTTGCCTTTAAATAATACGGGGGCCTGATTCAGTATAACAAGAGAATTGTTTAAAAATAAAATTTGTATGAAAACTATTCAAAAATTTGTAATTTTCATAAAAGTTTAGTTTTTTAACAATTTGATACTCCTAATGCATCAGGCTATAAGTAAGGTTCAATTAGTAAATATAAAAAATGGGAAGTGTAGAATAATTAGGAAAAAATTAAAAAAGGAACGTTTAATAAAAAAAAAAAAAAACCGATTAACCGATTTCCGGTTTCGGTTTTTGAATACACTACAATCTTTGTACCACAATTGACCATAACTCCCATATAAACCCCTCTTCCGAAAATCACTTTAAAGTGCATAAATCGCATACGAATGTTATTATCAAGTTAATATTCGACACAAATAGGTTTTATGTAAGTAGAAACAATATTGTTAAATTTTATGACACACAGTGGGGTCAAACGCAAATTTTTTGGTAATAAATCTGAATCTCCTAAACTACTGGTCGGATCAAATTGAAATGTATGGAAGAGTTGTAGAGGAGGACCTAAGCTTTTAGAAAAATCATCTTGTAGTCACCCTGTGATAACACGAGATAAGCTACAGGGTGTCAAAGTTGACTACCTCGAGTATGTAAAAGTTAAAAAAAATTGTAACTTGTACAAATGAAGTCCGATTTTAAAGATTTTTATATTTCTGGAAAGTGCTTGGCAAAGTAAAGAAAAAATAAGCTTACTCATCTAAGTTATCTCTTACAGTTAAAAAGATATTTACGCTTGAATTTTGAATTTTTGGCTCGACTTTCTTTCGTTTTTCGGGAATAAGTCCGGAGATATATGAGGTAAAAATTTTTTTTAAATATTCTCTAATTTGATACATATTTCAAAATAATATGCTGAAAGAATTTTTGGATTATTTCAATTCGTCTAGACGTGAAAAATATTCAAAGTCAGCACTCTGAAATTGGCATGAAAAATGGCTATTTTTTTACAAAAATATAGTACAATTCATTCACTTTTTTCTCAAATTTCCGTTAATAAAAAAATTTTTTCCTTATTAATTTCAAAAGATAAGGCTTCATAAATGGTTAATAAAGAAATTTTGAATTGATTTAAGTTTGCACCCTGCATTGGCCGAAAATTGTCAATTTTAAAAAATAGTTTCATTTTTATCGATTAATAAAAAAAAAAAATGTCACGCGAGCTTTTTTAAATTTGGTACCCATATTTTTTATAGAAATAGATTTAGAATGATTAACACTAAACTGCTTTTCGCCCGGCCAAAAACGAATGCAGGAGTGGAGATTTTATGTTAAAAGTCAGTTTTTTTAACGACTATTTTTAAAAGCATATTAGCATAATATTTTTAATATTATTTCTTATGTAATATATAAAACACAAGCTTTTATTCCTAAAAAATCAATAAAATAGCTCCAATAACCTATTTTTGGTAATTTGTCAAAAATATTTTTTTTTTTTTTTAAATAGCTGAAAATCCAAAAGAATTTAATTTTTTTAATACAACTCCACTAATTTTGCAAATACTTTAAAAATGTTAAAAGAATATAAAAATAGACTTATTTACCAATTCAACGATATATAAAATGTTGATATAGGTCATTTAATAATAGTAATATAATGGCCTCAAAACTACCAAGTCACGTCAAAAGTTGCAAAATTCACTATTTTGTTCCGTATTTCCATATGTGTGTATACGTAACACTCAACTGCATTGCTTATTTTTGTTACGAGATAATAATATTTATTAATGGATTTATTTAGTGTTCATAATTTTTTTCTACTGAAAAGGTTTTTAAAATTACCTAAGTACATAAATAAGTATATTTTCCTTCGTTTTTTATTACATTTTTTAAATAATTTACCTAGCTACTTAATTAATGTATTATAACAAAAATGATTTTTTTACAATCGCATAGGTACATTTTTTGACGTACCTGTTTAACACTACAGGTCATAGAAATAAACTGAATGAAATTGGGGGTTTTGAGCAAAAATTTAAATTTTTAAATAGCACATTTACATATAAGTTGAAATCTCATTTAAATGAGATTTCAATTTTATAAAAATCCATACCGTTTACACCTACATTTTGTAGATTTACTTTGACAATTTAAAATATTATTATTATTTTTGTAATTAGTTAAAAAATATTATTCAAAAATTAGTAATTTCTTAAAAAGGGATTTGTTTTTACATTTTGCTTCTCGTTCAAAGAAGAACCAAAAGGAATTAGAATTTCTTAGAAAAAAAGCACCGACATATAATGAACGTGTTGTTCCAAAAACAAATGCAGATGTATTATATTCAGTTATTGAAAATCAGATTGGAATGGGTTCATGTATGTGTGCAAATTATTTAGTTTTCTAATTTATTAAATTATTTCGTTTGTATATAGAATCGTCATGGTTCCTTCTGGGAAAAGGATGTTCCCTCAATGTCGAATGAAGACTTTATTGAGAACTTCCGAATGAGTCGCACAAGCTTTAATTTACTTTGTTCTTCTGTAAATAGGAAATGCATCCCTCTTGAGAAACGAGTTGCTATTGCCATATATAGTCTCCGATCTTCTGCAGAATATGCTTCAATAGGTCACATTTTTGGCGTGTCAAAAGCAAGCGTGTGTCTAATTCTACAAGAATTTTATAAAGAAGTATGGAGAGCGCTTTCTCCGGATTATCTGCCCCCCAATTTTATAAACGAAAACAAGATAACAGAATGTGTTAATGGTTTTATGAAGCTTGGATTTCTCCAGTACTTTGGTGCAATAGGTAGTTCCTTTCTCGAACTAAAGCAAAACATTTTAATAGTTTATAATAATTAAATAGCATTATACAAATTTTGGACTAGATTAGATTTTATTAGAAAATATGCAATTGTTTGAAAATAATTTACATATTAAAAATTGTAGACGGGAAAACTCGACCATATGTTTCTCTACGCCATAGATTTATCTATTTACACCCCACAAACCTTAGATTGTTAGGGTGTGATGCATTTGTTCAGATGTTTGTACGCACTGGAGAAAGCCATCAGACCTCCTGAAGTATAAGTTTTGGGTTGAAAAATTGTCTTGAGAGGATTAATGGTTATTTTTGCTGCTAAATTTGCTTTGTTAAAAAATTAGTTATTGTCTCTGCTAGTTAAATTCGAATTTATCATCACACATATAATATATTTACTTACTAGAAACTTAACAGGCTGTTCAAACGAGCGGTTAAACAGACGGACATCGTTAAATAGACTTACAAACCGGTTACAAAACATCAGAAGTAGGGTATAAAAAGTACCATTAAGAAAACTAACTACTTATTTTTTTAGATGGATGTCATTTCGAAGTTAAGCCTCCTGCATCCGAAGTATCAGATTACCATAATTATAAAGGATGGAATTCAACAGTATTGCTTGCTGTTGTTGACTACATCTTCCGTTTTCTCTATATCAATGTAGGAGTTCCTGGTCGATGTAATGACTGTGCAATATTTGAAAATTCAAAATTCAGAAAAATTTTACAAAATCCGATTTTTCAAGAAAAAGCAATTACATGTAATAACGTTTCTATACCTATATTATTAATTGGTGATTCTGCGTTCAAATTATCTGAGTCGATGATGAAACCATACCCTTTTCGGGTTAATGCTCCTACAGCAGAAAGAACGTTTAATTATACGTTATCGAAATGCCGAAGAGTAGTCGAGAATGGCTTTGGTCATTTGAAAGCAAGATTTCGCCGTCTTGAAAAGGGGCTCGATAATAATATTGAAAATGTCAATAATATAATAAAATGCTGTTGCGTCTTACATAACTTTTTGAATGATCAAAATGAAGATATCAATGAGATTTGGTTTCAAAACACTATTGATTAAAACATCAGTAGAGTTCGAGTAAACGAAGAATTTATATATGACCATAACCCTAGTGGCGAAGAAATAAGAAATGCTATTGCGAATTATTTAGTAAACCAATCCTAAATAAAAATATTTAGTTCTTTAAATTTTATTATTATGTTTATTTATTTAAAAAGGCTCTTAATATCTCATTCCTTTCTTTTTCAATTGTTTTCATTTCTTCATGTAGTTTCAAAATTTTAATTTCCGTTTCCACATGTTTTTCCAGTTCTATTTTTATTATATTATTAGAATCTTCTATTTTTTGTAGTACTTCCTTTTGAAAAGACGTTCTCTTCCTTTTTATTGCTAGGACATTACATTTGATATCGACTAAATTATATCCTGCTTCATTTGGTCTTCCTCTTTTGGAGGTGGAAGGGGTATTTGACTCCTGTATGAGTGAATCTTCTGAAAAATCCAGTTCTTCTAAAATTTCCATTTCATACTTAAGTATTGTATCGGTTATATCTCTAGATTCTAAAAAATGATAGTTTTTATATTATTGGAATTGAAACTCAAAATTTTTTCTGACACAAAAATGTATAAACTAAGTATAAATTTGCATACCAATACTTTCTTCCATTAACGATTCCATACAATACGATTTAAACGGCCCCAATATAGAATGTACTCTATTATAAAATTCCCATGACAACGGTGAACCCTCAGATTGTCCAACTTTACGCTTCTCTTCTCTTCGCTATTCATTAAAATTA
This sequence comes from Protocalliphora azurea, assembly GCA_932274085.1. Lineage (NCBI taxonomy): Eukaryota > Metazoa > Arthropoda > Insecta > Diptera > Calliphoridae > Protocalliphora > Protocalliphora azurea. The sequence continues at coordinate 4,833,788 of OW026524.1, forward strand.
AGTTAATACTTAATTTTAATGAATAGCGAATATAAAAATATCATACTTATATTTATTTGTTAAGTTATGCATTTTAACTTTAATTTCTTCTGCTGTAACCATAAACCTTTTACTTAACATCGCAGCCTTCATTTCTTCATATATATGGTTGTTTCCACGGCAGCCTCTTAATTCCTCAAAAGTCTGTCCAAAGACTTATAAGAAAAGATATTTCGTCCTGGTTCCATGATTTCTTCTGTTTATAAGTTCTTTTCCTGTAAAAAATTGCAGATGTTGATTTGTAGTGGAGGAATGGTGCTAAAAAATGATGTAAAAATTTGGTTCCTATCTTATTCTTTTTGATGACTTTTTTTAATACTTACGGCTTCTGTTGGTTTTTTAATGATCATTCCATTTTCAAAATTATAATTTTATTTTAATTAACGTACACAAATTTTATTTATAAATGTCAAATTGTAAATTAATTATATTTTACACAGTTGCTTTTTACTAACACACAAATAAAAATACAGTGTCGTATTTTAAAATTTATCGATATTTTTCAAAATCTTATAAAATTTTACTAGATTTTGACGAAATCTCTTAATAAACTAGATTTCATTTTGTATAGGAAATCTAATTGAAATCTCTTCAAATAAATTAGATTGTAATCAAAATCTTATTTAAACTAGATTTCGGTTATATGTAAATGTGCTATAATTCATTTTTGCCTGTCACCATTTACCTGATATAAATATTCTTTTTCTGTATATAAGTATCCTTATAAATATGCAGATTTATTAGTCAATTTGCCATTATGGAGATTACATTAAAACACTTTTCTATTTGCAAAGTAATCTGGGATAATCTATCTGATATTATAAATCGTCCAGAAAAAATAAGAAAACTCATTGATACAGTAGTATCTTTTGGTTTAACTCTTACTACAGAAGACAGTTTAAAGCTCGAAAATTTTTATAAATCATACGAAAAAAGGATGCAAGCTTCAGATTGGTCAATACCAAAGTTCAAGAAGAAAAATGAAGAGTGGTTGGAGGGAGAAATACCAATTTTCATCGGAAAGCAGAAAAAGGGTCGACCAAAAAAAAGTTTCGATGAAGTTCAGCTAAGAACAAAGAGGACCAAACAGGAATCTATTCTAAATTCACATACGAATGCGGAAATAAAAGATACATTTAAAGCTTTAGTAACACTTACGCAACCAAAGGAAGTAGAAAAAGTTATAGATGTGTTACCAACAGCTTCTCCCAATCGATTACATCGGATAATCGAAAGCATAGTGACACCGAAATCAACATCGTCCTTTACCTCTGAAGAGGCTTTAGCTCTAATATTAAATTTACGATTATCAAGAAACCAATACGAGATTTTGAGGAAATCTGATAGCGAAAAAGGATATGATATCTTTCCCAGTAGCAAATCAGTGAGAGAAGCGAAAAGTAATATTTTACAGCCTATGGAGCACCCGGTTAATGCTTCTGTTAAAAGTGCTAAAGTTAATATATTGCAATTACTTGAAAATACTGTCTCTAGAATTATATCTACTCTGAACTTATTTTAATATTTAAATGGGGCTGTGATGGAACATCAAGATTTTCGGAATACAAACAACTGGATGGAAGTAATTCTGGAAATAATTATTCCTCGCTGTTTATAGCGTCTCTGGTACCACTTCGAATGCGCTTAAATAAGCCTTCCTCATCGACAAGAAATGACTCGCTTTTTGATGATATATGGATAAATTTAACTCCAGGTTCCAAATTTTTGTGCTGTCCAATCCTTTTTGATTACACAAAAGAAACCACGGTAACAATAAACAGCATTGTCAACCAATTGGAAGAAGAAATTAAAGCATTGCCCCCAATATAAGTATCAAACAGAACTTTTAAAGTTACATTTCAACAACAATTAACGATGATTGATGGAAAAGTTGCAAACGCTATAACAGATACAACATCTACATGGAAATGTAATATATGTGGAAAAATAAGTTCACAATTTCAGGATAATTCTGAAGTCCTTGTTAATAAAAATTCTTTAAAATTTGGAATATCACCACTCCACGCAAGGATAAGATTTTTGGAGTTCTGCTTACATCTTGCATATGATATGAAGTACAGAAATATTCCCGGGCAGGAAAATGCTACAGTAAAAAACAATTTGGAACTTCACGAATTACGAAAAGAGGAGAAGAAAAGATTTCAATTAGAATTCAAAGAACAACTCGGAATAATAATTGATAATCCTCTACATGGCTATGGAAGCTCAAATGATGGAAATACAGCAAGACGTTTCTTTGAAAATCCGGAACTCACATCTTCAATCACAGGTATTGACTTAAATATTTTGAAGCGTTTTAAGATTATATTGGCAGCCATTAATAGCAAAAAACAAATTAATGCGGACAAATTTAAAATTTTTGCTTACGAAACTAAAGAACTACTTAACATTACATACCCCTGGAAATCAATGAATCCAACAATTCACAAAGTATTGGCTCATGGTAAAGAAATAATAGAAAATAGTATTTTGCCATTGGGAGAGCTAACAGAGGAAGCACAGGAAGCCCGAAATAAAGATGTTAAACATTTCCGACTCTTCAATACCCGAAAATGTTCGAAAATAGCGCAAAATATGGACTTAATGGAATATTTATTAATATCATCAGATCCAGTTATATATTCTATAAGAACACGATGGCTACCAAAAATCACTCTTGAAATAGAAAAAGAGGATTCCGAAGCTAAGGAAGTTAAAAATTTGCTAACGTTTGATGTTTCTGATTATTTTCAAGAAAATCTCTAATAATATCTTCGATAATATATTCTTAATAAAATAAATATACGGGATATATGTATAATAAGTATGTAAATATGTAGAATAAATTAAATAAACATTACACAAATAAAGAATTTACTACTTTATAATAACAAATATATACCTACATAATACATTAGAAAACTAAAATGTTACATATACACACATATGGAAATACGGAACAAAATAGTGAATTTTGCAACTTTTGACGTGACTTGGTAGATTTGAGGCCATTATATTACTATTATTAAATGACCTATATCAACATTTTATATATCGTTGAATTGGTAAATAAGTCTATTTTTATATTCTTTTAACATTTTTAAAGTATTTGCAAAATTAGTGGAGTTGTATTAAAAAAATTAAATTTTTTTGGATTTTCAGCTATTTAAAAAAAAAAAAAATATTTTTGAAAAATTACCAAAAATAGGTTATTGGAGCTATTTTATTGCTTTTTTAGGAACGAAAGCTTGATTTGTGTTTTATACATTACATAAGAAATAATATTAAAAATATTATGCTAATATGCTTTTAATATGCTTTTAAAAATAGTCGTTAAAAAACTGACTTTTAACATAAAATCTCCACTCCTGCATTCGTTTTTGGCCGGGCGGGAAGCAGTTTAGTGTTAAATCATTCTAAATCTATTTCTATAAAAAATATGGGTACAAATTTAGAAAAGCTTGCGTGACATTTTTTTTATTAATCGATAAAAATGAAACTATTTTTTAAAATTGACAATTTTCGGCCAATGTAGGGTGCAAACTTAAATCAATTCAAAATTTCTTTATTAACCATTTATGAAGCCTTATCTTTTGAAATTAATAAGGAAAAAATTTTTTTATTAACGGAAATTTGAGAAAAAAGTGAATGAATTGTACTATATTTTTGTAAAAAAATAGCCATTTTTCATGCCAATTTCAGAGTGCTGACTTTGAATATTTTTCACGTCTAGACGAATTGAGATAGTCCAAAAATTCTTTCAGCATATTATTTTGAAATATATAGCAAATTACAAAATATTTTTAAAAAATTTTTACCTCATATATCTCCGGACTTATTCTCGAAAAACGAAAGAAAGTCGAGGCAAAAAATCAAAAATTCAAAATTCAAGCGTAAATATCTTTTTAACTGTAAGAGATAACTTAGATGATTAATCTTATTTTTTCTTTGTCTTGCCAAGCACTTTCCAGAAATATAAAAAGCTTTAAAATCGGACTTCATTTGTACAAGTTACGATTTTTTTTAACTTTTACATACTCGAGGTAGTCAACTTTGACACCCTGTAGCTTATCTCGTGTTATCACAGGGTGACTACAAGATGATTTTTCTAAAAGCTTAGGTCCTCCTCTACAACTCTTCCATACATTTCAATTTGATCCGACCAGTAGTTTAGGAGATTCAGATTTATTACCAAAAAATTTGCGTTTGACCCCATTGTGTGACAGTCGGTTACGGAGTTACCATAGCTCCCATATAAACTCACTTCCAGGAATCGCTCTAAAGTGCATAAAATCGTTTTGATGTTAGTATCTGTATTTGTATATTTTTTTACATTTAGTAAAATTGACCATAGGTGTAATATAAATCCCCTTCCCGAATTTTTATGCTCGTACACAATGATGTAGGGTATCATATAATCGGTCTTGACAGACTTATCTTTCTTTCTCGTTTATACATACATATAGAATGTTATTTATTTTGAAAAATTGCCAAACATTGGTTGTTGAAGCTATTTGAGCGATTTTTTGAGAAGTGTAAGACAGATATATATTTTTTACATTACATACAAATTAATGATGCAAAACTGCGCAATTAAAAAAATTCGCTTAAAATACTGAGTTTTTTTTATAAAATCTGCATTCCTGTTTTCGTTTTTGGACGGACGGGAAGCAATTTAGTGTCAAATCGATCTAAATATATTTAATATCATTAATACATTAAAAAAAATGTTATAAATGAAACTTTTTTCCAAAAATTTACCTTTTTCGTAGGGTGCAAACCTAAATAAATTTTAAATTTCTTTATTAACCATTCATAAAGCCTTGTATTCTGAAATATGTAAAGAAAAAGACATTTTTTTTAAGAAAAATTTTGAGAAAAAAATTTCAGCATATTATTTCGGGTTATATTACAAATTACAGAAAGTTTCTGAAAAAAATTTTCCTCATACAATTTAGGACTTATTCTCGAAAAACTAAATAATGTCGAGAAACTTTTTTCCTTTACGAAATAGCTTAAGTGAGTAATTAAGTGAGTAAATTTTTCTTTATCTTGCCAAGCACTTTACAGAAATATAGCAATCTTTGAAATCAGACTTGATTTGTAGAAGTTTTAATCTTTTACATACTCGAGGTAATCAACTTTGACTACATTTTATCTCGTGTTATCACAACATGAGTTTTCTGAAAGCCTCTTCAACTCTTCTATACATTTCAAGTCGATCCGACCAGTATTTTAGGAGATACGGATTTATTACGAAAAATTTTGCGTTTAGCCCAATGCAGATGCAGATTGACATCCTATTGAGATTTAATATACCTTATAACCTCCTCCGCCATTGGTACTATTTATGTGTCAAATTTCGTAAAAATTTGTTCTGCCGTTAAGGCGTGAATGATACATAAACAAACAAATAAACAAACAAACAAATTACAACTAATTTTTACAATAAGGTCCGTTTATAAGTCCATTCACAAAAATTATAAAATTAAATATAAAAATATTTAAATTTTTACATAATTAATTAATTCTTACTTAATATTTTTTTATATTAAAAATTGTTAAGAATTCTGATTGAATAAAGAAGAAATTTTAAATGAGATAAAACTATTATGTAAAAACTTTAATATTTTTATCACTGGATTTCTTTGATGAAGAAACTCATATATACATGACTTCCTTTCATCAATTGCACTTCTAGAATTTTTTAAAAAATTATTATAATTTATATGTTGACTACATTTGTAGTCATCCGGCCAGGAGATGGCTATTTTTATGTGCACAGAAAAGCTTTTCGAGTAAAATACTTGCAAAAGTAGTAGAAATAGTCATACGGGAGCATAAAAGTTACGTGCGAATCCAACTGTTACTCTTTCTCTAAGATTGGATTAATTACTTTTCCTCTGATTCTTGTCTGTGAAAGAAATTAGGCGATCGTGCTATCAACAGACAAAGTTTTATTTTTTGGGCAGGTCTAATGTACATTTATGCAAACATTGAGATTATTTTGCTGAGTTTGCATTAAAAAAATAATAAATCCAAATATAAAGAATAAAAATCTCTACTAAGGTAGTAAATTATTGCAAATTGTGAAGAAACCAAGCGCTAGATCATGTTAATTTATAAGTATAATTTAATACCTATGTCAAATAATTATATGTGCATACCTCAAAAGTTATTTATTTATTTCCAAAATGCCCAATGATATGTTTATTATAGCAGTACTACGAATAAAATCCCAAGAGGGAACTAAAATTTTGCAAATAGGAACAATAGATAAAAACAAAAAAAAAAAAAAAAAAAAAAAATAAAAAAAAAATAAAAATTGTATCGCTCTTGGAAAATATAATAACCATAAAAATAATATTGCACATAAAGTTATTTGATAGGGGTACTATTCTGTGTTAAAATTTCATTCTCATATGTGGAAGAAGACGGTCGTTTAATAGAATATGAATTAAACATTGAAAATATTATTGAAATACAAAAAAGAAAATACTCACACTTACATATACATATGCAGTCGTATTCATATTTATTTACACATTATTGTTTTTTTTTCAAAATTTTGTTGTTGTATTGTCTGAAATTCATAGAGTATATTATCGTAATTTTCGAAAATATAGCGTTATTTGTTTCTGATATAAAAAGAAAAGTTCTTGTGCATTTTTCATTTCAAAAGTATTTACAAACTTTTTTTTTCAAAATTATTTACACAGCTTAAAAATTGAATTTTTAAGGTTTCCTAAATAAAGAAGAGCCAAAATGTTATATTTAAGATAGCATAAAATTTCCTGACACAATCTCAACTATAATAATCTCAAAAATTCGGAAACAATTCCAAAAATTATCAAAAAACTTTTAAGAGCCGAGCTGTGATTTTAATGAATGTTTAAAATAGTAGTATATCGTTGTTATGATTTGTAAAATGGTTAAAGGATCGTACAATATTTACTTAATAGAAACCATTATATTAAAACAAAAACATTTTAAAGAGAAATTAGGGAAAATCTGCCAGAAAAGTTTAACATCGCTTAGAATATATGCCAAATTTTCTGCAATCAAGCGCTATTATGTTCGCATTATCAAGTGTAGTTCAATAGTTCCATAATTGTTTCCTCTAAAATATTATGCAATTTCTAAATATTAACAGACTACATTATTACTAATTTTACTTTTGTAGAATATACAGATCTACACAAAATAAAATTGTGGAATTTATGAATTATGCATTTTATAATGCGAACATCAGTTTATTTCTATTTCCATACAAGGGATTCTTTTTATTAAAGATTACACGATGTTTTAGCTATTTCTAAACTTTATTAAAAATCTTAATGATGATATAAAATTTTAAACCTTCATTTAAATCTCATCTTGACTTTGAAAGTTTTTACATCATTTTTAGATTTTTGAGACTTAAAGTTGAGTTTGTATCACAAGATTCTATACTAACTTAAAAACAAAATTTTGGACCATCTTTAGCAATGTTAAACGTAAATAATTGATTTTTGAAGCTGTGTAAATAATTTTGAAAAATAAAAATCGTGTGTAAATACTTTTGAAATGAAAAATCCATAACAACTTTTCTTTTATTATCAGAAATAAATACTGCTGTTTTTTTAGAAATTACCACAATGCACTTTATACATTTAAAGCATTACAATAACAAAACAATTATTTCAAAATATTTTATAATAAATATATTTGAAATTTTAAAATGTATAAATATATTTTACTGTGACTATATTTAATACATATTACAGAATTTAGTAAATGAAAGTTATTTGCATGCGTATGATGAGATACGCAGGCGAACAGCATTTAAAGAAAATCAATCGGCAGTACGTGAACACAACACTATTTTTAATGCAGGAAAAATTTCCTTTCGTTTGGGAACAAATATTATGGCTGATATGGTATTTCGTTAGGTTATATGAAAAATATTAAAGCAGCGGTCCATATATTTTTTCGTATTCAAATAGATACAATTCGTTGTCAAAAATAAAAATAAAAGTGTTTAATTGACTATTTTCAACTGTATAAAATTGTATCAATTTCGATGTTTTTCGAACGCTTTTTTCTCTTTGCCTAGGTAAAAAGCACCGAGCACAATCGTGCTTAAAATTTCATGAGATCCCATAATATATATTTTATGCGGTTTTAGATTAATATTTCGATATATTACAAACGGAATGACAAACTCAATCTTTTGAATGATTGGCATAAAACACAATTTTTACAACTTTCAATCAAATTAGTTACTAAAGAAAAAATATGTAAGTCCCAATCAAAAAAAAAAAAAAAAAAAAATATTTGTAGAACAGGTCTAATGTACATTTATACAAACATTGTGTTTATTTTGCTGAATTCGCATTATAAAAGTAAGAAGTCAAAATATACAAAACACAAACTCTTTGCTAAGGTAGTTAATTATTGGAAATTGTGAAAAGACCAAGTGGTAGATCATGTTAATCTATAAGTGTTCTTTAATATTATTCTGTGCTAAAATTTCATTCTCATATGTGAAAGAAGCCGGTCGTATAATAGAATATGAAAATTTTGAAGAATATAAGGTACATAATTGAAATAAATTAAACATTAAAAATTATATTGATGTAAAAAAGAAAACACATACACATACATATGCATATGTATTTAATACATAAATATTACAGAATTTAATAAATAAAAGTTATTTGCATACGTACGATGAGATACGAAGTCGGACAGCATTTGAAGAAAATCGAGCGGCAGTACGTGAACACAACACTCTTTTTAATGCTGGAAAAACTTCCTTTCGTTTGGGAACAAATATTATGGCTGATATGGTGAGTCATCATAAGACAACAGTTAATGCAACGGTTCATTGCTTACTATAGGATTTTTTCCGTTTACTTAATTACTTTTTTTCGTTATAAGAGCTGTGATAAATGTTAATAATTTTGTATAGTTAGAACAAAACGACAATTTATATTTCGATATAACAAGGCACATAGTAATTATTTGTGTAGCTGTTTTCGGATCGGGTATGTTATAGCTCAAACCAAAAAAAAAAATTTATTGTAACACATTTAAACTACGAAGTTCTAAATGTATAATACAGATTACTAAAAATAAATTCTTGTATTTAGTAAATATAGCACCATGCACAATGGGGCAGAATCGAAATTTTTTGGAAATAAATCTGTAACTTCTGATCGGCGGGTTGGATTTTCATGAAATTTAGTATAGGCGTAGCAGAGGAGTGTAAAATGTTATGTTTGGAAGAGGGGCACAACAATCCCTCCGGGGGCGGAGCTAAGGGGTCTCAAAATTAGGTACCTCTGACATAAACAATTTTTAATCGCTTGCAAAATTTTTATTTCTCGTCCGATTTCAAATACTTTTATATATTGTAGTAGGCCCTGATAAGACCTATAAAAAAACATGCTCATATGTCCTATTTATCTCTTATAGTTTTCGAGTTATTTGCGTTTGAATTTTTAAGCACCATAATTTTGCATGATCTTGGTGCAGTTTTTTCATATATATCCTGGTATTTCCTACCAATTTTATTAGTTTTTTTTTTCCTAACTAGTTAAAGAACAAAATCATTCATTGAATAAAAAAATTTTAAGTCGATATCTTTACCGAGTCCAAAAATAAACGATTTTGAATTTGAAAATTTCAAAAAAGACAACTTTTTGTGTTTTTTTAGCCGAAAAAGTATCTACACTCTTTTTTATCTAAAATAAAATTTTCTTTAGCAACATATAACAATTTTGCACTTTTCTGAAAGGCAACTTCACAGATATGACTTTAAGATAAAAAAATAAGCCCAATAACTCAATTGGTCATGGAACACACCCTCCCGAATTCGACCCATTTTATATGAAAGTTTTGATTTTAGACCATATTTTCTCAAATCCCAAAGCAAGAATGGACAAGCGGAATATATTTTAAGAATCTTCAATATGTTGTTAAAAGTTTTAAATCAAAATCTACGGGACTTCGGAAAAATGTAAAAAATCCCATTTTTGGGAATTTTGATTAGTTTTTTGGGAATTCAGGAAAACCCTACCCCTGATTGAAATTTGGTTAACGCGCTTTTATTTATATCAATAAGTTACATATTTTCTGAAAATTTCATTAAGATATGTAGTACAAATGATGGAAACACAGCATGTTATTATATTTAAAAATTTGTATTTTCTCCAAAAACCCCAAATTGGGCCTTTTGTTTGGTTTATTTCTAAATAGCGAAAGAAATTTTAAAAATATGTATTCCAAATTAAGCTTATCCTTTAGCATATATAATTTCCGATTCAAGTCAATATCATGCCTCATTTCAGAAATATGGGCCTTTAAACTTTTATATTTCCAATTTATTGTATATATGACTATATTTTTACAAACTTGCAACTTTTGCTTTTAGCTTTGCGTGAATAATTACTTAGAAAATTATGAATATTTCTGTATACTTTTAATAATATCTATACACAAAATATTTTTATAAAAATAATTAATAAAAATTTTTTATTTTTACTAGCGTTGCCACATTTCCCAAATTTAAGTAAATCTTTATCCTTTTCTAAGCATTCATATATTTCTATTAATGAATTTAAAATAACAAAATAAACAAAAAATGTCTATCTTAACTTCATCAATATTATTATTTTTGGTATTATCATCTTCCTTAATAAATATTTTATTTCTAGAACGATTTTTTATTACTTATTTATATTAAATTTATGTAGACAATTTTTCTAATATTTTAAACTTATACTACTTATTTTCTATAAAATAATCTGTTGTATCTGTATATATATCTAAAAGATAATAAAGGTCCTTCAAGTCTTCAGTATTTTGAGTTGATAAAGGCTCATAATAAATCCAACGTTTTCTCATTGATGATAGTACATGGTCTGACGATAACAATAGGCTATTAAAAATATCCTCGTTTTGTGAGGAGGTGAAATTATAGTTGAATTTGTGTTCAATTATAATTTCGCTATGGCACAATACTTTATGTACTGTTGGTGTCATTTCTTTCCATGGATATAGAGAAACAAGTAGTTTAGATATTTCTGTTGTCTTTATTAATACCAGTTATTTTTGATGTAGCTTTGAAATTTCCGAAAAACCTTCTGGCTGTGTTTCTATCATTTGTACTACCACCAGTCGGCAGAGGTTTGTCGATGTTTAATCCCGTCTCTTCTCTGAATTCATCCTGGATTGTACTTTTCTCAGATATTCTAAGTGTTTTTAAATCCTCGTTGTTTCTGGTAGGTTTTGTTAAATTTTCTGGCACACTTCTATACTTTAAATCATATGCTATGTGCAGAAATTGCTCCATGAACCGTATTCTGGCGTGAAGTGGAGATATTCCGAAAGACAGAAATTCTTCATTAATACTCCTTGCTCTGCCAATATCCGAAAATTGTGATTTCGTTGTGTATTGGTTTATGATTATTGAAAGAGGTTGTAAATCATTTATTTCATCTTTAATATATTCCACTAAATCCTTTGTTGTTGTCTTCGACTCCCTTGTGTATTCGAACCAAATAGGTCTGCAAAAATGTTTTGATCCTGGAGTGGTGTTAAGCCATATATCTTCAAATGAGTTTTTACACTTTGATGAAGATTGTTTTAAGGAATAAGATCGCATTCTTAATGGCACCAAAGATGCCATAAATACGCTTTTATAATCCGCCATTTTCTTACTTCCACTACCATACTTGTATTCAGGAAGGGCTGATATAGATTATAGATTAATATAACGTCGCTGTTATTTACTTTTTCCAGCTGATCTGCAGAAAAATCTGCAACTATCCTAGTAGCTGTATTCTCAAGCAAAGAAAATAGCTCTACACATACTTCCTTTTCGGTAACCGTAACGTATGGTAAAATAGTTTGCTTGTATGATGGTATGATGGTAGAATTGAGTCCCTTTTCAAGCAGAACTTTTCTTAAAATTTGATATTAGTTTCGGCTGAGGTCCAGTTCAAGCATTAAAGCAATTGCTTCTTCCTCTGTAAAATTGGATTGTGATGTTGGAGTAGGTACACTTTCGCCAATCCGTTTAAGAAGTTTTGGTGATGCAGTTGACAGTATTTCAACAATATTAATTGCACTCTTAGGTTGCTTCTCCTTTTTTAACATTTCTTTGAATGTACCAGAAACTTCTTCATTCGAAATTATAGAAAGCTTATGGGCCAGTCATTTTTTCTTAGATCTTGTATTTAAATCATCATATGTTTTGCAGTCAATATTTCTATATCAGTATCCATCCAATCGGAATGTTTAATTTATAATCTGTTAGTACGCTGATTCAACGACTTCATTTTTACGTCATACAACTTTAAAAAGCTCTCTATGTGAGATTTTGCATGATATGTAGTTTTTATGAATTCCACTATAGATTCTAAACGATTAAGATCATTTTTAGATAAACTCCACAGAACACAACACAATTGTTCATGTTTCAATATAATCACCATGGTAATCAACTGCGTTGTGATGTTGATAAGGATTAGCTGATATTATATGTTGCTGTTAGGTATCACCGGAAAGGATATTACCTGTGCATTGTCACTAGGTCATAAAAATATAAATTTTGAACCATCAGTAATAGATAAATGCTGCAGCTAGGTATCACCGGAAAGGATACCTGTACATTGCCACTAGATGATAATTTATATATTTATCATCATCAATAGATAAACCATCATCAATACATTTGTTAAATTTAGGTAAACACCATAGATGTTAACTAAAACAATACATATTGATTAAGTTAAAATAGACATTTTTTGTTTGTTTTGTTATTTTAAATTCATTAATAGAAATATATGAATGCTTAGAAAAGGATAAAGATTTACTTAAATTTGGGAATGTGGCAACGCTATTTAAAATAAAAAATGTTTATTAATTATTTTTATAAAAATATTTTGTGTATAGATATTATTAAAAGTATACAGAAATATTCATAATTTTCTAAGTAATTATTCACACAAAACTAAAGGCAAAAGTTGCGGGTTTGTAAAAATATAGTCATATATACAATAAATTGGAAATGGAAAAGATTAAAGGCACATATTTCTGAAATGAGGCATGACATTGACTTGAATATTTTTGTAAAAGATCGGAAATTATATATGCTAAAGGATATGCTTAATTTGGAATATATATTTTTAAAATTTCTTTTTTTATATAGAAATAAACCAAACAAAAGGCCCAATTTGGGCTTTTTGGAGAAAATACAAATTTTTTAATTGTAATAAGATATCTTAATATCTAAAGCCCAGAGATGTGCTTCGATTGGCATAACGGGTGCCGTAAGAAGCACACCTCAGGCGGCACTTGACGTCATTCTGCATCTCCTACCCATTGAGGAGTTCGTGATGGGAATGGCTGTAAGGAGCCTGCTTAGACTTAGTGAACTAGGACTTACAGGATTAATCAGAATAGGACATTCCAAACTTTTAAACGAGGGTAATCTCGATGGACATGCCCTGGTTCCCTCTGGATCCACGGACTATATGTGCACGGAGGTCGATTTCGGGGAAAATCCTATACTGATTATCCCGAGTAGGAACCAATGGTCAGATAGGGAGAAACTATTCAGTGGAGTATCGGTAGTCACTGATGGATCCAAAATGGATACAGGCACTGGTGCAGGTGTGTATATAGTTGAGGAAAACATCAGGAAAACGTATAGACTCCCGGATAGTTGTAGTGTGTTCCAGGCGGAAATTCTAGGTATTCTTAGGGCCACAGAATTGATTGCAGGGAACATTGAAGTGAATACAGTGGTAACTCTGTATGTAGATAGCCAGGCGGCGCTGAAGGCCTTGAAAGGACATTTTGTCAAGTCTAGGCTAGTTAGCGACTGTAAGAAGGCTCTTAGGAGATTGATGGAAAATTATCATCAGTAATGAGGTAGCTGACGAATTAGCTAAGAACGACTCAGTTTTGGATAGGACTGCAAGTGAAAGCGGTGTGAGACCACCTCTAGGCTTTTACTTCAGGTTAATTAGGGAGTGGATTCGTGATAGAACCAATCATGCATGGAAACGTAGAACGCACTGCAGATTATCAAGGGTCCTATGGCCCAAACTTGATAAAGCAGATACAAATCTACTTTTAAGCATGAAAAGGGAAAACCTGAAGACTATGATAGGTATTCTGACAGGTCATTGTCCCATAGGGGGAATGATAGGGAATTGGGATAGAGGTTCCTCCGGTCTTTGCAGAATGTGCGAAGATAATGAGGAGTTAGAGACGGTGGAACATATCATATGTCACTGTCCATGTCTACAACTAAGTAGGCAGAAATGGTTAGGCAGTCGATTCCTTGACGAATTAGACAGTATATATAGAGATAGATCTCGATAGATTAATAGGATTCGTCATGGGAATAGGCTGGCTAAGAGGGGGTAGTTGGCTCAGAGCGAACGATTTAGGGCGGTAGCACTTTGCCTTTCCAGATTCTTTCTATTCTTTTCTATACTTTTCTAGGTCTCAGCTTTTCTCTTTCATTTTCCTTCCTGATCTTTTCTATGACTCGTCTGTAGTTTCTTTCTATATTCTCTACGAAGGGACTCACAATGGACCTCTTGGTCTCCGAGTGGATGCACAAGCACTCTTTTGAGTGCTGTGCAACCCTTCTCTACCTACCTACCTATCTTAAAGAAATTTGTAGGAAATATGTATCTTATTAATATAAATATAAGCGCGTTAACCAAATTTCAATCAGGGGTAGGGTTTTCCTGAATTCGCAAAAAAACTAATGAAAATTCACAAAAATTGGATTTTTTAAATTTTTGGCTATAGAATCCACATTTTTCCGAAGTCCATTCGTGCTTTGGGATTTGAGAAAATATGGTCTAAAATCAAAACTTTTATATAAAATGGGTCGAATTCGGGAGGGTGTGTACCATGACCAATTGAGTTATTGGGCTTATTTTTTAATCTTAAAGTCATATCTGTGAAGTTGCCTTTCAGAAAAGTGCAAAATTGTTATATGTTGCTAAAGAAAATTTTATTTTAGATAAAAAAGAGTGTAGATATTTTTTCGGCTAAAAAAAACACAAAAGGTTGTCTTTTTTGTAATTTTCAAATTCAAAATCGTTTATTTTTGGACTCGGTAAAGATATCGCCTTAAAACTTTTTTATTTAATAGATAATTTTGTTCTTTAACTAGTTAAGAAAGAAACTAATAAAATGGGTCGGAAATACTAGGTTATATATGAAAAAAACTGGACCAAGAACATGCAAAATTATGGTGCTTAAAAATTCAAACGCAAATAACTCGAAAACTGTAAGAGATAAATAGGACATGTGAGCATGTTTTTTTTATAGGTCTTATCAGGGCCTACAACAATATAATAAAATATTTGAAATCGGAGGAGAAACAAAAATTTTGCAAGCGATTAAAATTTTTTTATGTCAGAGGTACCTAACTTTGAGCTCCCTTAGCTCCGCCCCTGAGGGGATTGTTGTGCTCCCCTTCCAAACTTAACATTTTACACTCCTCTGCTACTCCTATACCAAATTTCATCAAAATCCAACCAGCCGATCAGAAGTTACAGATTTATTTCGAGAAATTTCGATTCTGCCCACTGTGCAATGTACATTAGAGAGTTTCGTTGAAAAAAAAAAAAAATAAATGTGTGAGAAGATCGCTCAAATTGTGTTTATTGATAAACTAAATATGTAGTTCTCGACATATATATTTTGACAGCAATAAAATATGAATTTACTAAATTCGTAAAAATAGGACTAAAATGGCAAATTAAATATATTACTGATTTATATACTTTACTAACAAAATTGTTCAATATGAATCAGAAATCATTATTGTATTTGTCATAAGTATTTTGAAGAATTTATTTCAAAATCACACATTGAAAAATCGTCAAAAATTTCCCATACTAATTTGGGTTATATTTAATTTTTAAACTATGTATAATTTATTTTTTGACTAAGCATTTCTAATTTTGTGGGTGATTTTTCGTTTTTATAAGAATTTTAAATTAAAATTTTAAATAAATAAAATTATGTTAATTTTTTTTATAAATAGTTTCTAAAAAATAATTATAGTCAATATAGTAATTCCTTAAAATTAGTTATTTTTTATTTGGATAAGGAAGCGCTGCATCGAAAAGTTTTGGTAAATATAAATAATATAGAATTTTTGTGCTAATAAATACACAAAAATTCTTAAATGGATGATTCTGTAAAAATAAAATTAACAATTGCTAATAAGAATTTTTTTCTTTGCTGTTGAAATACTAACATTTTAGCCCTTTTAGAGCAATTTTAAAAATCAAAAAAGGCTAGAATTAAAACGAATATTTTGAGGATAAAACCTAAGTAAAAAGACTAGATATAGCATTAAAAAGGCTAAATTGGTGACGCTGCTAACAACGTAATAAAGAGATACAAAATTGCACCGTCAAGAAATCATCCACCTGCGGAGAGAAAAATTTTAAAAGAATCTCGATTAAACACTAAAGAACATGGACCAGAAATAATAAAATTACATAAAGATAGCTTTTATAATAAATAATATACATCTCATCAAAGTAAACTAGGACAATGAAAAAACTTATATAATTTGTAAGAAATTTTACATAGAAATATTTTTTTATTATGAATTAAATATTATATTCTTATCAATTATGTTTGTAATTTAAATTTTTTTCAAATGCAGACATGTAGTAAGGTGTGCGTTCAAATAAAGCATATGTTTTTTAACAAAAGATGAACCTAATAAGTTAGGACGAAAACTAAATCAACTACTTGTAGCATTTCTTCTCCAGATTTTTCTGATATATCATTTTATATAAAAATTAATTACTAACCACATTATTTCTAATTTTTTTAAGTCTGACTTCTGAAAAAATTTAATGTATTTTACGAAATTTTTCGCCGTATTTCTCTATAAGAATTTAAAATTTATAATTACAATTAAGCACTGCTGAGGTCTTCATAAATTCGCTTTTAATTTGGATCCTTAACAATTGCCAAAATTCTGGGTAGTTTAATTAACTAATACTCTGTGGGATTAAAATAACATTCCCAATTTCGGGAATGTTACGACATAATTCTAAATCTGGCCAGGACATGTTAAAAATACTATTGCATATCAAGAGTGTTATCAATGTCTTTTTATGACACTCTTTGTTATGATTCTATTCAAACTAAAGAAGCAAAAGAATCATATAACTTGTCGCATTTTGAGTAAACTTGTCATACAACAAATTGTTTTGTAAATTTTTATTGTTTTTAGATGATTATTCGGTATACAAAACTTGTACCTTGGAACATGAAAAAAGTCAGCAATAACGTGTGCTTTCCTAGCTAAGGCAGAATATTGAAAATATTTTTATTTTTTTATTGTTGTGGAGCTTTGATTATTATTTGCCTTAGAGTTCTTCTATACTATAATTATATGGCAATAGTGCCTAAGACGATGAAGCCATGTACGAACGTTTGTCTGTTGAAAGTACGATAGGGCTCGGGGCTGTCTGTCGAAATGCCTCTTCAAATTTTGCCACAACAATTTTTTATTAATTGAAAATACAGAAATAAAAAAGTCCGCTAATCCGAAAAAAAGTTTAATTTATTTATTTATTTGCCTATGGATTTTTGTTCTTACAGATATTTTATAAGTATGTATAATAATTTACAATTAAATGTATATAAAAATTAACAGAATTAGTTTAAGAAAATTATTATAGATTTTTTCACACTATCAGAACTTAATGAAAAATCGATAAATCTGTATAATTGGTTAAATGTATTGCACATTTTCCTAACTGGATCGGCATAATTGGATCTAAAAAAGATCACCGATAAAGGAATGAAGTTACGGGATGGACATCAAGGAATGTTGAACATAATTTCATTAATTAAAAATTCAGAGCAGATATCACCATTGTTTAGATTTAAGATAAATGATACATTCAACATTGTCCTACGGCTTTTTAATGTAAGTAGTTTTATAGGAGAAAGACGTGCATAAAGATCCACAAAGGCAAAACAACGGGAAATGTTTTTGCAACAATTCAATTGCATTGGAGTGGGTTTCATAAACAGGGTCCCATATTACAGATCCATATTCAAGAATTGGGCGTACACGTGAAGTATATAAGGTTTTTTGCAATACATGGGTCTTTAAATTCTTTTGCCTAACGTTTTATATGTACAAGTGCATCTCTTTATTATAGTTGTTGTTTAGAGTCAAGGAGTATACCCAAATTCTGGAAATTTTCAACTGTTTCAACTTGGAGGTCACCAAGAAAATAATTCACTACTAAGGAGCATTTCTTGCAAATTACAGTATCTTACATTTATTCAAATTTAGCCCCATTTGATTAGAGATTTCAAGTCCTTTTCAAATCCAAAATTTGATTGAAACTTGAAATCATAGTTGACAGTATCATTGAGAAAATCAGCAAGCATATTACCTATAATTGTATCATCACTTGATGCAGTTTTTTGATAAGTCATTGCAGAAGGATAACCAGTCGTTTTTTTTTTGGAATTGATAAATTTATAGAATGATCTGGGATTTTGATGCAAGTTAATTTTAATTCTATTTAATTTATTTAATCTAGTGCAGTCGGCACGGCATACAGAATATTTTAGATAGTAAACAGAAGATCCAGAACATTTAAATTTTTTGTAGAATTTATTTTTTTATTTTTAGACATAGCCAAATGTTTTTTATTCCAAGGTGTCACAGACAGTGATTTAAATATATTTTTTTGGAATATATAAGTCCATAAAGAAAAATATTTTGTTATAAAAAAAAGTCAAAAATCTGTAGCAGAGATTCCGATGAACTTGATGCACGTGATAAAAGGTTATGCCAGTTTGTGTTTTTAACAAATAATAGTGAGATTGTTTGAATAAAAATACTTTTTCAGCTATTGTGGGCATCGGCGAAACACGTTCTAATGGTATAAATGTAGTCAATTTAATTGTAAGTTGATGTCTGTCCTCCGGAAGAGTAATATGGGTGTAATGTTTGATATAACATTCTTCCATCATTTACTAATTTAAGTCAAGTATTTTAGAGAAACCATTTAGAACAACATTTATTTGAAAAAGGTTTATGTCGTATAAGATGTTAAAGAAATCTATCCAATCTTCTTTTAGTTTAATACACAAATACTTCCAAGTTATAGATGCCATATTAAAGTTACCTGTAACAGTGAGAAAATCATTTTTATTAGTTAAGCGGGAAACAGATTTAATAGCTTCAGTTTGTTCAATATAAACAGAATGCGGAGACGAAGGAGGGACGTTACGATTATCTTCTTATGATAAAGTTTAATAATCACGGAAATAAATTCAATATCAAGGGATTAGTCAATTTCTAGGAGTTCAGAAAATAAGTTATTGGATACGGCTATCAGCACTCCACTACCATAAGTACTGTGATCGCAATGATAAATGTTGTAACTAATACAAAGAATTTCGGCATTAAGAAAAATATTGTTAAACCAAGTTTCGGTAAACACTATGACCTGGTGATTGAATTTGAAAGTTTCAATAAATAAATTTGATAATATCGTTCTTAAACTTCTTAATTTTGATAAACAAGAGAGATCGAATCACGAGCAATATTATTAGTTTTTTGAAACGTTCTGTTCACTCTGAGGAAGAAATCCATTTTTAATCTTTGACTTTCTATATAAACATATTCACGTACTAAAGAAAGAGATCAGCAGCAATAGTTATCTTGAAAGATGTATTAGATCTTTGTTGCGAATATTGAAATTTATGTATCAAAATGTCAGCATGTGGACCAGTTTTAGATTTTATGTAGTAGCCAATGTAGTCTTTGGAAGTAGCACTTCAAGAGTTATTTGTATTGAGACATTGTATTTTGTGTTCGTTTTTTTCAAAAACTAAGTCGGTAAAGATTTAAAATAATTATTTTCAGCGGTAACTAAAGAATAAGTTATTGAAGGTATCACAGTAGATTTATTAGATGTTTTTTCTTTCTTCGGAGATGAAATATTATCCAATTTAGGAAATTTAGTAAATAATTCCAAAGTTCGAGTTTTTTTTTTGTTTGCAAAGATAGAAATTGCTTATTATGTTGATTAACACTTCAAAACACTTAATAAGTTTAATTAGTCCAGGAACAAGCCATAAAAACGAAACATAAGCATGAAAAACAACGGAAACCAAAACTGGGCATTTTCGCCAATTTTGCCGCCCACCTCTCATAATAGGTGAAATTTTTAATTAACATAATTTTTGCATTAATTTTAACCATAAGTAAATATTTATTTTATCGAAAAATTTTGAATCACTCTAATATATATATACATCCCCTACTGATGGTGGGTACTAAAGATCCGGCCAAACCGAATATAACATTCTTTCTTTTTTAATTTTCAGGCCTGATATTATACTGCTCACCTAGTGGCGAAATAGTACCTAAGTTCTTAAAATTGTTTGTTGTTTGAAAATTTAAATATTCTTTTTCTATCCCCTAAGTTTTGCTAAGTATGAACGTTCTCTGACATCTTCAAAAATATTAAAAATAAACAAAAAAAATAAAAGCACAAAATCTAACAAAATTATTTAAAAATTCTAAAAAAATGGTAATATATTTTGCACCATAAATTTTTTTCTTTATATCTTAGAAGTTATCTCAAAAGTTTTAAAATTTACTGTTCTTTTATTTATATTTGATGCTATTAGGATGGCATCAAAAATTGTTTTGCCCAAAAGTAAGTGTGATATTTTTAATGATTAAAAATATTCAATAAAAAATGAACATAATTATATAAAAATATTTTAGGATCAATAATATATAACTATGATTTTTGCTGAAAAAAAAAGTTTGAAAAGTTGTGAATACATAAAAGCTTAAGCTTTTTGTTTATTTTCTTGTGCAATTATTAATAAAAAACGCTAAAATTTAAATTATATTATTACAGTAAAAATGTTATTTATGTTTGTATTCAATAAAATTCCTTTGGGAAACAAAATGGACTTTCTGCCTTCATCTGTATATTAGGTTGATCGACTGGATATTCCAAACAGTTTTAAAGTACTGTGGGTTTTTCAAAATGTTAATTTTTCGAACGTCGAATAGACCGGTTTTGTTTTTAACATAAAAAAACCGGTATTAAAAATTTTATTTAAGAAAAAAACACATGTACTAAGTAATAGGGTTGCCAAACGGCCTTGAATGAACATGATTGTCAAGAGATTTTAGAACTTATCACATTTCAAGTTCAAATGTAATTTGTCAAGCTAAAAACAATTTGCAGTTATATAAAAAGTTGAGTAAAATCTGAATTATTGCATTATGTGAAAATATTGCACAATTTCAACAAATATAACTGTCCTAAAATATTCGCTAAATTTATTATATTTGAAATAAAACATTTTTTCATAAAAAGCTACCATATTTTAAAGAATATTATTTGCGCATCTTAAACTTTGTGGAATATAATTTACACCATTTTAGATGGAGAAGTTTACGTAGATTTTATTTTTGGTCATAAATATTTTTAATGGAATGCGCTTTTGTTACTTTTTTTGCCTTGTGAGGACATGTTTCTAAAATATCTTGTCTCTGTAATTATATAAGAACAAAAAAATATATTTTTTTCATACTTAGCATTGAAATTTAGTTCAGAAAATTTTTAGGAAATTTCATTTATTGAAAATTTTTCAAACATGTAAGATGGAAACGGAAATTTTAATTAAATTTAAAACAAAATATTTTTTAAGAATTAAGAAAAAACCGTACAATTTTTTAAATAATTTTAAAGAAAGATTTGGAAACAATATTAACACGAAATTTCGGGAAAAAGAAGGTTTTTAAATTATAAATTTATTTAATGCCTTCAAAATAATTATAATTATTGTGTTTATTGTTAGGGATTCAAGGGAAAATATCCTACGCGCAATTTTCATTAATATTTTGAAAAGAAAAGAGAAAAGATACAGAATTTGAGATCTTTTCAGAGTGGTTTTATATCAAAATTTTTTTACCAATAACAAAAATTCTGATAATTTTCCTGAAGTCATTCAACAGAATCCAGTCTTTCAACAGAATCCGGAAACAAAATGGCCTTTCTAAAATAAATTAGAATTTGCAAATTAACTGGCAACATAGAAAAATGTATTATTTAGCCTAACAACGTAAATGTATCTAACTTAACTCTACTTAATCGTAACCTTTTCCAAACTTAAACGTAACGTAACCTAAACATATCGTAAACTAAATTAACATTTCGTAGCTTAATTTTAAATATTGCAACTGAACTTAACGTAACTTAAAACTAACAATTTATTTATTTTTTTTGTTGTTAATTATACTTACCTATATATTAATCTTTTATTAGTCACAAAACTTAACTAAACATAATGTAAAAATTTATTTTTTTTTATATGCAAATACACACACTTACACACACATAATTCACACATACATTCAAAACACACACACATCTAAAATGAAATACAAATAAATACAGTAAGTATTTATATTGAATACTTACCTTACATATACTTAAACCTAAACCTGAAATTTCCCTGCCAGCATATAGGTGATAGTTTTATCCACTATCAGAAAAATGACTCTTTCTAGTTAGTATTCTCAAGATGTTATTTTCCTGTTAGTAAACAATTTTACAAAAACAAACAACATTAATTTCGATTTTTCATCTACTTATTCTATCTACATTTCTTACTAACTAAAATGTCGAAAAAGTCACTTAAAAGTTAGTTTTAGGATAAATATAGTGTTACCAAACACTGTCTCCCATTAGTGTTCTCAAGATGTTATTTTCCTGATAGTAAAAAATTTTACAAAAACAAATAACATTAAATTAGATTTTCGACCTTCTGAAAGTAAAAAACCATTAGATTGTTTTTAAATTAAAAACAAAAAATATGTGGAAGACGATGGTACTTAGTTGGCGTGTTACTTTTAAAGGCAAGCAATCGATTTTTTAAAAGTGAGAGAGAATAGTTATTTGGTGTGAGAGAGTATTGTCAAGTGGATTTGTGTGTGTTAAGCTTTTGAGGATTGATTTTGTGTATGATGGAAGAAAACCAGTTTTAGTGTATAGATAGAAAATAGATACCTGTTGTGTTTTTAAAGATCAAGGTGTTTGAAATGCTATGATAGAGATATTTTTATATTTTTGTTGATGTTTTGGTATTAATTATTCTACGAATGTTTACTAGCTATAGATTTCTCTTTTTTGAATGGGATTTTGTAACCTAAAATATTTTATTAGAGGATTATTTGTTGAATGGTATTCCAACTGAATTTTCTACTTGTATGTAAAGGTATAATAGGCAGCAGTGAACTTCATTGATTTGATATTCTTTGTTTTTTTTTTTTTTAATAATGTTGGATGGTTTTGTTTGTTTTGGAAGCATTTAGAGTGATCTTTGATTGTGTAGGGTAATTTTAGTTCTTTTTTTTTAATAAGTTGTTAACAATTTTTTTGATATGTAATTAAATAAAATAGATAGACTAATGATAATTTCAATTTAATGTAAAATTTGTTGTTATTGCATTGTGTGGGTTATGTAAATAAGTGTGTAAGTTAGTGGTAGTTATTATAAAGCAGTGCATAATTGTAGTAGCCCATAAATGAATAGCGGAAGCTTGTTGTAACAAATATTTTTGAGAATTAGAATTGTTGCACCTATAAAATTTTATTTTTTTATGATTCTTGTCACGACCGTATATTTTAGGTGAGATATCTGTGGTTTTTTGAGATTTCTTTATTGGTTAGGTGGTCATGCTAATTTTGGAAGGATCTTTGATTGTATGGATTAATTTTCTGATTTGTTAATAAACTGCTGACAATTATTCCGTAGATAACATTGATAGGTTAATGATAATTTCAGTTGAATGTCAAATATGTTAATGCATTATACGATTACTTAAATAACTGTGTAACTAAAGCAGTAGTTATATACAAGACAACGAATGACTGTAGAATGCATAGAGAAAGTTCATTGTTGTACCAAAAAAAATTAAATTTTGTATCAAATTCCGTACCAGAAACAAGACCTATTCCCTACTTTGTGGTCTTCACAATTGCGATGGAGTTCATTGACTGTAAGGCTAAATATATTCATATTTTCACCGATTGCATTGTAAACTATTATCATTGCAGTTTATTCTTTACACTTTATACATACTATATACTTTATGCCTTATAATTTATACCTTACACATTATTCTTTATACTATATACCTGATACTTTATACCTTGTACTTCATACTCTATACTTTATACATTATACATTTTACTCTATACTTTATACATTATATTATTTATGCCCTATAACTTATATTTTATACCCTATACTTTATACATTATTCTTTATGCCTTACACCTTATACTTTATACCTTATACTTTATACTCTTTACTTTATACTTTATATTTTTTACTTTGTACCCTATAATTTACACCTTATTCTTTATACCTTATACATTATGCGTTATACCTTATAATTTATAATCTATACTTTATACCTTATATTTTATACTCTATACTTTATAATCTATATTTTATACCTTATTTTTTATACATTGTCCTTTATGCCTTATACATTATACTTTATACATTATACTTTATACTTCATAATCTATACTTTACACCTTATTCTTTATACTTAATACTACGTTTATTAATACTATATTTTATACTCACTACCTTATATCTTATACTTTATACTCTATAATTTATACCTTATACTTTTAATCTATACTTTATTCTTTATGCCTTATATCTTATACCTTATACTTTACACTCTATACTTTACACCTTATACTTTATGCCTTATACATTATAAGGAATTACATTATATTCTATGCTTTATACCTTATACTTTATCCTTAATACTTTATATTTTACATTTTATACTTTATGCTCACTACTTTACACCTTTTACTTTATACTCTATACTCTATACCTTATACATTATGCGTTATACCTTATAATTTATACTCTATATTTATACCTTAAATATTATACTCAACACTTTATACGCTATACTTTATACTATATACCCTATACTTTATACCCTATAATTTATACCTTATACTTTATAATCTATATTTTATTTCTAATATTTTATACATTATCCCTGAGGCCTTTTACCTTATACTCTATACTTCATAATCTATACTTTACACCGTACTCTTTATACTTAATACTATAATTATTAATACTACATTTTATACTCACTACCTTATATTTTGTACTTTATACTCTATAATTTATACCTTATACTTTATAATATATACTTTATTCATTATTCTTTATGTCTTATATCTTATACCTTATACTTTATACTCTATACTTTATACCTTATACTTTATACATTACACTCTATGCTTTATACCTTATACATTATACTCTATGCTTTATACCTTATACTTTATGCTTAATACGTAATATTTTATACTTTATACCTTATACTTTATACATTATTCTTTATGCTTTATATCTTATACCTTATACTTTATACTCTATACTTTACATCTTATACTTTATAATTTATACCTTTCATTTTACACTCTATACATTATGCCTTGTTTTTTATATTTTATACTTTATACCTTATACATTATACTCTATACTTTTATCTTATACTATATACTTTACACTTTATACTTCATACTTTATACTCTATACTTCTACTCTATACTTTATGCCTTATACTTTATATTCTATACGTTTATATATTATACTTTGTAAATTATTCTTTATTCCTTATACTTTATGCTCTATACTTTGTACTTAATACTTTATACTCTATACTTTATGACTTATACTTTATACTTTATTCTTTATACTTAATACTTTATACATTATACTATATTATTTTGTACCTTGTACTTTACACTTCACACTCTATATTTCACATTTATACTTTATACTTTACACTCATTTTTTATTAAAAATTAACTACTTTTCTATTCAAATATTTTTATTTTGGAACCAATTGGAGCTGACCTATAAATATATGATTAAAACTACATATTTAAAACGCAGAAGAAAACGATCAAATGCATCCATAAAATAACATCAAAAATAGAACTAAGTGCATATTTTGTGTATTTTTGGAAGTTGTTAATAATTACTTTCAAAAAAAAAAAAAAATAATAATAAATAAGTTAATAAATAAAAAAGTAAAATAAATACATTATTTTCAATGACAATATAGTGTTAAAATCATGACTTTTTCAGCTCTTTTTAATTTTTCAGTTTTTTTCTGGAATTAAGATTCATATTTGCTCACGTTTTGTATTTATTACTAACTAATTCTTCTTTAAAAATTATCAACATAAATATATTTTATTTTTCAAAGTTCCTAAATTTATCTAAATTTTAACAGTATTTAAAAATATGTGACTTTTTTGAAATTTTGAATTGAAATCAATGAAAAGCAATTCATATCATTTGATATAGAGCATTTTATTTTGTGTATACAATATTTTCATATTAAACTTTTACACGATTGATCATAAGGAAACCGTATATCCTTCTTTAAATATCTACTTAGTTTCAATTGCTAGCTGCATAAAGTATTTAATTTTCAGATAGTTGTAACAACATTCGCTAATCAATAAATAAATTATGCAAATATCGTTAAAAGTATATTTATTGATCTACTCCAATGTAATTCCGCTATACCATGAACGTTATATTCCGCAAAGAAAATGGACGTTTAAAGACATTTGATACAATGGTATAATCAAAATCCAAATTCTACTACACCTAGTTAATTTTACTGTTATGCCTAGAAAGCCTTAAATAATTTTTTACCAACCAATTTTTCTTAATATATTTATAAGATTTTCATGACAAATCTATGTATTTGTTAGTATGTATTATATCTGTTCTCACATATACATGTGATTTTATCTATTAAGAGATATATTTTACTACATAATTACATATAACATGAGCGAGAGCAACAGTTAAATCAAATAATTGGATTTATATACACTATGTTTAAGATATCTTCGTAAATTTAAATAGAAAATAACACATATTTTTTAACGAAAAACATGTAGATTTTATTATTAACCAACTGTGTTGTAGGAATTAATTCTGATTTCATTTTCATGGCTTTTATATCTCGGATTTGGGTTATTAGTGTGTGGACTTCGCTTGTAATATTTATCCATAATCTTCGTAATATATTTCTTTTCCTCATTTAAATGAAAGCAGCATATCTTCTTTTGAACGATTGAATTTTCTGTAAAGATTCTTAAAAAATCATGTTCTCAAAACTCAACAAAAATACACCAATATCAAATATCTTGTAAGCTTCAGATCACTTGAATCACTAAAAGCAAAAGCTAAAAAGTGAACCATCCCTAACACTACACTAAATAAAAGATTTTTCTTTTTTAATTTTATGTAGATAATTATTAACTTTAATATGAAAAAAATATGTATTATTAAAAGATTCCAGTTATACCTCTAAAATTACAGGAGATGAAATATTAGCCATAGGCGTACTATTACAATATTTATTCTTAATGTAAATAGAACATAAAACTAGAATACAAATCGAAATAACAAAAAGTGATATGTATCCTTACACAGTTTTAACCTTTAAATTCTTTAACTCAGTTTTGATTATATCAACATCAATATGTAGTTTATCAATATATTTGCTATTGTTTAAAATGTTTACAGTAACTGGTTTTATAACTCTAATATTAATTTTATTGTAATCTATCAGCCATGATGATGTTTGAATAGACGATTTTTGTTTTGATGTAAAATATGCCGAAGAATATAACGTGATGACGAAGGTGTTCTGCAACACATCCTGATGGTAAAGTTAACAAACCTTTTAAAGGTAGCATTATCGAACTGCGATTATGATTATCACAGTCCACACTTAGTGTGAATGTATCAGAAACAGTAAATAACCACTGATTTTCTGTTGATAATTTGATCCAAACACTTTTCTTTTCAACTTCTTCAAAATTACATTCAGCATGCCTTGACAGTTTTAGTGCTGAAATTTCACATGTTCGTTCAACAGCTGATTTCCATGAAAAATTATTTCTACAATTAAATTGGTCATCATTGTTTTTAGTACATGCATTAAGTTGCAATTGAGACATCAGTATACACTATATCGATTTAAAAAAAATTACTTGATAGCTGATACCAGACCTGATAGCTGATACCAGACCTGATAGCTGATGCCAGATCTGATAGCTGATATCAGATCTGTTAGCTGATACCAGATCTGATAGCTGATACAAGACCAGATAGCTGATACCAGGCCTGATAGCTGATACCAGACCTGATAGCTGATACCAGATCGATGTAGTGTATACTGATCTAATACGTTTAATATCTAATAATATACTGATAATTAAATATTTATTTAAATCATCATCTTTACTTACAACCAGAAATCCATACTTGTCTTTCCAACATTTTCTACAGATTTTATGAAACTTTTCATAATTCATATCACTGCCAACATGATCTCCATATATATGTCTCAAATTCATTTAATCTTGCTTAAATATAATAATCATATTAGCATTATATATAACTAAATGTTTTTGGATTCTTGTATAAGTTTGACGTAAATAGAATGAATTAGCATTTTTATGTCTACTCACACAAAATACATCTTCCTGGTTACCAATTTTGCGGTCCTGGATAAAAATTATAAAAACATTTGGAATGAGTAGATAAAGGAATTAACCTTTGAACGCTGCATGCAAAGATCACGATATAGCATATTCCAAAAGTAAAGATATAAACATAAGACATCAAACTTAATAAATAAACAACACCTAAATATTATGAATTTAATAAATTATAACTTACTTTGCTTTTTGACAAATCGCGTGACAACTGTAAGACTAAATGCTGTATTGTCAAATTATAATACTAATATTAGAGTTCAAGAAATACCATCAAATACTGCATTATATTTTGATAATATAGGAACAATAAACATGATTAATTCAAGGTGGAATCTATTTATTTACTATGATTTCTATGAATTTTACGATGAACTTAAGAAAATGAAAATCATAACAGAAGTTATACAAAATGAGTTCTTAATTAATAAATATGGCAAAGAGATATGTGAATTGTTAAAACGAAGGTTCGATAAAATATATTATTCATTGCAGCAAGACAATTTATTTCTAAAATCAAAAACCGTGATTAACGAAGATCATCAAACTCTGCAAACAAAAATAAAAAACTATTTTAACAACCAGCAAGATTTGAATCAGCTTATGATTCAACAAATATCAATTTTAGATTCTACAAAGAACATATTAAAAAACACTACTAATGAACTAAATGCAAGCTTTATTAAAATTTATGAACTACTGAAGCTGATTAATAGTGATGAAGATAAAAATAGAACAAATGCAGAATGGTTGTTTCAAGTCATGATAGGGCAACTACATTTAGATAACTGTAATAAAGTTTAATCATCCTTGTCAAATCTATTAATTGATATAAATCATGGGTATGTTAATCCAGATCTTCTTACATTTAACCAATTAGAAGACGAATTATTACATATTGAAATATTCTTACCAAATGATTTGATTTTTCCTGGACAACTCACCGGTACTAAATTAAAGAAAATTTTTAATTCTATCAAAGTAAATGAATTTATAATAGAAAATCGAATTGTAATACAAACTGAAATACCATTAGTTACCAATCATAGCTCTGAAGTTTACAAAATAATTCAACTGCCAGTTAAAGTACATAATAGTACAGTAATATCTTTGGTGGATGATAACTACATAGTGTATAACTTTGCAAATAATTTGTATTTTTTGATGTCTCAATTGCAACTTAATGCATGTACTAAAAACAATGATGACCAATTTAATTGTAGAAATAATTTTTCATGGAAATCAGCTGTTGAACGAACATGTGAAATTTCAGCACTAAAACTGTCAAGGCATGCTGAATGTAATTTTGAAGAAGTTGAAAAGAAAAGTGTTTGGATCAAATTATCAACAGAAAATCAGTGGTTATTTACTGTTTCTGATACATTCACACTAAGTGTGGACTGTGATAATCATAATCGCAGTTCGATAATGCTACCTTTAAAAGGTTTGTTAACTTTACCATCAGGATGTGTTGCAGAACACCTTCGTCATCACGTTATATTCTTCGGCATATTTTACATCAAAACAAAAATCGTCTATTCAAACATCATCATGGCTGATAGATTACAATAAAATTAATATTAGAGTTATAAAACCAGTTACTGTAAACATTTTAAACAATAGCAAATATATTGATAAACTACATATTGATGTTGATATAATCAAAACTGAGTTAAAGAATTTAAAGGTTAAAACTGTGTAAGGATACATATCACTTTTTGTTATTTCGATTTGTATTCTAGTTTTATGTTCTATTTACATTAAGAATAAATATTGTAATAGTACGCCTATGGCTAATATTTCATCTCCTGTAATTTTAGAGGTATAACTGGAATCTTTTAATAATACATATTTTTTTCATATTAAAGTTAATAATTATCTACATAAAATTAAAAAAGAAAAATCTTTTATTTACTGTAGTGTTAGGGATGGTTCACTTTTTAGCTTTTGCTTTTAGTGATTCAAGTGATCTGAAGCTTACAAGATATTTGATATTGGTGTATTTTTGTTGAGTTTTGAGAACATGATTTTTTAAGAATCTTTACAGAAAATTCAATCGTTCAAAAGAAGATATGCTGCTTTCATTTAAATGAGGAAAAGAAATATATTACGAAGATTATGGATAAATATTACAAGCGAAGTCCACACACTAATAACCCAAATCCGAGATATAAAAGCCATGAAAATGAAATCAGAATTAATTCCTACAACACAGTTGGTTAATAATAAAATCTACATGTTTTTCGTTAAAAAATATGTGTTATTTTCTATTTAAATTTACGAAGATATCTTAAACATAGTGTATATAAATCCAATTATTTGATTTAACTGTTGCTCTCGCTCATGTTATATGTAATTATGTAGTAAAATATATCTCTTAATAGATAAAATCACATGTATATGTGAGAACAGATATAATACATACTAACAAATACATAGATTTGTCATGAAAATCTTATAAATATATTAAGAAAAATTGGTTGGTAAAAAATTATTTAAGGCTTTCTAGGCATAACAGTAAAATTAACTAGGTGTAGTAGAATTTGGATTTTGATTATACCATTGTATCAAATGTCTTTAAACGTCCATTTTCTTTGCGGAATATAACGTTCATGGTATAGCGGGATTACATTGGAGTAGATCAATAAATATACTTTTAACGATATTTGCATAATTTATTTATTGATTAGCGAATGTTGTTACAACTATCTGAAAATTAAATACTTTATGCAGCTAGCAGTATTTCTCAATTGAAACTAAGTAGATATTTAAAGAAGGATATACGGTTTCCTTATGATCAATCGTGTAAAAGTTTAATATGAAAATATTGTATACACAAAATAAAATGCTCTATATCAAATGATATGAATTGCTTTTCATTGATTTCAATTCAAAATTTCAAAAAAGTCACATATTTTTAAATACTGTTAAAATTTAGATAAATTTAGGAACTTTGAAAAATAAAATATATTTATGTTGATAATTTTTAAAGAAGAATTAGTTAGTAATAAATACAAAACGTGAGCATTAATTGTTTTCATTTAAGGAAGTTTTTAAAATTTTAAATTAAAAACAGAAAATAATATTTAATGAACAAATTTATATACCAAATAAAAGATATATATATATACATAGTACATGTAGAGAATGAAAACTGATAAATTTTATTGGTAGCAAATATGAATCTTAATTCCAGAAAAAAACTGAAAAATTAAAAAGAGCTGAAAAAGTCATGATTTTAACACTATATTGTCATTGAAAATAATGTATTTATTTTACTTTTTTATTTATTAACTTATTTATTATTATTATTTTTTTTTTGAAAGTAATTATTAACAACTTCCAAAAATACACAAAATATGCACTTAGTTCTATTTTTGATGTTATTTTATGGATGCATTTGATCGTTTTCTTCTGCGTTTTAAATATGTAGTTTTAATCATATATTTATAGGTCAGCTCCAATTGGTTCCAAAATAAAAATATTTGAATAGAAAAGTAGTTAATTTTTAATAAAAAATGAGTGTAAAGTATAAAGTATAAATGTGAAATATAGAGTGTGAAGTGTAAAGTACAAGGTACAAAATAATATAGTATAAGTCATAAGTATAAAGTCATAAAGTATAAAGTATAAGTCATAAAGTATAGAGTATAAAGTATTAAGTACAAAGTATAGAGCATAAAGTATAAGGAATAAAGAATAATTTACAAAGTATAATATATAAACGTATAGAATATAAAGTATAAGGCATAAAGTATAGAGTAGAAGTATAGAGTATAAAGTATGAAGTATAAAGTGTAAAGTATATAGTATAAGATAAAAGTATATAGTATAAGATAAAAGTATAGAGTATAATGTATAAGGTATAAAGTATAAAATATAAAAAACAAGGCATAATGTATAGAGTGTAAAATGAAAGGTATAAATTATAAAGTATAAGATGTAAAGTATAGAGTATAAAGTATAAGGTATAAGATATAAAGCATAAAGAATAATGTATAAAGTATAAGGTATAAAGTATAAAATATTAAGTATTAAGCATAAAGTATAAGGTATAAAGCATAGAGTATAATGTATAAGGTATAAAGCATAGAGTGTAATGTATAAAGTATAAGGTATAAAGTATAGAGTATAAAGTATAAGGTATAAGATATAAGACATAAAGAATAATGAATAAAGTATATATTATAAAGTATAAGGTATAAATTATAGAGTATAAAGTACAAAATATAAGGTAGTGAGTATAAAATGTAGTATTAATAATTATAGTATTAAGTATAAAGAGTACGGTGTAAAGTATAGATTATGAAGTATAGAGTATAAGGTAAAAGGCCTCAGGGATAATGTATAAAATATTAGAAATAAAATATAGATTATAAAGTATAAGGTATAAATTATAGGGTATAAAGTATAGGGTATATAGTATAAAGTATAGCGTATAAAGTGTTGAGTATAATATTTAAGGTATAAATATAGAGTATAAATTATAAGGTATAACGCATAATGTATAAGGTATAGAGTATAGAGTATAAAGTAAAAGGTGTAAAGTAGTGAGCATAAAGTATAAAATGTAAACTATAAAGTATTAAGGATAAAGTATAAGGTATAAAGCATAGAATATAATGTAATTCCTTATAATGTATAAGGCATAAAGTATAAGGTGTAAAGTATAGAGTGTAAAGTATAAGGTATAAGATATAAGGCATAAAGAATAAAGTATAGATTAAAAGTATAAGGTATAAATTATAGAGTATAAAGTATAAGATATAAGGTAGTGAGTATAAAATATAGTATTAATAAACGTAGTATTAAGTATAAAGAATAAGGTGTAAAGTATAGATTATGAAGTATAAAGTATAATGTGTAAAGTATAATGTATAAGGCATAAAGGACAATGTATAAAAAATAAGGTATAAAATATAGATTATAAAGTATAGAGTATAAAATATAAGGTATAAAGTATAGATTATAAATTATAAGGTATAACGCATAATGTATAAGGTATAAAGAATAAGGTGTAAATTATAGGGTACAAAGTAAAAAATATAAAGTATAAAGTAAAGAGTATAAAGTATAAGGTATAAAGTATAAGGTGTAAGGCATAAAGAATAATGTATAAAGTATAGGGTATAAAATATAAGTTATAGGGCATAAATAATATAATGTATAAAGTATAGAGTAAAATGTATAATGTATAAAGTATAGAGTATGAAGTACAAGGTATAAAGTATCAGGTATATAGTATAAAGAATAATGTGTAAGGTATAAATTATAAGGCATAAAGTATATAGTATGTATAAAGTGTAAAGAATAAACTGCAATGATAATAGTTTACAATGCAATCGGTGAAAATATGAATATATTTAGCCTTACAGTCAATGAACTCCATCGCAATTGTGAAGACCACAAAGTAGGGAATAGGTCTTGTTTCTGGTACGGAATTTGATACAAAATTTAATTTTTTTTGGTACAACAATGAACTTTCTCTATGCATTCTACAGTCATTCGTTGTCTTGTATATAACTACTGCTTTAGTTACACAGTTATTTAAGTAATCGTATAATGCATTAACATATTTGACATTCAACTGAAATTATCATTAACCTATCAATGTTATCTACGGAATAATTGTCAGCAGTTTATTAACAAATCAGAAAATTAATCCATACAATCAAAGATCCTTCCAAAATTAGCATGACCACCTAACCAATAAAGAAATCTCAAAAAACCACAGATATCTCACCTAAAATATACGGTCGTGACAAGAATCATAAAAAAATAAAATTTTATAGGTGCAACAATTCTAATTCTCAAAAATATTTGTTACAACAAGCTTCCGCTATTCATTTATGGGCTACTACAATTATGCACTGCTTTATAATAACTACCACTAACTTACACACTTATTTACATAACCCACACAATGCAATAACAACAAATTTTACATTAAATTGAAATTATCATTAGTCTATCTATTTTATTTAATTACATATCAAAAAAAATTGTTAACAACTTATTAAAAAAAAGAACTAAAGTTACCCTACACAATCAAAGATCAATCTAAATGCTTCCAAAACAAACAAAACCATCCAACATCATTAAAAAAAAAAAACAAAGAATATCAAAGCAATGAAATTCACTGCTGCTTATTAT
The DNA here is from genome assembly GCA_932274085.1 of Protocalliphora azurea. NCBI lineage: Eukaryota > Metazoa > Arthropoda > Insecta > Diptera > Calliphoridae > Protocalliphora > Protocalliphora azurea. The sequence goes on from OW026524.1 coordinate 4,868,665, forward strand.
ACCTTCACATACAAGTAGAAAATTCAGTTGGAATACCATTCAACAATTATTCCTATAACAAAATATATTACGTTACAAAATCCCATTCAGAAAAGAGAAATCTATAGCTAGTAAACATTCGTAGAATAATTAATACCAAAACATCAACAAAAATACAAAAATGTCTCTATCATAGCATTTCAAACACCTTGATCTTTAAAAACACAACAGGTATCTATTTTCTATCTATACACTAAAACTGGTTTTCTTCCATCATACACAAAATCAACCCTCAAAACCTTAACACACACAAATCCACCTGACAATACTCTCTCACACCAACTACAAATATTTTAGGTTACAAAATCCCATCCAGAAAACAAAGATCTATAGATAGTAAACAATCATAGAAAAATTAACACCAACACACCAACAAAAATATAAATATGTATCTCCGCCATAGCCAACATAAAACCAACCACCAATCACGAACGAGGAAAACACACATTTCAACCACCTTGATCTTTAAAAACACAACAGGTGTCTATTTTCTATCTGTACACTAAAACTGGTTTTCTTCCATCACACACAAAATCAATCCTCAAAACCTTAACACACACAAATACACCTGACAATACTCTCTCACACCAAATAACTATTCTCTCTCACTCTCACAACACACACATTCCAATTGGAAATGCTCATTACAAGTATACTTACTAGGTCATCGATACACACACATTCCAATTGGAAAAGCGGCGGCATCATCCTTTGATGTCGCGGTCCACCATTACCCATCTACTAATATTCCAAAATATGACTCTAGTTAATAATGTTAGTTCTCGTGTAACAAACCATAATCACGACAATGATAATTATCCAAACAATCCTAATAATTCAAATAATTCAGATTTCCATATACCTTCACGTACTTCGGAAATTCACAAGATACTTTTTAAGCTGAAAAAGTCTTGAATATCACTAGAAATTGGCATATAAAATTTTCAGGCCATAGCAGCCAGATATCTGTCGATGAATTTATTTACAGTGTCCATATATTAACAACAAAAACTTTAGCAGGTAACTTTAAGATTTTAGACGATCACGCTCATTGCCTTTTTAAAAGTAAGGCTTTAGTTTAGTTTTGGCGGTATCACCGTAATCACGACGATATTGACTGACGTTAACCAATGCTTTACGAAACAAGAATAAAGTAGATTGTAGTAATTACGATGTTTAAGAAGATATAAGAAAACGTAGACAAGGACCATATGAGACTTTTGATGACTATTTTGAAGCGGTATCTGAGTTAACTGATCGATTGAAAAGTCCAAAGTCAGATGGTGTGCGGGACAATTATGCGAAATATGAAACATGAAATACGACATGAACTGCTACATTTAGAAATATGTGGCGTTTCACAACTTATGAAAAAACATGAAAAGTTTATGAAAAATATAAATGCTATGGAGAGTCAAAAGTTGACAAGAGCTCGTGTTTCAGAAATGACTAGACAGGAAGAAGACGATGACGAAACAATAACGGATAATGAAGTATGTGTGCTTCAATTTAGCTTAAAATGTTCAAACTGTGATAAGTTAGGACATTCATACGTAGAATGTATGGAGTTAAGGAAAGTATTTTGTTATGGCTGTGGAATCAAGGATATTTATAAACCTAAATGTTCGAACTGCTCCCGAAATAAACAGAAAAACGGACAGAGGGATCTCCGACGACGTTAAGTATCACAACGAAAAGGACAAATTAGCTACTAAGCTTAATAATAAAAACTTGGACAATCCTTTTAGTATCACACATCCTTTAATGAGGCCTTTTCATATTCGTATATTGGAGCATTTTTGGCAACGAAACACCAGTCAGCAGATCATCTAATCGTATATGTAATTTTTATCGAAATTGTGAATAGAGATTCAGAATAAAAAAAGTAGAATAAACTACTTTCTTAACTTTACTAGACAGTGGAGCCAAGAAAAGCGTTATAGGCGGTGATTAAACTATTCAGGTACAAAGTATCAAAGATGTGTAGGTAATGACGAACAGCGGACGGAAAGCGACATATTAGGGACTATTAGTTTAGAAATTACTTTTAAAGGACAGACTAAATTATTTGAATTTTTAGTAGAACCGACCATTATTTTCGGTTTTGATTTTTGGAAGACATTTGGATTCAAAATTATAGTAAATGACATAGCAGAAATTGACTGTACAGAGATATATTCAGACCCTGACAAACTAAAATTTATTCATGAATAAGAAGAACGTTTGGACAAAATAATAGCAGCATTTCCAAATTCTGAGATAGAGGATTTAGGGTGTACAACTTTCTCTTGGAATCATACAAGAAGCATTATACTCCCCGTTGTCTTCTCCCAAAGTAGTAGTAGTTAAACCTGACAAAGTGAGGATGTGTGAGGAAGTTAAACTCAGTGACTGTTAAAGACGCTTACCCGATACCGAACATTGACGAACTTATTGCGAGACTTCCTCCAGTTTATTGTATTTCAAAAATAGATTTGAAAGACAGCTTTCACAGTCCCTAATAAGCCATTGTATCAACTCACAAGAATGCCGTTTGGACCATGTAACGGACCGCAAACTTTGTGCAGACTGATGGATATGGTCATTACGTTTAACTTAAAGACGCACGTTTTTGTTTACCTGGACGACTTGTTAATTGTTTCTCAAAATTTCAAGGAACACCTGACTCACTTATTAGAGGTGGCAAGCCAGCTTAGAAAGGCAGGTTTAACTATTAATGTGAAAAAAGTAGTCTTGCTTATGCAAGGTTAAATATCTTGGCTATGTAGTTGGAAATGGGACTTTACAGGTAGTCGAAAAAAAGTTAGGCCCATACGTGACTTTCCCGTACCTAAATCCATCAGACATTTATGACGATATTTAGAAATGACCAGATGGTATAGACGTTTTATTCAAAATTATTCGAGTTTGACATTTTCTCTTACTGAACCTTTGATGAAAAATTAAACTTTTGTTTGGACGGACAATGCACAAAAACATCTGCACCATTACTCATTTATCCAGACTATGAAAAACCATTTGTTCTACAATGCACTAATTGGGTGGGTGCAGTTTTGGCGCAAAAAGACCAGGACATAATAGAAAGACCGATTGCCTACATTTTTCACAAACTAAATAAGGCATAAAGGAATTATACAATCACAGAACTAGAGTGTTTGGCCATGATTATGGCTATTTAAAAATCCCGCTCATATATTGAGGGACAAGAATTTAAGGTAGTTTCAGACCATGCGAGCCTTAAATGGTTAATGGGCCAAAGATACTTGTCAGGGCGATTAGCGAGATGGTCTTTAAAATTACGGGCTTCAATTTTACCGTTGAACATCGTAGTGGAAAGGAAAATGCAGTTCCTGATACCTTATCTCGTATACATTAGGGCGAGAATTTTGTGAATTCCAGTGAATTAAAGAGTATAACTGCAATAAAAATGAAAGCTAATTCCTTTGATTCTGAAGAATAAGTAAAATTACGTAACGATTTTCTAAATTCGAATTTACCGGATTATAGAATTATTGATAAATATATTTACAAACGAACTGATTTTTCTTCTGCCTTAGCCGATGAATCCGAATCTTGGAAATTATTTGTACTCACAGATATAAGACATAGTATAAAATATTTAGCACATAACACTGCAATATCCCCACATGGAGATATAGCAAAAACGTTAGTAGATGTTAGGAGATACTTCTATTAGCCTAGACTAGCAACGGACGTTAGGGAATATATTAAAAATTGCGAGTTATGTTAGACATCGAAAACACCGACAACTTTACTTAAACCACTGGGACAAATGGTAATGACTGACGGACCTTTTCAAAGTTTGTATATTTAATTAATTGGACCTTTATCTAGAACCAAGACTGGAAATATAGGAATTTTGATTATCCTTGACCATTTCTCCAAATTTACATTTTGCGACCAATTAAAAAAATTTGATTCAAATCAAATTATTGAATATCTTCGAACCGAACTTTTTAATTGTTATGGAGTACCAGAAGTGATACTGTCAGATAACGGAACATAATTTAGGAGTAAAGATTTCGAAAAATTTTTACAGAAATATGGTACGAAACATATGCTTACAGCTGTTTATAGTCCACAAGCTAACCTAAGTGACGTGTAAATTGTTCTATTAATGAAGCACTGCGCTCTTTTGTAAGAAAGGATAAACGTGACTGGGACAAGTTTGTAACCCGGAATAATATCAAATCGTTTTCGGACAGACTATGATAACGCATGGGGCAGATTACTTTTGAAGACTCAAAATTTTGGCCGAAAGTTATACACAAATTGAAAGACAGGATGAATTTTCTTTACTTAGAGAACTATTAGGAAGGATATATAAAAAGCTTACGACAAAAACGTACGTATTTACAACTTACGGACTAGGAAGAAGGACTTCAAAATTGGTCAAGAAGTAATTCATCGAAGTTGGCACCTGTGGATATAAAAGCAAGAGTTATACGAAAAATAGGGCATGTAAATTATGAACTTCAGGATATCGAAAATAACAATGATGGAATATACTATGCGAAAGTATTTGGAATCAGATTAATATTTCATTTCAGCCTTTACTGATCAAATTTTTGGAGATATATCTCAATATTTATCTGTTTTGAGGCCTCAGTGTTAAAATACAAAAACAAAATGCACAATTTTTTTGATTAAGTTATCATAGAAATTTTAGTAGAGAATATTGATTTTTTTTTAAAGAAAGATGAGAACAAAATTTTCTGAATTGAAAAAACGTACAAAAATATAAAATATATATAAAAAAAAATATCTAAGCTAGAAATCTTGAAATCTTGTGGAGTTTGCAGTGACTTGACCTTTGCTTTGTAAATTATATTGTGAATTCAAAATTCTGAATATTTATCAGGTTATTGCTGGTAGAGTCTAAAAATCATTCATATATCAAAACTCGTAAATATAAAGATTAATTGTAATTCACGACATCAATTCAGATTGAAAATTCATTCAATAATCCTGATCGGCCACATTCCAGGAAATATATTTTATACTAATCGGGAAATTTTTGCAAAATGAACACACAAATCAAATATCAACTAAATTAACTGGATTTACCCTAATAATTAAAAATAATTATAATCACCTTAACAGACTAATATTATCCTAAAAACTATGAAATTACATTATTTGTTAACATTTAACAAAAATATTAAAAATAATATTAAATTTAAATTTATAAATTAGCGAAAACCGCCCAAATAAGTGTTAATATTGTTTTAATTATGTTAATTAACTAAAACTAAACACACACACATAAGTTTTATATAATCATTTAGTTCGCTTTATCTTAAACGTTTACACACTACTTACATATACATAAATCAAATAGAAGAAATATATATAAAAATATCTACTTAACTAATCCAGAATATCTACTTAACTAATCAGGCCTGTCATCGACGGAGTAAAATGGTGAGTTAAAAAAAAAAAAATAATTATTAAAATATTTTAATATTTTAATATACAAATTACACTTAATTTCATTTCACTCAAATTTCAGATTTTCAAAACCACTCCTAAAATATTATAATTTTACTCAAATTTCAAAACAAAAAATAGATAAATAAATAAAAAAAAGATATATAATTTTTGTTTTTGAACATCTATTTTTAAAAGTTAATTTTGTTAAAACTGGTTCGCACTTTGATTGTTTAATAAATTGTATTATATTGCAAAAACTAATTACTAAATGTTATCACATTTCATGGAAAGTTAACGTTGTAAACCAGGTAGTCGGTTCACGGGCTATTTAAAATGAATTATAAAATAGCATGGTAGGGCGGGTGAATAATTAAAAGGAAAATAACATCTTCATCCCTTCCTAAGTTTCGATTCAATATTTATACAATTTTTTTTATTTGATTTATAATTTTCTTTGTCGGCTTAAGGGTCATTACTATCTTCTTAATTTTAAAAATTATGTAAAGGACTCAATTCTGATTTTCTAGAAGCAATCTGATTTTCTCCCAATTCTGGTTTTCTAGAAGCAAGAGTCATCCCCAATTTCCCTGAGCACGTCCGGAACAACAGGTAGTACAGCTTTTGGAAATTCAGAGCCATACTGGTCCGTCCGTTACATATTCTCGCTCCGTGATTCGTCAGTTCTGCTACTCACCTGCACAGCTGTGATGATGTAGGCATTGATATCTTCACTCAGCTTCTCTCCCTGTTGCTTTCTACTGCAACTTCTACCTGTTGCGTTTTTCTCCTCCACCTACCCGTGGTCTGAATACTTTTCCTCCTGTGTATTCCATCGACCTCCGAAACACTTCATTCCAGCCCATCGAACTCTGAATATCTGAAACGAAAAGAGTTACATATGCGAATGTAATTCGCCACAATTTAGATGGATGTAATCTAACTCCCGACCAATAAAACGCCAATGTATCCTTTATTTTCTTATAATATATTTACATTTCAAAAAGTTATTCTTAATAATTATATGGGTCAAAATTCCAAGAATTTTGGTCCTCACAAGCTTATATAGGAGCTTTAAAAAATCGAATAACGCGTTTTGGCTTATAACTCAGTTAATACTAAATCTACTTAATTCATTTCTTCAACACAAAATTTCTTAAAAAAAAATTCAGATTTTTCTATGAAAGAACGAAACCTTTAGCTTACATATGTGCTTCAAATAGATGAAAAAATCAAATATGCCTTAATTTATTGTTGTTGTTTTTCAGTACCCATGAAAACAACACCTATAAGGAAAGCAGACATCAAATAAATAAAAAACAAACAGATTTGCCAATACTCGGTTGTTTATGAACCGATTTGGTTTATTAAAAAGAAAACCGAAATTCAAGAAAAATATTTGTGATCGATCTACACAAGGACCAAGTCCGCAGCTTATGTAGAGCTTGGATAGCGGTGAAAAATGCGTTTTGGCCGACATCTCTGTAACTAATGGACCGTTTTTCATTTCTTCAGCAGAAAAATTGGGAAAAAATTTTCTATTTTATTTTGCGAAACCGAAGTCTTATATATTGGCTTCATAAAATCGAAAACCGTTTTGAAAAGCAGTTTTTTTTTAATATATCCGCTATTTCCGAATTTCAATATAAAAGTTCTGCAAAGAATTTCTGATCTTGTGATATATATATATATATATATATATATATGTATATATAATATATAAATATCATATGTATCATATATCTATATTATATGTATCATATATCTATATTATATATATGATATTTAAACCTTGAATAACTGGTTTTCTGCATATATTTTGTTGCTGAATTTCAATAGCAAAATTCTCGATCGTTTGATATGTATATTATATATTTTTACAATTGTCGGTGGGCTTCAGAAACGCCATATCTCCACCATTTATGAACCGATCTTGCTAAATTTCTAAATCAACAGACGGACATCGTCCTATCGACATCATTTCTATGTGTTGACCGACATTTTGTTTAATGTAGTAATCAACAGCATCAAAAGTAGTATCACTTGCTAGACGAGAAACGAAAATTTGTTTCTTTGGAGGTACAGCTCTTAGAGGATGATGCATCGTATCAACGTTACCAACAACTGAGGGTGTATTTTCCAAAATTGGGTAATTATTGCTGAGATTATTTACGGTGGCAGAATTTGAAACAGCTTCCGCATAACTACGTTGTGTATCAATGAATATTTCATTGGTATTTGGACGAATTGAGGGTTCTTCTGTTGTAACGGTATTGTTGTATGAGGTGACAGCAACCGGATCACATATTTCAACTTGAACTTGATCACGTTTTTCTTTATTTGTATTTGTATTCCTGGCAGATTTACGACGTTGCGGAGATGATTGAGGAGGAGATTTTAAGTTATCTAAAGATTTGAAATCATCAAATAATTTTCCATACGCAGATATTCTTTCATTCAGTTTAAATGCTTCTTCTTGTATTTCTAGAAATTTGATCTTAGTTTCTTGAAAAAAACGATAGTAGTTAACTACAATTTTTCTACAGCTTTCACAACACTAATGTAGGCCCTTATTTTTAGAAATAGTTTCCGCGACAAGTGCAGAAAAGCCAGCACATTTAACGTGACAACATTCATGACACAGCCAACAGACAATCATTCTTTCATTATCGTTTTTAATATTGCAGTTTTTTATTAAACATGCCATTATTACGTAGTACATATGCTTCTTGAAATTTTATTTATGATTTTAAGTTATACGAATTTAAATCTGAAATGTTTGCTGGGATATGATATATTTTGAATATAACGGACCTTAAATGATATGGCAGTACCGTACGATCCCTTTAAAAGATCAATATAGTTTTAAAAACTTGGCAGCACTTTACGTGAAACAGCTGGTAATGTTTATTAATACTGTTACGTTTTTACCTTTTAAAAACGGTCGTTTATTTCCTTTAAATAAACTTGTACTTTGATTGCAAAAATAACAGCAGTTTAGTAGTTTAAAAATTGTAACGACTCTTTATTTTATTTAAAAATGTACACCAATACAGTTTATAAGTCACTTTGTGTTTTAATACACACACACACTTAAATTACACGCTTTATACAGCACACTTTAATAATGTACAAGATTATACAGCCAAGGCAGTTATATGTCTTTACTTAAAGACGCTTCCAACCAGACTGACTCAATGGTGTTCTCACGGCCAATTTATATACACCGTATTACCTACTAGATGTTTCTTGAAAGCTCTATTTCTTTCTACAATGTTCTTAACGGACAAACTAGAGCTTTTGATGATAATGCCAGCAGCATAAACACTTAGTGCTGCCAAACTAGCTTTTGATGATAATGCCAGCAGCATAAACACTTAGTGCTGCCACATTTAAAAACAATGGTGAAAGCTTTTTATTCAATGTTGTATGTTTAGAACTATGTTAATAATTAGATATGTTAACTGCTGTTAACATAAACGGAAATGCCTAGAAGAATTGAGAAAGATTTAAACCAGCCGTTAAAACCGTTATATTTGAATTCAATTACAATTTCGTAACACTGGCCCCCGCTTAAGATTGTTCGTCCCGAATAGGCACGAATTCACTTTTCCCATAGGCAGCTAGTCGTTCTAGATGTACAACTATCATTTTAGATCTCGGGCTCTTTTCTTTCTGTATTCTGTACACCACGTCGTTTAATTTCTTAATCACTTTGTATGGTCCATCCCAATGGGTTTGTAGTTTGGGAGACAGTCCTTTCTTACGTTGTGGGTTATACAACAGTACAAGCTGGCCTTCGTTAAATCCTTCAGAATTCGCTGCTCGATCGTATCTGGCTTTCATTTTATCGCTGGTCATTTTTATTCGTCTGCGTACGAATTCATGTAGTTCGTTCAGGTCATCTTGCTCTTGGGAAGTGTTTTCCCTATTTGTTGATGAGGGCTTAATACCGAATTCTAAATCACCAGGCAACTTGAGTTCTGTCCCGAAGACAATTTTTGCAGGTGTTCGAGAGGTTGAGTCATGAACAGCTGATCTGTATGCCAATAGAAATTTCGGTATGTGTTCATCCCAGTCCTTCTGATGTGCACTGACCACTTTTCTTAAATATTCCTCCAGAGTGCGATTGAATCTTTCGACCATGCCATCAGATTGAGGATGCAATGGCGTTGTTCTGGTTTTTCTTATTCCGTATAAATCGCAAATTTCCTTGAATACGGCAGATTCAAAATTTCTACCCTGATCAGAATGCAACTCCAGTGGAACACCATAGCGGCACACCCAGTTGTTCACAAATACACTTATAACCGTTTTAGCTTCTTGATCAGGTATGGCATATACCTCTAGCCATTTGCTGAAATAATCCGTAACCACTAGAACGTAACGGGGAAAGGGCCTGCTACATCCATTGCAATCCGCTCGAATGGCGCGCCTGAGTTATACTGCTGAAGTTGTCCATGACTTCTTCTTGCTGGGCCCTTCGCTGCTATGCATTGTGAACAATTGGCTACCCAATCGGCTACTGCTTGCTGACAACCCACCCAATAAAAACGTTGTTTTAACTTTTCTAAGGTTTTTGTCACACCAAGATGGCCACCACTGGGACCGTCATGGAACTCTTTCATTACTTCGTTTATTTTAGAGGATGGTACTACAATTAGATTTGTCACTGTTTTACCGTCAGCACTTTCCCATATGCGGTATAAGCAGCCATTTAACAACTGTAGACTATTCCATAGGGCCCAATATGATTTCATTAAAGGACTTTCGGCAGATATTTCATTGCGGGCTGGCCTCCTACCTTCTTCTTTTGCCGATATTATTTTTTCCAGTATGGGGTCATTTCTTTGCGCTACAGACCAATCTTCACTGGACTCTATATGCATTAGTCGAACATCGATGATACATTCCTTTTCCTCGATTTTTGTACGATGCTTACATCCCACGTTGCAGGGCCGTCTTGACAGCGCGTCCGCATTGCCGTGTTTCAAACCCTTCCGGTGCTCGATGCTAAAATCATAGCTCTGAAGCCGCTCTATCCAACGAGCCAGTTGTCCTTCAGGTTGTTTAAATTGCTGCAACCACCTGAGGGCAGAATGATCGGTTCTCAGTCGGAAGTGTTGGCCATACAGATATTTGTGGTAATGCTTCACACACTCTAATACTGCCAAAAGTTCTCGTCGCGTTACGCAGTAGTTTCTTTCAGGTTTCGAAAGCGTTCGGCTGAAGTATCCAATGACCCTTTCAGTGCCACCGACTACCTGTGAAAGTACACCGCCTATTCCGTATCCGCTCGCATCGCTATCTACCACAAATGTTTCTCCAGGTACATAATAGATCCTTGAGCTTCTGGAATGCTAGTTCTTGTGCTTCACACCATTGGAATGATTGTGACTTCTTGGTCAGCTCATGTAAGCTTGCGGCTACATTGGCGAAATTCGGGACAAATCGTCTGTAGTATGTGCAAAGGCCAAGAAAACTACGCAATTCGTGGAGATTTCTCGGACGTGGCCAGTTCTTTACAGCAATTATCTTATCCTCATCTGTTGATATTCCGTCTGCTGTTACGCGATGTCCCAAATATTTGACTTCTTTCTGGAACAACGCACACTTCTTTACACTGAGTTTGAGTCCAGCCGCTGATATTCGTTTAAGGACTTCTTCAAGGTTATTCAGATGTTCATCAAAAGTCTTACCCATGACAATTATGTCATCGAGGTACACCAAGCATGTCTTCCCGTGAAGTTCTTTCAATACCTGTTCCATTAAACGCTCGAATGTGGCTGGAGCATTGCAGAGTCCAAATGGCATCACATTAAACTGCCATAACCCATCACTCGCGCTAAAGGCGGTTTTTTCCTTGTCTTTTTCTGAAATTTCTACCTGTCAATAACCACTTTACAAGTCCAATGTGGAGAACCATTGTGTTCCAGCTAGTGTATCCAGGGTGTGGTCAATTCTTTGTAGCGGGTAGCTGTCTTTCTTGGTGACGTCATTCAGTTTTCTATAATCGACGCAAAATCTAGTGCTGCCGTCTTTCTTCTTAACTAAAACAACAGGCGAGCTCCAAGGACTTGAAGATGGTTCGATTATACCGTTCCGCTCCATTTCATTGACCAACTCCTTCACTTCACTTCGTTTTGCTAGAGGAACAACTCTGAGCGCCTGCTTTATTGGCCTCGCTTCGCCAGTATTTATTTGATGCTTTACAATTGCCGTTCTACCATGGCTTTGACTTTTTAAGGCGAAGACGGAGGTATATTTCTTCAGAATCTGTTTGGCCTTATTTCTGTCTGGCGGCGCTAATCCTTCTACCCATTTCCCCACATGTTTTTTGGTGGATTTATTGGCAGGTTGCGGGTTTTTCTCGCAATTGATTACTGCCTCTGCTGAAGTGCATTGACCTATTTCGTAATTTGGCTTAACGACTTTTTCGTAGCTGGACAGGTTAAGCATTCTTATAGGAACTATTTTGTTGTTGCAGGGTTTAACGAGGGCTTTTGCTGTTACAAGATCACTTGTTATTTCTGCTGGTTCTCCCACCCACAAACTGTTGTCCTCACAATCTCCCTCCATACGAGCCCATACTAAAGTTTCTGACTGTGGTGGTAGCTTCTGATGCTCGACGGTAACTAGCTTTCTTACTTGAGTCCTATTTTCATATCCGACGTCAAGGGGTATCTCCACATTTCGTTAAATCATAACTTTTTGTCCCATATCCAAAGTAATGCCGTGACTAATCATGAAATCAGCACCAATGATGACTTCGTCCACAATGTCGGCAACAATGAATACATGATTGACGGTAACGTTGGCAATGGTTAATTTCACATTTACTTTACCATAGACCGTGGCCGGCTCCCCAGTAGCTGTGCGCAGGCTTACCCCACATAATGGTTCAATTGTTTTCTTGACTAAATCTGGCCTGACGATAGACTGTGATGCCCCGGTGTCTACAGTAAAAACGTGCTTCTGACCGTTGATGTACCCCGAAGCAGTAAGATTGCTATTTTTCTGTTGCATTACGGATATGGAGATGGTGGGGCCCTCAGATGTGGGAGCTAGCTCTTGCCCCATAGTGCCAGCTCGTTTTAGTTTAAAGGTGATTCTTGTGATGATTGATGATTTGACTGCCGGTTATTTCCTTGAGGCGAGGCAGATCTGGTTTGTTTTCTTGGTGCTTTGCAGTTTCGCTGAATATGACCCGATTTACCACAGTTGTAACATCTTACTCTGGCTCTATTTTGCTTCTCATTAAACGCCTCCAAAACCTTTTTTAATTCGTCGACTATATTTCTCTCATTATCAGGAACAACTTCAACATTTCGCACCTTGCATATTTGCGGCTTTGAAATTATTTTCGCCGTTTCTTGTGCCAGTGCGAATGAGACGGTTTCAGTAAATGATGGCTTAGGTGTGGCACAAACCGCGTGTTTTATTTCAGGATCGCGAATGCCATTAACAAATGCCTCTATCTTGATATGATCCAAAAACGGGCTGTTTTTGCCCTGGATAAGTAAGCTGCAGCAAACGCTCGATTTCCAACGCAAAGTCTTGTAGTGTCTCATTGGGCTTCTGCACTCTACCACGCAATTCCATTCGGTATAAGTCCTTTTTATGTTCACCAGCGTACTTACGTTGTAGCGCCTCCATTATGTCATCATAACTATTTTTCTCACATGCTGGCACGCTTTCAAGAACTACTGCTGCGTTTCCTTTTAAGGCCAATATCAACTCTCTAGCTTTTTCTTCGTCGTTCCACATGTTTCTAATGGCAATCGTATCAAACTGGAACTTGAACACATTAAATGGTGTGGTGCCATCAAAACTAGGGGCCTTTATTCTACTAGAGGATTCTGGAATAATTCGCACCTGTCCATCTTGGCATTAAAGATTATTCATCTTTACTTCTAGATCATGTAGTTTTTTATCAACATCTTTGGATTGTATATCTAGGCAGCTCTCTAAGTCGGACAGCTTTTTATCAACTTTATCAACGACTTTGGCTTGTATATCTATACAGCTCTCTAAGTCGGACACCTTTGTCTCAATGCCATCCACTCTGCTGTTTATAACTTCCGAAATTTGCTGAAGTTTCTCGTCTGTCGCTCTAGCAGTTTTTTTAACTTCAGCAAGAAGTTTCTCGTTATTTACTTTAGAAGTTTCTTGAACTTCAGCAAGAAGTTTCTCGTTATTAGCTTTAGAAGTTTCTTGAAATTTCATTTCCATTACTTTATTTTCTTCTTTGACTTCAGCAAGAAGTTTCTCGTTATTTACTTTAGAAGTTTCTTGAACTTCAGCAAGAAGTTTCTCGTTATTTACTTTAGAAGTTTCTTAAAATTTCATTTCCATTATTTTATTTTCTTCTTTGACTTCTTTAAACTTCTCCATCAAAGCAGCAAACATTGTGGATAAATCCATGCTTGTTGTTGCACGGGTAGAAACTTCCATTTCTTCTTTATACTCGAATTCGTAAGTTCCGATGTCAATATTACGCCGCTTGAATTCATCTATTAGCCTCTTTTGTAATTCTGCTTTATTACCAGCTGTAGGTAACTCCAACTTATTCAATTCTCTCTTGAGTTGCTCTACTTTCAGCTCTTCAAACTTCATGACTGCTTATTATTTAGCAATCCCACTTCTGACACCAATTGTTACGTTTTTACCTTTTAAAAACGGTCGTTTATTTCCTTTAAATAAACTTGTACTTTGATTGCAAAAATAACAGCAGTTTAGTAGTTTAAAAATTGTAACGACTCTTTATTTTATTTAAAAATGTACAACAATACAGTTTATAAGTCACTTTGTGTTTTAATACACACAC
>OW026524.1:4883181-5103181 GCA_932274085.1 Protocalliphora azurea
CATATACATATACATATACATATACATATACATATACATATACATATACATATACATATACATATACATATACATATACATATACATATACATATACATATACATATACATATACATATACATATACATATACATATACATATACATATACATATACATATACATATACATATACATATACATATACATATACATATACATATACATATACATATACATATACATATACATATACATATACATATACATATACATATACATATACATATACATATACATATACATATACATATACATATACATATACATATACATATACATATACATATACATATACATATACATATACATATACATATACATATACATATACATATACATATACATATACATATACATATACATATACATATACATATACATATACATATACATATACATATACATATACATATACATATACATATACATATACATATACATATACATATACATATACATATACATATACATATACATATACATATACATATACATATACATATACATATACATATACATATACATATACATATACATATACATATACATATACATATACATATACATATACATATACATATACATATACATATACATATACATATACATATACATATACATATACATATACATATACATATACATATACATATACATATACATATACATATACATATACATATACATATACATATACATATACATATACATATACATATACATATACATATACATATACATATACATATACATATACATATACATATACATATACATATACATATACATATACATATACATATACATATACATATACATATACATATACATATACATATACATATACATATACATATACATATACATATACATATACATATACATATACATATACATATACATATACATATACATATACATATACATATACATATACATATACATATACATATACATATACATATACATATACATATACATATACATATACATATACATATACATATACATATACATATACATATACATATACATATACATATACATATACATATACATATACATATACATATACATATACATATACATATACATATACATATACATATACATATACATATACATATACATATACATATACATATACATATACATATACATATACATATACATATACATATACATATACATATACATATACATATACATATACATATACATATACATATACATATACATATACATATACATATACATATACATATACATATACATATACATATACATATACATATACATATACATATACATATACATATACATATACATATACATATACATATACATATACATATACATATACATATACATATACATATACATATACATATACATATACATATACATATACATATACATATACATATACATATACATATACATATACATATACATATACATATACATATACATATACATATACATATACATATACATATACATATACATATACATATACATATACATATACATATACATATACATATACATATACATATACATATACATATACATATACATATACATATACATATACATATACATATACATATACATATACATATACATATACATATACATATACATATACATATACATATACATATACATATACATATACATATACATATACATATACATATACATATACATATACATATACATATACATATACATATACATATACATATACATATACATATACATATACATATACATATACATATACATATACATATACATATACATATACATATACATATACATATACATATACATATACATATACATATACATATACATATACATATACATATACATATACATATACATATACATATACATATACATATACATATACATATACATATACATATACATATACATATACATATACATATACATATACATATACATATACATATACATATACATATACATATACATATACATATACATATACATATACATATACATATACATATACATATACATATACATATACATATACATATACATATACATATACATATACATATACATATACATATACATATACATATACATATACATATACATATACATATACATATACATATACATATACATATACATATACATATACATATACATATACATATACATATACATATACATATACATATACATATACATATACATATACATATACATATACATATACATATACATATACATATACATATACATATACATATACATATACATATACATATACATATACATATACATATACATATACATATACATATACATATACATATACATATACATATACATATACATATACATATACATATACATATACATATACATATACATATACATATACATATACATATACATATACATATACATATACATATACATATACATATACATATACATATACATATACATATACATATACATATACATATACATATACATATACATATACATATACATATACATATACATATACATATACATATACATATACATATACATATACATATACATATACATATACATATACATATACATATACATATACATATACATATACATATACATATACATATACATATACATATACATATACATATACATATACATATACATATACATATACATATACATATACATATACATATACATATACATATACATATACATATACATATACATATACATATACATATACATATACATATACATATACATATACATATACATATACATATACATATACATATACATATACATATACATATACATATACATATACATATACATATACATATACATATACATATACATATACATATACATATACATATACATATACATATACATATACATATACATATACATATACATATACATATACATATACATATACATATACATATACATATACATATACATATACATATACATATACATATACATATACATATACATATACATATACATATACATATACATATACATATACATATACATATACATATACATATACATATACATATACATATACATATACATATACATATACATATACATATACATATACATATACATATACATATACATATACATATACATATACATATACATATACATATACATATACATATACATATACATATACATATACATATACATATACATATACATATACATATACATATACATATACATATACATATACATATACATATACATATACATATACATATACATATACATATACATATACATATACATATACATATACATATACATATACATATACATATACATATACATATACATATACATATACATATACATATACATATACATATACATATACATATACATATACATATACATATACATATACATATACATATACATATACATATACATATACATATACATATACATATACATATACATATACATATACATATACATATACATATACATATACATATACATATACATATACATATACATATACATATACATATACATATACATATACATATACATATACATATACATATACATATACATATACATATACATATACATATACATATACATATACATATACATATACATATACATATACATATACATATACATATACATATACATATACATATACATATACATATACATATACATATACATATACATATACATATACATATACATATACATATACATATACATATACATATACATATACATATACATATACATATACATATACATATACATATACATATACATATACATATACATATACATATACATATACATATACATATACATATACATATACATATACATATACATATACATATACATATACATATACATATACATATACATATACATATACATATACATATACATATACATATACATATACATATACATATACATATACATATACATATACATATACATATACATATACATATACATATACATATACATATACATATACATATACATATACATATACATATACATATACATATACATATACATATACATATACATATACATATACATATACATATACATATACATATACATATACATATACATATACATATACATATACATATACATATACATATACATATACATATACATATACATATACATATACATATACATATACATATACATATACATATACATATACATATACATATACATATACATATACATATACATATACATATACATATACATATACATATACATATACATATACATATACATATACATATACATATACATATACATATACATATACATATACATATACATATACATATACATATACATATACATATACATATACATATACATATACATATACATATACATATACATATACATATACATATACATATACATATACATATACATATACATATACATATACATATACATATACATATACATATACATATACATATACATATACATATACATATACATATACATATACATATACATATACATATACATATACATATACATATACATATACATATACATATACATATACATATACATATACATATACATATACATATACATATACATATACATATACATATACATATACATATACATATACATATACATATACATATACATATACATATACATATACATATACATATACATATACATATACATATACATATACATATACATATACATATACATATACATATACATATACATATACATATACATATACATATACATATACATATACATATACATATACATATACATATACATATACATATACATATACATATACATATACATATACATATACATATACATATACATATACATATACATATACATATACATATACATATACATATACATATACATATACATATACATATACATATACATATACATATACATATACATATACATATACATATACATATACATATACATATACATATACATATACATATACATATACATATACATATACATATACATATACATATACATATACATATACATATACATATACATATACATATACATATACATATACATATACATATACATATACATATACATATACATATACATATACATATACATATACATATACATATACATATACATATACATATACATATACATATACATATACATATACATATACATATACATATACATATACATATACATATACATATACATATACATATACATATACATATACATATACATATACATATACATATACATATACATATACATATACATATACATATACATATACATATACATATACATATACATATACATATACATATACATATACATATACATATACATATACATATACATATACATATACATATACATATACATATACATATACATATACATATACATATACATATACATATACATATACATATACATATACATATACATATACATATACATATACATATACATATACATATACATATACATATACATATACATATACATATACATATACATATACATATACATATACATATACATATACATATACATATACATATACATATACATATACATATACATATACATATACATATACATATACATATACATATACATATACATATACATATACATATACATATACATATACATATACATATACATATACATATACATATACATATACATATACATATACATATACATATACATATACATATACATATACATATACATATACATATACATATACATATACATATACATATACATATACATATACATATACATATACATATACATATACATATACATATACATATACATATACATATACATATACATATACATATACATATACATATACATATACATATACATATACATATACATATACATATACATATACATATACATATACATATACATATACATATACATATACATATACATATACATATACATATACATATACATATACATATACATATACATATACATATACATATACATATACATATACATATACATATACATATACATATACATATACATATACATATACATATACATATACATATACATATACATATACATATACATATACATATACATATACATATACATATACATATACATATACATATACATATACATATACATATACATATACATATACATATACATATACATATACATATACATATACATATACATATACATATACATATACATATACATATACATATACATATACATATACATATACATATACATATACATATACATATACATATACATATACATATACATATACATATACATATACATATACATATACATATACATATACATATACATATACATATACATATACATATACATATACATATACATATACATATACATATACATATACATATACATATACATATACATATACATATACATATACATATATATGAATTAAAAAAATAACTTTAAACAAAATAAAATACATAAAAACAAGTGTAATAAGACATTATATGTTAAAATAACCAAATACGAAAGAATATATAAATATTTTGCATATACAATTCCCGTCCCACAGTGGGGTCAAACGCAAATTTTTTGGTAATAAATCTGAATCTCCTAAACTACTGGTCGGATCAAATTGAAATGTATGGAAGAGTTGTAGAGGAGGACCTAAGCTTTCTGAAAAATCATCTTGTAGTCACTCTGTGATAACACGAGATAAGCTACAGGGTGTCAAAGTTGAGTACCTCGAGTATGTAAAAGTTAAAAAAAATCGTAACTTGTACAAATGAAGTCCGATTTTAAAGATTTTTATATTTCTGGAAAGTGCTTGGCAAGATAAAGAAAAAATAAGCTTACCCATCTAAGTTATCTCTTACAGTTAAAAAGATATTTACGCTTGAATTTTGAATTTTTGATTTTTTGGCTCGACTTTCTTTCGTTTTTCGGGAATAAGTCCGGAGATATATGAGGTAAAAATTTTTTAAAAATATTCTGTAATTTGCTACATATTTCAAAA
This sequence comes from Protocalliphora azurea, assembly GCA_932274085.1. Lineage (NCBI taxonomy): Eukaryota > Metazoa > Arthropoda > Insecta > Diptera > Calliphoridae > Protocalliphora > Protocalliphora azurea. The sequence goes on from OW026524.1 coordinate 4,890,392, forward strand.
TAATATGCTGAAAGAATTTTTGGATTATCTCAATTCGTCTAGACGTGACAAATATTGAAAGTTAGCACTCTGAAATTGGCATGAAAATGGCTATTTTTTTTACAAAAATATAGTACAATTCATTCACTTTTTTCTCAAAGTTCCGTTAATAAAAAATTTTTTTCCTTATTAATTTCAAAAGATAAGGCTTCATAAATGGTTAATAAAGAAATTTTGAATTGATTTAAGTTTGCACCCTACATTTGCCGAAAATTGTCAATTTTAAAAAATAGTTTCATTTTTATAGATTAATAAAAAAAATGTCACGCGAGCTTTTTTAAATTTGGTACCCATATTTTTTATAGAAATAGATTTAGAATGACTAACATAAAACTGCTTTCCTCCCGGCCAAAAACGAATGCAGGAGTGGAGATTTTATGTTAAAAGTCAGTTTTTTTAACGACTATTTTTAAAAGCATATTAAAAGCATATTAACATAATATTTTTAATATTATTACTTATGTAATGTATAAAACACAAATCGAGCTTTCATTCCTAAAAAAAATCAATAAAATAGCTCCAATAACCTATTTTTGGTAATTTTTCAAAAATAAATTTTTTTTCCAAAAATAGCTGAAAATACAAAAAAATTTAATTTTTTTAATACAACTCTTTAATTTTGCAAACACTTTAAAAATGTTAAAAGAATATAAAAATAGACTTATTTACCAATTCAACGATATATAAAATGTTGATATAGGTCATTTAATAATAGTAATATAATGGCCTAAAAACTACCAAGTCACGTCAAAAGTTGCAAAATTCACTATTTTGTTCCGTATTTCCATATGTGTGTATACGTAACACTCAACTGCATTGCTTATTTTTGTTACGAGATAATAATATTTATTAATGAATTTATTTAAAGTGTTCATAATTTTTTTCTACTAAAAAGGTTTTTAAAATTACCTAAGTACATAAATAAGTATATTTTCCTTCGTTTTTTATTACATTTTTTTAAGTTTTTAAATAATTTACCTAGCTACTTAATTAATGTATTATAACAAAAATGATTGTTTTACAATCGCATAGGTACATTTTTTGACGTACCTGTTTAACACTACAGGTCATAAAAATAAACTGAATGAAATTGGGGGTTTTGAGCAAAAATTTAAATTTTTTAATTCATTTTTGCCTGTCACAATTTACCTGATATAAATATTCTTTTTCTATATATAAGTATCCTTATAAATATGCAGATTTATTAGTGAATTTGCCATTATGGAGATTACATTAAAACATTTTTCTATTTGCAAAGTAATCTGGGATAATCTATCTGATATTATAAATCGTCCAGAAAAAATAAGAAAACTCATTGATACAGTAGTATCTTTTGGTTTAACTCTTACTACAGAAGACAGTTTAAAGCTCGAAAATTTTTATAAATCATACGAAAAAAGGATGCAAGCTTCAGATTGGTCAATACCAAAGTTCAAGAAGAAAAACGAAGAGTGGTTGGAGGGAGAAATACCAATTTTCATCGGAAAGCAGAAAAAGGGTCCACCAAAAAAAAGTTACGATGAAGTTCAGCTAAGAACAAAGAGGACCAAACAGGAATATATTCTAAATTCACATACGAATGCCGAAATAAAAGATACATTTAAAGCTTTAGTAACACGTACGCAACCAAAGGAAGTAGAAAAAGTTATAGATGTGTTACCAACAGCTTCTCCCAATCGATTGCATCGGATAATCCAAAGCATAGTGACACCGAAATCAACATCGTCCTTTACCTCTGAAGAGGCTTTAGCTCTAATATTAAATTTACGATTATCAAGAAACCAATACGAGATTTTGAGGAAATCTGATAGCGAAAAAGGATATGATATCTTTCCCAGTAGCAAATCAGTGAGAGAAGCGAAAAGTAATATTTTACAGCCTATGGAGCACCCGGTTAATGCTTCTGTTAAAAGTGCTAAAGTTAATATATTGCAATTACTTGAAAATACTGCCTCTACCTTCTACCTTCAGCAATAATAACATTGAAAAATGAAAAGACCTTGAACTTATTTTAATATTCAAATGGGGCTGCGATGGAACACCAGGATTTTCGGAATACAAACAACTGGATGGAAGTAATTCTGGAAATAACTATTCCTCGCTGTTTATAGCGTCTCTGGTACCACTTCGAATGCGCTCAAATAAGCCTTCCTCATCGACAAGAAATGACTCGCTTTTTGATGATATATGGATAAATTTAACTCCAGGTTCCAAATTTTTGTGCTGTCCAATCCTTTTTGATTACACAAAAGAAACCACGGTAACAATAAACAACATTGTCAACCAATTGGAAGAAGAAATTAAAGCATTGCCCCCAATATAAGTATCAAACAGTACTTTTAAAGTTACATTTCAACAACAATTAACGATAATTGATGGAAAAGTTGCAAACGCTATAACAGATACAACATCTACGTGGAAATGTAATATATGTGGAAAAATAAGTTCACAATTTCAGGATAATTCTGAAGTCCTTGTTAATAAAAATTCTTTAAAATTTGGAATATCACCACTCCACGCAAGGATAAGATTTTTGGAGTTCTGCTTACATCTTGCATATGATATGAAGTACAGAAATATTCCCGGGCAGGAAAATGCTACAGTAAAAAACAATTTTGAACTTGACGAATTACGAAAAGAGGAGAAGAAAGGAATTCAATTAGAATTCAAAGAACAACTCGGATTAATAATTGATAAACCTCTACATGGCTATGGAAGCTCAAATGATGGAAATACAGCAAGACGTTTCTTTGAAAATCGGAACTCACATCTTCAATCACAGGCATTGACTTAAATATTTTGAAGGGTTTTAAGATTATATTGGCAGCCATTAATAGCAAAAAACAAATTAATGCGGACAAATTTAAAATTTTTGCTTACGAAACTAAAGAACTACTTAACATTACATACCCCTGGAAATCAATGACTCCAACAATTCACAAAGTATTGGCTCATGGTAAAGAAATAATAGAAAATAGTATTTTGTCATGGGGAGAGCTAACAGAGGAAGCACAGGAAGCCCGAAATAAAGATGTTAAACATTTCCGACTCTTCAATACCCGAAAATGTTCGAAAATAGCGCAAAATATGGACTTAATGGAATATTTACTAATATCATCAGATCCAGTTATATATTCTATAAGAACACGATGGCTACCAAAAATCACTCTTGAAATAGAAAAAGAGGATTCCGAAGCTAAGGAAGTTAAAAATTTGCTAACGTTTGATGTTTCTGATTATTTCCAAGAAAATCTCTAATAATATCTTCGATAATATATTCTTAATAAAATAAATATACGGGATATATGTATAATAAGTATGTAAATATGTAGAACAAATTAAATAAACATTACACAAATAAAGAATTTACTACTTTATAATAACAAATATATACCTACATAATACATTAGAAAACTAAAATGTTACGTATACACACATATGGAAATACGGAACAAAATAGTGAATTTTGCAACTTTTGACGTGACTTGGTAGTTTTGAGGCCATTATATTACTATTATTAAATGACCTATATCAACATTTTATATATCGTTGAATTAGTAAATAAGTCTATTTTTATATTCTTTTAACATTTTTAAAGTGTTTGCAAAATTAGTGAGTTGTATTAAAAAAATTAAATTTTTTTGGATTTTCAGCTATTTAAAAAAAAAAAAAAAATATTTTTGAAAAATTACCAAAAATAGGTTATTGGAGCTATTTTATTGATTTTTTAGGAATGAAAGCTTGATTTGATTTGTTTTATACATTACATAAGAAATAATATTAAAAATATTATGCTAATATGCTTTAAAAAAAAACTGACTTTTAACATAAAATCTCCACTCCTGCATTCGTTTTTGGCCGGGCGGGAAGCAGTTTAGTGTTAAATCATTCTAAATCTATTTCTATGAAAAATATGGGTACCAAATTTAAAAAAGCTCGCGTGACATTTTTTTAATTAATCGATAAAAATGAAACTATTTTTTAAAACTGACAATTTTCGGCCAATGCTGGATGTAAGGTGCAAACTTAATTCAATTCAAAAGTTCTTTATTAACCATTTATGAAGCCTTATCTTTTGAAATTAATAAGGAAAAAATTTTTTTATTAACGGAACTTTGAGAAAAAAGTGAATGAATTGTACTATATTTTTGTAAAAAAATAGCCATTTTCATGCCAATTTCAGAGTGCTGACTTTGAATATTTTTCACGTCTAGACGAATTGAGATAATCCAAAAATTCTTTCAGCATATTATTTTAAAATATGTAGCAAATTACAGAATATTTTTAAAAAATTTTTACCTCATATATCTCCGGACTTACTCCCGAAAAACGAAAGAAAGTCGAGCCAAAAAATCAAAAATTCAAAATTCAAGAGTAAATATCTTTTTAACTGTAAGAGATAACTTAGATGAATAAGCTTATTTTTTCTTTATCTTGCCAAGCACTTTCCAGAGATATAAAAATCTTTAAAATCGGACTTCATTTGTACAAGTTACGATTTTTTTTAACTTTTACATACTCGAGGTAGTCAACTTTGACACCCTGTAGCTTATCTCGTGTTATCACAGGGTGACTACAAGATGATTTTTCTGAAAGCTTAGGTCCTCCTCTACAACTCTTCCATACATTTGATCCGACCAGTAGTTTAGGAGATTCAGATTTATTACCAAAAAATTTGCGTTTGACCCCACTGTGCATCATTTAAAATTTATTTTTTTAAAATAAAAATTTAAACCGAAGGGAAAACGTTCAAAAAAAGTTAAATAATCTCTCAAAAATTGTTTGAGTACATTCATATATTTTTAATTTTTTGACGTATACTAGTATAGCAATATTTCGCTAGAAAAAAGTCGAAATGGACCAATTCAAGTGTTCGGTACGTAGTGTAGTTTTAACTTATTTAAACGAAGGTAAATATAAAGAATAAATTTCTCAGATAATTAGTAAGAATTAAAAAATTGAAAGCAAATCCTTTCTCAAATGTCAAATGTTTGAGAATGATTTAAAAATAACTTGAAAATGAGAGATTTCTCAACAAAAAGGAGAATTAATGGTCAAATTAATAATCACTAAATCGCCGTTAAATGTAAATCTTAAACTTTTTTCCAATGTGGATTCTGACCACATGTGGAACATAAATAAAAGTAATTTGCTTTTTTAATTTTTTATTTTTTGCGCATTTTTCTTTTGTATAGACTTTTGTAATTTTGTTCTGTCAAAATATATCAAAGTGTTTGATAAATAAAGGAAATAAATAAATAATAAAATAAAAAATATATTCTTTCGAATATCTTTAAGATTGATTTGATAACAACATTTGATATCACATTGAGAAAATGCTTTTTTCAAACTTTTTTTCTCCAATATTCAGTCATCATGACATGAAACATGTTTGAGAAACATGTTTGATATCAAATATATTTCAAATGTTTGACATCGTGTTTGCTGGGAACAGGATAAAATAATTTATTCATATTACTGGATTAATGATATGTCATGATACAAATAACTAAAGAAATTATACAACCACAGATAGAAAATAAAAAAGTGTAGCATTAAATACATGAACAAAATAAATCCGGATTCCTTTACAGAACCCGCATTGTTAAATTAACAAAAACTTAGACGGCAACGGAAAATAAACAACAATTTTATTTATTTTCTTTTTATTTCTTTTTTTACTTCAACCTTTTTTCAATTTTGTTTACAAAATTCACATAAATTTTGAAAAAATATGGTAATATATTAATATAATCCGGAGAGAATTTAAAATAAAATTTATTTTTTAACCGAACCACATTGCACATTTTTCATAAAAATTTGTATGGAAATTTCCGGACAGGTTTTGTTGTGATTATACATTAACTCTTAATCATAGCACATACCCAAGCTTTGTAGAAAAATCACCCAAACTTTGTATTGTTACTTTATAAAATTTACAATACACAGTGGGGCAGAATCGAAATTTTTTGGAAATAAATCTTCTGATCGGCTGGTTGGATTTTCATGAAATTTGGTAGAGGAGTAGCAGAGGAGCGTACAATGTTAAGTTTGGAACGGGTGCACAACAAACCCCCCAGGGGCGGAGCTAAGGGGGCTCAAAGTTAGGTACCTCTGACATAAAAAATTTTTAATCACTTGCCAAATTTTTGTTTCTCGTCCGATTTCAAATATTTTTATATATTGTTGTAGGCCCTGATAATATCATACATGTGCTACTTATCTCTTATAGTTTTCGAGTTATTTGCGTTTGAATTTTTGAGCACCATAATTTAGTATGTTCTTGGTCCAGTATTTTTCATATATATCCTAGTATTTCCGACCGATTTTATTAGCTTTTTTCTTAACTAGTTAAAGAACAAAATTATCTATTGAATCAAAAAAATTTGAAGTCAATGTCTTTACCGAGTCCAAAAATAAACGATTTTAAATTTGAAAATTGCAAAAAAGACGACTTTTTGTGTTTTTTTAGCCGAAAAAGTAACTACACTCTTTTTTATCTAAAATAAAATTTTCTTTAGCAACATATAATAATTTTGCACTTTTCTGAAAGGCAACTTCACAGAGATGACTTTAAGATAAAAAACAAGTCAAATAACTCAATGGTACACACCCTCCTGAATTCGACCCATTTTATATGAAAGTTTTGATTTTATACCATATTTTCTCAAATCCCAAAGCAAGAATCGATAAGCGGAATATATTTTAATAATCTTCTATATGTTGTTAAAGGTTTAAAATCAAAATCTACAGGACTTCGGAAAAATGTGAAAATTTTTTGGGAATTCAGGAAAACCCTACCCCTGACTGAAATTTGGTTAACGCGCTTTTATTTGTTTTAATAAGATCTACATTTCCTGCAAATTTCATTAAGATTTCTTTGCAAACAAATATGTTATTACAATTAAAAAATTTGTATTTTCTCCAAAACCCCCAAATTGGGCCTTTTGTTTGGTTTATTTTTAAATAGCGAAAGAAACTTTAAAAATATGTATTCCAAATTAAGCTTATCCTTTAGCATATATAATTTCCGATTCAAGTCAACATCATGCCTCATTTCAGAAATATGCGCCTTTAAACTGTTATATTTCTAATTTTTGTATATATGACTATATTTTTAAAAATATATTTTTATAAAAATTTTATTTTATTTTTATAAAAATAATTAATAAATATTTTTTATTTTTAATAGGGTTGCCACGTTTCCCAAATTTAAGTAAATCTTTATCCTTTTCTAAGAATTCATATATTTCTATTAACGAATTTAAAATAACAAAACAAACAAAAAATGCTTATTTTAACTTAATCAATAAGTATTTTTTTAGTTTACATTTATGGTGTTTATCTAAATTTAACAAATGTATTTATCTATTGCTGTAGGTTAAAAATTTATATATTTATGATCTAGCGGTATACTTTCCGGTGATACCTAACAGCAACATATAATATCAATGAATTCGGTATAGATACTCTTCCAAATTGACTCTTTCAGATATTTTACCTGATAAAAATTCACAGAATACCTGTAAATATATATACCGGTGAGATATATCTAATAGATATATATAAATGCGCAGCTAATCCTTATCAACATCATATCGAAGTTTATTACCATGGTGATTACATTGAAACATGAACAATTGTGTTGTGTTCTGTGGAGTTTATCTAAAAATGATCTTAATCGTTTAAAAGCTATAGTGGAATTCATAAAAACTACATATCATGCAAAAGTCGACGTCATTGGTAAATCTCAGATAGAGAGCTTTTTAAAGTTGTATGACGTAAAAATGAAGTCCTTGAATCAGCGTACTAACAGATTAGAAATTAAACATTCCGATTGGATGGATAATGATATAGAAATGTCGGCGTACAAATTATCAACTGCAAGACATATGATGATTTAAATACAAGATCTAAGAAAAAAAGACTGGTCCATAAGCTCTCTATAATTTCGAATGAAGAAGTTTCTGATACATTCAAAAAAATGTTAAAAAGGGAGACGCAACCTAAGAGTGCAATTAATATTGCTGCTTGAACCGAACCTCAGCCGAAACAAATATAAAATTTTAAGAAAAGCTCTGCTTGAAAATGGACTCTCAATTCTACCATCATACAAGGCTATTAAAGAACTATTTTACCATCTATTTCGGTTACGGAAAAAGAAGAATGTGTAGAACTATTTTCTTTGCTTGAGAATACAGCTACCAGGATAGTTGCAGATTTTTCTGAGGATCAGTTGGAAAAAGTAAATAACAGCGACATTGTATTAATTAATTAATTAATTGTAGGAATGTCCCTTTAATAAAAGCTATGAGATTATTCAATAAATATTCGAATGAATTAGATTTAAGAATATCAAATCTTGAATTTAAAAATTTGTTAAACAGTTTTTTAACATGTATGTATATTAAACTATCATGGATATCTGTAAAGATAATATTGTATCCATAGACTGTAACTAATAAATAAATAAATAAATAATCTGTAAGTGGGGATGTGACGGATTATCAGCCCTTCCTGAATACAAGCATGCTAGTGGAAGTAAGAACATGACGGATAAAAGCATATTTATAACACCTTTGGTGCCTCTAAGAATGCGATCTTATTCCTTAAAGCAATCTTCATCAAAGTGTAAAAACTCATTTGAAGATATATGGTTTAACACCACTCCAGGATCAAAACATTTTTGCATACCTATTTGGTTCGAATACACAAGGGAGTCGAAAACAACAACAACGGATTTAGTGGAATATATTAAAGATAAAATAAATGATTTACAACCTCTTTCAATAACCATAAACCAATACACATTCGACATGTCCTTTCAACTTAGTCTAACAATAATTGATGGAAAGGTTAGTAATGCCATTACGGAAACATCTTCTTTTTGGAAATGCTCTCTATGTGATGAGACGAAATCACAATTTTCGGATATTGGTAAAGGAAGAAGTATTAATGAAGAATTTCTGTCTTTCGGAATGGAGCATTTTCTGCATATAGCATATGATTTAAAGTAGAGAAGTGTGCCAGAAAATTTAACAAAACCTACCAGAAACAACGAGGATTTAAAAACACTTAAAATATCTACGAAAAGTACATTCCAGGATGAATTCAGAGAAGAGACGGGATTAAACATCGACAAACCTCTGCCGACTGGTGGTAGTACAAATGATGGAAACACAGTAAGAAAGTTTTTCGGAAATTTCGAAGCTACATCAAAAATAACTGGTATTAATAAAGAGTTACTTGAAAGGACTAACATACTATTAATGGCATTTAGTAGTAAGCACAAAATTAACTCTGCTCGATTTGGAGAATATGCAACAGAAATATCTAAACTACTTGTTTCTCTATATCCATGGAAAGAAATGACTCCAACAGTATATAAAGTATTGTGCTATGGCGAAATTATAATTGAACGAAATATTCTTCCACTTGAAGAGCTTACAGAAGAGGCTCAAGAAGCAAGAAACAGAGATTTTAAGCATGTTCAATTATTCAGCTACAGGAAATGCTCCAGAACGTCACAAAACGAGGATATTTTTAATAGCCTATTGTTATCGTCAGACCATGTACTATCATCAATGAGAAAACGTTAGATTTATTATGAGCCTTTATCAACTCAAAATACTGAAGACTTGAAGGAACTTTATCATCTTTTAGATATATTAATTTAATGTAAATAAGTAATAAAAAATCGTATTAGAAATAGAATATTTATTAAGAAAGATGATAAATACTAAAAATAATAATACTGATTAAGTTAAAATAGACATTTTTGTTTGTTTGGTTATTTTAAATTCATTAATAGAAATATATGATTGCTTAGAAAAGGATAAAGATTTACTTAAATTTTGGAAATGTGGAAACTCTATTAAAAATAAAAAATATTTTTTAATTATTTTTATAAAAATATTATGTGTATAGATATTGTTAAAAGTATACAGAAATATTCATAATTTTCTAAGTAATTATTCACGCAAAGCTAAAGGCAAAAGTTGCAAATTTGTAAAAATATAGTCATATATACAATAAATTGGAAATATAAAAGATTAAAGGCACATATTTCTGAAATGGGGCACGACATTGACTTGAAATTATATACACTTAATTTGGAATACATATTTTTAAAATTTCTTTCGCTATTTAGAAATAAACCAAACAAGAGGTTCAATTTGGGGTTTTTGGAGAAAATACAAATGTTTTAATTGTAATAACATATTTGTTTATAAAGATATCTTAATGAAATTTGCAAGAAATGTGGATCTTATTAGTATAAATATAAGCGCCTTAACCAAATTTCAATCAGGGTTTTCCTGAATTCCCAAATAAACTAATGAAAATTCCAAAAATTGTGATTTTTTAAATTTTTGGCTATAGAATCCATATTTTTTTGAAGTTCCGTAGATTTTACTTTAAACTTTTAACAACACATTGAAGATTCTTAAAATATATTCCGCTTGTCGATTTGTGCTTTCGGATTTGAGAAAATATGGTATAAAATCAAAACTTTCATATAAAATGGGTCGAATTCGGGAGGGTGTGTTCCATGACCAATTGAGTTAGTGGGCTTGTTTTTTTATCTTAAAGTCATATCTGTGAAGTTACCTTTCAGAAAAGTGCAAAATTGTTATATCCTGCTAAAGAAAATCTTATTTTAGATAAAAAAGAGTGTAGATACTTTTTCGGCTAAAAAAAACACAAAAAGTTGTCTTTTTTGCAATTTTCAAATTCAAAATCGTTTATTTTTGGACTCGGTAAAGATATCGACTTAAAATTTTTTATTCAATAAATGATTTTATTCTTTAACCAGTTAAGAAAAAAACTAATAAAATCGGCAGGAAATTCTAGGATATATATGATAAAAACTGAACCGAGAACATGCAAAATTATGGTGCTTAAAAATTCAAACGCAAATAACTCGAAAACTATAAGAGATAAATAGGACATGTACGAATGTCTTTTATAGGTCTCATCAGGGCCCACAACAATATATAATATATTTGAAATCGGAGGAGAAACAAAAATTTTTTATGTCAGAGGTACCTAACTTTGAGCGCCCTTAGCTCCGCCCCTGGGGGGATTGTTGTGCCCCCCTTCCAAACATAACATTGTACGCTCCTCCAACCGGCCGATCAGAAGTTACAGATTTATTTCCAAAAAATTTCGATTCTGGCCCACTGTGCAATATAAACTAGTTCAGGTTCACAACTAACAATTTTTCCTAAACAACAATTTTTTCATTAATAGAGCAACGACTCTTATTTGAAAGCCTTCTTACGTTTATTAAGAAGTAAACGTGTTGAAACATTGGATCACGATTCTGAAATTGTTGGATCGCCTCTAATGCAAGAAACACCAGAGTCTATAGATTGGCGTAAGAAGGGATTCATTACAAGTCCGGACAATCAGAAAACTTGCGGTTCATGTTATGCCTTTAGTATAGCAGAAAGTATAGAAGGTCAAGTATTCAAAAGAACTGGACGCATTTTAAATTTAAGCCCTCAACAAATCGTTGACTGCAGCGTATCACATGGTAATCAAGGTTGTACAGGAGGATCATTACGCAACACTTTGAAATATTTACAAGATACTGGAGGTTTAATGCGTTCCAAGGACTATAAGTATGTATCGAAGGTAAGCTATTAGATTTATTTTGCTAAAAATCATACATACTCTACATATTAATTTAAAATTTCAGAAAGGAAAATGTCAATTTGTCCCAGAACTAGCCGTTGTTAACGTGACGTCATGGGCAATTTTACCTGCAAAAGATGAGAAATCTATTGAAGCAGCAGTAGCTCATATCGGACCAGTGGCGGTTTCTATCAATGCCAGACCAAAAACTTTTCAATTATACAGTGATGGAGTCTACGATGATGACTCCTGTTCATCTGACTCTGTAAATCACGCCATGATGGTAATTGGATACACAAAAGATTATTGGATTTTAAAAAATTGGTGGGGTGAACTTTGGGGTGAAAATGGCTATATGAGAATAGCAAAGGGAAAGAATTTATGTGGTATTGCTAATTATGCTGCATACGCAGTAGTTTAAACTGAATTATTAATAAAAATGTTCATATACATAAATAAAATTGTATATACACCTGGCAAAAATATATGTATGTATATATGAATAACGTTTTTTATGACTCATCCAAAAAGATGGAGAGTATATTGATTTTGTAACATATTGAGGTGTAACAAATCTAAAGGCCCATAAAGTAAAGAAAAAATAAAAAATATAGAAAATAAAAAGTATCAGTCGTCCCATTAACCAACAACTTTGTGATATCCGAAAGATAACAAAAATATTTTCTATAGCTATACGCTTGCTATGCTGCTTATGAAACTTACACATTTTATTTAAATATTTTTTTTATAAAAAATATTTATTAGTAAAGGTAAAATCAAAAGGATTGTAAATCATAATCTAAAATATATTCTAAATAACTTTTTTTGTGAATTGGTGAACTGTTCGAAATTTAAGTGAAATAATTAAAAATATATAACAATGTTATATAATGTAAATTGCAGCCTAGAAGATGTATTTTATTTATTTTAAATTTTATATAAGTCGTCTATTTGTCATTATCTTTGAGATTTTGCGATTATAACTTTAAAAGACGAAAAGTTATGTTGGGGCATGAACTTGTACGAATGTAAAAACGTGAAAGTGTTCGGAAAAGCAATATTTTTCGGCAAACTCTTGCAATCTTCAATTTTCTTTCAGTTAAATTTTGGTAAACCTGAGCGGAAATATCTTTGTTTTCTCAAATATGTTGATGAAAATATTATGTTCTAACCTATTATGTAGTTTCACTAATCAATAAAAATCTAAAAACTTACAATAAAAACTTAAAATAAAACCAAAAGCAAACCAGTAAATATCATATTTAACAAAATATATCTACTGTAGTAAATTTATGTATTACAGAAGTTTAAGCATTAAAATCGGTTTTAATAAATATTATTGCCAGAAAAAGTGGATTTTGACCAGTGTGCAAATATGAAGAAAGATTCCAAACGATACAAAAATTGCGTACATTCGATTCTCATTTTGATTTATTTAGAATTTTTTTCCAACATTTTTAACAAAAATTCTATGAAAAGTAAATGTTTGGTGAGCTATAACTTTAAAGGAATGAATAGTACAAAGACGCAGATAATTTTAAACGATTTGTTTTTTAAATATTACTTTTATGATTAAAAAATCGCCTTATGTCGGCTTAAGATGTTTTGTCAAAAGATCTCAGATATAAAGCGTGACCCATTTCGTGGTTCCCTACTTTTTAAAAGAAAAAAACACAGAAAATTCAAATTTAATGGGGAATGTTTATTATCATTTGAAAGAACATTCTTTGGCATTTATTTTTTGAAGAATATGTCTATCAAATGTTGGCCGTTGCTACTTCAGAGATGGTCCAGCCGTTGAGTCCAATTTTCGATAACTCGTTCGAGCATTTCGACTGGTAACTGGCGAATGACACGCGTGATGTTTTCCTCCAAGGCCTGAAACGAGGCGGGTTTGTCCGCATAAACTTTAGACTTTACATATCCCCACAGGAAAAAGTCAAACGGTGCACAGTGGGGTCAAACGCAAATTTTTTGGTAATAAATCTGAATCTCCTAAACTACTGGTCGGATCAAATTGAAATGTATGGAAGAGTTGTAGAGGAGGACCTAAGCTTTCAGAAAAATCATCTTATAGTCACCCTGTGATAACACGAGATAAGCTACAGGGTGTCAAAGTTAACTACCTCGAGTATGTAAAAGTTAAAAAAAATCGTAACTTGTACAAATGAAGTCCGATTTTAAAGATTTTTATATTTCTGGAAAGTGCTTGGCAAGATAAAGAAAAAATAAGCTTGCTCATCTAAGTTATCTCTTGCAGTTAAAAAGATATATACGCTTGAATTTTGAATTTTTGATCTTTTGGCTCGACTTTCTTTCGTTTTTCGGGAATAAGTCCGGAGATATATGAGGTAAAAATTTTTTAAAAATATTCTGTAATTTTCTACATATTTCAAAATAATATGCTGAAAGAATTTTTGGATTATCTCAATTCGTCTAGACGTGAAAAATATTCAAAGTCAGCACTCTGAAATTGGCATGAAAAATGGCTATTTTTTTATAAAAATATAGTACAATTCATTCACTTTTTTCTCAAAGTTCCGTTAATAAAAAAATTTTTTCCTTATTAATTTCAAAAGATAAGGCTTCATAAATGGTTAATAAAGAAATTTTTAATTGATTTAAGTTTGCACCCTACATTCAGCATTGGCCGAAAATTGTCAATTTTAAAAAATAGTTTCATTTTTATCGATTAATAAAAAAAATGTCACGCGAGCTTTTTAAATTTGGTACCCATATTTTTTATAGAAATAGATTTAGAATGATTTAACACTAAACTGCTTCCCGCCCGGCCAAAAACGAATGCAGGAGTGGAGATTTTATGTTAAAAGTCAGTTTTTTTAACGACTATTTTTAAAAGCATATTAAAAGCATATTAACATAATATTTTTAATATTATTACTTATGTAATGTATAAAACACAAATCGAGCTTTCATTCCTAAAAAAAATCAATAAAATAGCTCCAATAACCTATTTTTGGTAATTTTTCAAAAATAAATTTTTTTTCCAAAAATAGCTGAAAATACAAAAAAATTTAATTTTTTTAATACAACTCACTAATTTTGCAAACACTTTAAAAATGTTAAAAGAATATAAAAATAGACTTATTTACCAATTCAACGATATATAAAATGTTGATATAGGTCATTTAATAATAGTAATATAATGGCCTCAAAACTACCAAGTCACGTCAAAAGTTGCAAAATTCACTATTTTGTTCCGTATTTCCATATGTGTGTATACGTAACACTCAACTGCATTGCTTATTTTTGTTACGAGATAATAATATTTATTAATGAATTTATTTAAAGTGTTCATAATTTTTTTCTACTGAAAATGTTTTTAAAATTACCTAAGTACATAAATAAGTATATTTTCCTTCGTTTTTTATTAAATTTTTTTAAGTTTTTAAATAATTTACCTAGCTACTTAATTAATGTATTATAACAAAAATGATTTTTTTACAATCGCATAGGTACATTTTTTGACGTACCTGTTTAACACTACAGGTCATAGAAATAAACTGAATGAAATTGGGGGTTTTGAGCAAAAATTTAAATTTTTTAATTCATTTTTGCCTGTCACCATTTACCTGATATAAATATTCTTTTTCTATATATAAGTATCCTTATAAATATGCAGATTTATTAGTGAATTTGCCATTATGGAGATTACATTAAAACACTTTTCTATTTGCAAAGTAATCTGGGATAATCTATCTGATATTATAAATCGTCCAGAAAAAATAAGAAAACTCATTGATACAGTAGTATCTTTTGGTTTAACTCTTACTACAGAAGACAGTTTAAAGCTCGAAAATTTTTATAAATCATACGAAAAAAGGATGCAAGCTTCAGATTGGTCAATACCAAAGTTCAAGAAGAAAAACGAAGAGTGGTTGGAGGGAGAAATACCAATTTTCATCGGAAAGCAGAAAAAGGGTCCACCAAAAAAAAGTTACGATGAAGTTCAGCTAAGAACAAAGAGGACCAAACAGGAATCTATTCTAAATTCACATACGAATGCCGAAATAAAAGATACATTTAAAGCTTTAGTAACACGTACGCAACCAAAGGAAGTAGAAAAAGTTATAGATGTGTTACCAACAGCTTCTCCCAATCGATTACATCGGATAATCCAAAGCATAGTGACACCGAAATCAACATCGTCCTTTACCTCTGAAGAGGCTTTAGCTCTAATATTAAATTTACGATTATCAAGAAACCAATACGAGATTTTGAGGAAATCTGATAGCGAAAAAGGATATGATATCTTTCCCAGTAGCAAATCAGTGAGAGAAGCGAAAAGTAATATTTTACAGCCTATGGAGCACCCGGTTAATGCTTCTGTTAAAAGTGCTAAAGTTAATATATTGCAATTACTTGAAAATACTGCCTCTACCTTCTACCTTCAGCAATAATAACATTGAAAAATGAAAAGACCTTGAACTTATTTTAATATTCAAATGGGGCTGCGATGGAACACCAGGATTTTCGGAATACAAACAACTGGATGGAAGTAATTCTGGAAATAACTATTCCTCGCTGTTTATAGCGTCTCTGGTACCACTTCGAATGCGCTCAAATAAGCCTTCCTCATCGACAAGAAATGACTCGCTTTTTGATGATATATGGATAAATTTAACTCCAGGTTCCAAATTTTTGTGCTGTCCAATCCTTTTTGATTACACAAAAGAAACCACGGTAACAATAAACAACATTGTCAACCAATTGGAAGAAGAAATTAAAGCATTGCCCCCAATGTAAGTATCAAACAGTACTTTTAAAGTTACATTTCAACAACAATTAACGATAATTGATGGAAAAGTTGCAAACGCTATAACAGATACAACATCTACGTGGAAATGTAATATATGTGGAAAAATAAGTTCACAATTTCAGGACAATTTAATGTTAATAAAAATTCTTTAAAATTTGGAATATCACCACTCCACGCAAGGATAAGATTTTTGGAGTTCTGCTTACATCTTGCATATGATATGAAGTACAGAAATATTCCCGGGCAGGAAAATGCTACAGTAAAAAACAATTTTGAACTTGACGAATTACGAAAAGAGGAGAAGAAAGGAATTCAATTAGAATTCAAAGAACAACTCGGATTAATAATTGATAAACCTCTACATGGCTATGGAAGCTCAAATGATGGAAATACAGCAAGACGTTTCTTTGAAAATCGGAACTCACATCTTCAATCACAGGCATTGACTTAAATATTTTGAAGGGTTTTAAGATTATATTGGCAGCCATTAATAGCAAAAAACAAATTAATGCGGACAAATTTAAAATTTTTGCTTACGAAACTAAAGAACTACTTAACATTACATACCCCTGGAAATCAATGACTCCAACAATTCACAAAGTATTGGCTCATGGTAAAGAAATAATAGAAAATAGTATTTTGTCATTGGGAGAGCTAACAGAGGAAGCACAGGAAGCCCGAAATAAAGATGTTAAACATTTCCGACTCTTCAATACCCGAAAATGTTCGAAAATAGCGCAAAATATGGACTTAATGGAATATTTACTAATATCATCAGATCCAGTTATATATTCTATAAGAACACGATGGCTACCAAAAATCACTCTTGAAATAGAAAAAGAGGATTCCGAAGCTAAGGAAGTTAAAAATTTGCTAACGTTTGATGTTTCTGATTATTTCCAAGAAAATCTCTAATAATATCTTCGATAATATATTCTTAATAAAATAAATATACGGGATATATGTATAATAAGTATGTAAATATGTAGAACAAATTAAATAAACATTACACAAATAAAGAATTTACTACTTTATAATAACAAATATATACCTACATAATACATTAGAAAACTAAAATGTTACGTATACACACATATGGAAATACGGAACAAAATAGTGAATTTTGCAACTTTTGACGTGACTTGGTAGTTTTGAGGCCATTATATTACTATTATTAAATGACCTATATCAACATTTTATATATCGTTGAATTAGTAAATAAGTCTATTTTTATATTCTTTTAACATTTTTAAAGTGTTTGCAAAATTAGTGAGTTGTATTAAAAAAATTAAATTTTTTTGGATTTTCAGCTATTTAAAAAAAAAAAAAAATATTTTTGAAAAATTACCAAAAATAGGTTATTGGAGCTATTTTATTGATTTTTTAGGAATGAAAGCTTGATTTGATTTGTTTTATACATTACATAAGAAATAATATTAAAAATATTATGCTAATATGCTTTAAAAAAAAACTGACTTTTAACATAAAATCTCCACTCCTGCATTCGTTTTTGGCCGGGCGGGAAGCAGTTTAGTGTTAAATCATTCTAAATCTATTTCTATGAAAAATATGGGTACCAAATTTAAAAAAGCTCGCGTGACATTTTTTTAATTAATCGATAAAAATGAAACTATTTTTTAAAACTGACAATTTTCGGCCAATGCTGGATGTAAGGTGCAAACTTAATTCAATTCAAAAGTTCTTTATTAACCATTTATGAAGCCTTATCTTTTGAAATTAATAAGGAAAAAATTTTTTTATTAACGGAACTTTGAGAAAAAAGTGAATGAATTGTACTATATTTTTGTAAAAAAATAGCCATTTTCATGCCAATTTCAGAGTGCTGACTTTGAATATTTTTCACGTCTAGACGAATTGAGATAATCCAAAAATTCTTTCAGCATATTATTTTCAAATATGTAGAAAATTACAGAATATTTTTAAAAAATTTTTACCTCATATATCTCCGGACTTATTCCTGAAAAACGAAAGAAAGTCGAGCCAAAAAATCAAAAATTCAAAATTCAAGCGTATATATCTTTTTAACTGCAAGAGATAACTTAGATGAGCAAGCTTATTTTTTCTTTATCTTGCCAAGCACTTTCCAGAAATATAAAAATCTTTAAAATCGGACTTCATTTGTACAAGTTACGATTTTTTTTAACTTTTACATACTCGAGGTAGTCAACTTTGACACCCTGTAGCTTATCTCGTGTTATCACAGGGTGACTACAAGATGATTTTTCTGAAAGCTTAGGTCCTCCTCTACAACTCTTCCATACATTTCAATTTGATCCGACCAGTAGTTTAGGAGATTCAGATTTATTACCAAAAAATTTGCGTTTGGCCCCATTGTGCGGTGTGGTATCACACGATCTTGGTAGCCAATCGACCGGCCCAAAACGTGAAATTATGTGCTCACCGAAGTGTTTTCTCAATAAATCCATCGATTGATGCGATGTGTGGGAAGTGGCGTCGTCTTGCTGAAATCAAATGTCGCCGAGATCACGAGCTTCAATTTCAGGCATAAAGTAGTCGGTTATCATGCCACGATAACGGTCGCCATTGACGGTTACGTTCGCACCGGCATCATTTTTAAAGAAATATGGACCGATGATTCCACCGGTCCACAAACCACACCAAACCGTTGTCTTTTCTGGATGAAGTGGCAGTTCTTGAATCTCTTCAGGTTGCTCTTCGTCACAAATGCGGCAATTTTGTTTGTTTACATACCCATTGAGCCAGAAATGGGCCTCATCGCTGAACAAAATTTGCCTCGAAAACGTCGGATCTCCTTGGAACTTTTCAAGAGCCCATAGAGCGAAGCGATGTCGCTTGGGAAGGTCGAGCGGCTTCAGTTGTTGCACAAACTGTATTTTGTACGCTTTCAATTTAAGATCTCGACGTAAAATGCGCCAAGTCGTTCCATACGTCAGTCCGAGTTGCTTCGAACGGCGCCGAATCGACTCTCCACGGTCTTCGTGTATACACTCAGCTACGGCCTCTATATTTTCTTCACAGCGTGCTGGACGTGGTCATTATCCAATAATGAATGCTGGGTCCCAAAATGGGTGATGGTGTTGCGAATAGTACGCTCAGTAGGCCGACCATGTTGTCCATTGGTTGAGCGAAGTGCACTAAACACATTCCTCACAGAACGTGCATTTTCGTAATAAAGTTAAACGATTTGTAAACGTTGTTCAGGCGTAAGTCTTTCCATTATGAAATGCCAAACAATACTAAACAAAAATAACATGACAGCATGACACGACTCACAGTGATCTGTCAAAAAATCCCTATTGAAAAAAGTATCTCTACTTGAATCACCCATTAATATCCCAAAATCTAGCACTAATTTTATAAAAGGGAAAAATATTTGAAATCTATGTTGCATATAACCTTCAAAATAACTTTTGGCTGATCAAGACCAAAACATTGTATACTTGTGTTATTATCTGTAAATTAGAAATGAAATCGGTTCTTCAGATCCAATTGATTTTACAGTCTAAACCTTCAACCGAATGTATGAACAGACAAAAAATATTTTACAAAATATACCGTTACTGAAATACTATACTAACAGTTTAGTCTTTTTAAAAATCAAGAAAGGCAAAAAAAAAAGACAGAAGCTAAAACGCAAATTTTGAGACTAAAAGAAAAATAAAAAAGGTGAAATGGTAACACTGTGGTTGGTAGTACTTACTTTTCTGGCATTTTTTTTTTTTTTTTTTTCTTTAAAATAATTGTATTTCGGTTTGCAAACACTTAATTTCATGTTTACACTTTTTCAATGTTTATTTATTTTATGTTTTGGTTACACTGTGCTCGAAATTGATACTTATTTTTCCAACAAGGTGGGGTAAAAGTAAGTCGACGACGCTGAATTCAATTTTGTTAACCATTTCTTGAGGTATTTCATTTTGAAAGACTAAAAAAGGGTTTAGGAAAATGACTTGTTTTTTTCTTTGCTTAAATTTATAGATGAATTTAAACAAATTAAAAAATTGGGATTCCATTGAAGAATAGGATCACGAATTCTTATTATCAAATATATTTTAAACGCTAATAAACAAAACTTTAAACTAGCACAAAATATTACTACAATTCCGAAAACAAGCTAACTAGTATTACCAATGAGCAACCTTTCACACAAAATTATAAAAATATTTAAAATCGGGTTTAAACTGATTTAATTTGTGATCGGAGTATATATTCAATCAATTTATCCTTTAATATTCATAAATAATGTCCCTTTTACCTCTAATTTTCTAATATTACGTTACTTCCCTCGAAGTATTGTTATATCAAAATTATGCTGTTAAAGTCGTATTGGCACGGTGTATAATTAGAATCTTTTCTGCTCTGATCTTCATAATATTTAGAATAATGATAAGCTTTAACTTAGTTGTGCCATATTTTATTAAAATATTGGAATATTTAACAAATTTATGATTGTCAAACTACATTCAGGGAGGATATTTGTATGACGTCTAGGTAAAATGATGGACCGAATATAACCAATTTCAACAGGCTTTCTACCTGTATCAATTATTAAAGATATTTATAAAATTGCGACCTGTACTTTGTTCCATGTTTCACATATATGGATATTCAGCCAGACAGATGGACGGACATTGTTATGTCGAATCAGAAAATGATTCTTTCAGTACGACTATTTTTTTATACTTTGCGCACATTAGTAGAAGTGTTGTAAGATATAACATGTGAGTAAAATAGTTTCCATTCAAGAAAAAAAATAAATATTTATGTAATGCAATATTCACATAAAAATGGGCGTGACGATACTGCCTATTTTTATTAAAAATGTGAAAAAATAAAATTTCAGCTCGCTACCATTAATCTTTTACTTTTGTCACTGTGACATGCACAGTGCGGCGGAATCGAATTTTTTTGGAAATAAATGTAAAACTAATATGTTGGTTATATTTACACCTCTAAATCTATTGTGGTTCAAAATAGGGCACCTCTGACATAGAAAACTTGTGCCCACTTGACAAATTTTTCTTTCTTATCCGATTTCAAATATTTTTAAATCTTCTTTAAGCTCCCAATAAGATCTTTGAAATACATGCTTGAATGTGCTATTTATCACTTGCAGTTTTCAAGTTATTTGCGTTTGAAATTTCAACTATCTCAATTTCGCCAAATCTTGATCCAGTTTTTTCAATATATAATCCAATATTTACGAAAAATAAATTATTAGTATATATTTTGCCCATAAAGTCCACATTTATTGTTGGTTTGGAAAAAGCCAATGGCAAGCTTTTTGGCACACATTGGAGTTTTCGAAACTGCAATCGGTTTGCAGAACTAGCCTTTGGGATTTTAGAACATACAGGCTAAAGTCAAAAATTTTATTTAAAATAGGTAAAATTCAGGATGGTCTGTATATAGTAATTTCTAGTGTTTAGGCTTGTTTTTAATTCCAAAACTATTTCTATGAGATACCTTTCAGAAAAGTATGAAATTATTATATGTTCTTAAGGAAAATTTTATTTTAGAGAAGAAAGAGTGTAGGCACTTTTTCGCCCGAAAAAAATTATTATTAATTTTCATATTCAAAATTGGTTATTTTTGAATTCGTAAGAGATATCGACTTCTAGTTTTTTATTTGGTAGATAATTTTGTTCTTTAACTAACTGGATAAAAATTTTACAAAATCATTTAAAAATACTGGGGGCCGATCGCAAAAATATTTGTAATAAATCTGTATCTCCTAAACTACAGAACAGATCGAATTGATATGTATGGGAAAACTGTAGAGGGATCTATGCTTTCAAAAAAATCATTTTGTAGTCACCCTCTAATAATATGAGATAAGCTACAGAGCTTAAAAGTATATGAAAAAACCTTAAAAGTCAATGCAAAAAATCTAAATTTCAAATTCAAACGCAAATATCTTCTTAACCATAGTGAATATCACAGTGAGTAATCATATGTATATTTGACTTAAAAAATTTAGCTTTCTTTCACAGACCTGTCACAAATATTTTTTTTTTGGCATTGTAAATTTTTTAATCAAAAAAATCGGTCTATCTGTTTCCCCATTTTTATTTAATTTTTAATTAATTTAATGTTCACTTAATATCGGATTGTTTTATTTTTACTATTATTATCATTTTTTTTCATTAGTTTTATTGGTTATTATATATTTATACAAAAAAAAAAAAATAAAGTCCAGGACACCTTTAGAGTCTGTATTCTAGAAAATTAACAAAAATATTAAAAGTTCGAAATGGTGGAAAAAAATCCAAAAATGTTTATGTTGCCATATCTTGCCATTGCTTTATTTTTGCTTCTGGGGTTTCTTAATATGCGAACAAACAAATTATATTGTACATATTTTCCATAATAATCAATTTATAATGTTCTTTTAATTATTTCACTTATATTTATTTATACAAACTCACAAATTCAGGAAGACCACTCATACGATGAATATTGATAAGATAAATACAGCGATTGGAAATCACGGGTCTCCATAGGTAGGTATCAGATTTTTATGAAGGAAATATGTTGAAATTTCAATTTTATTTTATGAATAGAAACTTTTGCGAAGGAAAAAAATATATATTTTTATAACAAATTCAAAATTATTATTAAATGTAGAACTTTTTTATAACCAAATTACTATCTATCAGAATTACTGACTCAAAATAACAGTTATTTTTGAATTTTCAAACAAAATAATTATTAAAAATCAGTTATCGGACAACTGACAACCATTTTCATCGTTATGAACTCAATAAAAGTAATTTTTTGATTTTTATTATTATTTATTTATTTTATTTTTTTATTTGGAATAAATAAATCCTTTGAATCATTTATAATTTCTCTAAAAGAACAAAAAAATCTTAAGAATCTAATGATTTTATAGTTTTCTGAAAGGTATTTTCACGGATTCCTTCTACAAAAATTTTAATTTTTTTACACTTCATGAAATGATAAAGTCGGCGACACGAAATAAGGCCCAACGAAATAACGCCCGATTAGAAAAATGAATTAAATCCCAATAAAATTGCAAAATTTTGAAATTGGATGCTATTTCATTTTATTGGGTACTAATTAGTTTTTTATTTGGAATTCATTCATTTTGGGTTTTATTTCATTCTATTTGGGTATTATTTCATTTTCATAAAAGTTGTTTCTCTACAATTTTTAAGTCCTAAAACTCCAGTCTTCCAATAAGAACCGTTAGGATCAACTAAATCTTTTAAAAGCAATTACATATTATCTTAATTTGTCAGCAACTTTCATTATTTTAAAAACTGTTGATCAAGTTAAACATGGAATACGAAATTATTTGTGGTCGCCATTTAAACAGCAAGATGCTTTATTCAATTAGTGAAGAATAATTGTATTAAAACAAAATCAATTTATAAAAATACTATATTTTATAGATGAAAAGTTGTAAAATTGCAAGTGTATTTTTTAAAAAATACGGTATCTAAATATTCCGAATTCAAAATTGTACGAGGAGTATAAGGCTTTATATAAAATTGAAAAGTGTGTGCGTATTTTGGAAATATGAAATTCAAAATGCGCTGATTGGTAAAGGGTGGTTAAATTTCAAGGGCCGATGTTGATTTTGAATAAAACACAAACTATTTAGGAAATTATTGTAATTTTATTTTATTATGATATATTGGTATTACTCAATTATGTATGGAACAAAATACCGGCCAAATGGGCGCCGCGACCACGGCGGCACACCTCCATCCGATGGTCCAAATTTTCGATGACCCTGAGGCATAATGGAGGTTTTATGCCGTTAATGTCCCGAATTATCTCATCCTTTAGCTCTTGAATTGTTGCTGCCTTATAGACGTACACCTTTTCTTTCAAATAACCCCAAAGAAAAAAGTCCAACGGTGTCAAATCACATGATCTTGGCGGCCAATTGACATCGCCATTACGTGAGATAACACGGCCATTGAATTTGTTGCGCAAAAGAGCCATTGTTTCGTTAGCTGTGTGGCAAGTGGTACCGTCCTGCTGAAACCACATATCGTCCACATCCATATCTTCCAATTCAGGCCATAAAAAGTTCGTTATCATCTCACGATAGCGAACACCATTCACAGTAACTGCCTGACCGGCCTCATTTTGGAAAAAATACGGCCCGATGATGCCGCCAGCCCATAAACCGCACCAAACAGTCACTCTTTGTGGGTGCATTGGTTTTTCGACAATCACTCTTGGATTCTCATTCGCCCAAATGCGGCAATTCTGTTTATTGACGAATCCACTGAAGTGAAAATGTGCCTCATCACTGAAGATGATTTTCTTCGAAAATTGATCATCCACTGTTGCCATTTCTTGCCACCATTCTGCCCATTCACGACGTTTGGAATGGTCAAGAGGCTTTAGTTCTTGAGCCAATTGCACCTTGTAAGCGTGTAAATGCAAGTCTTTATGTATAATGTTCATCAACGACGAGCGTGAGAGGTGCAATTGTTGGGCACGACGGCAAGTTGAGGTGGACGGCTCTTCAGCCACACTATCGCGAACAGCAGCAATATTTTCTGCAGTACGAGCTGTACGAGCATGCACTGGTGTTCTCACATCTTCTACAGACCCGGTTTGCTCGAATTTTTCCACGATTTTTGCGATTGTACGCACATTTGGACGATCAAATTGACCAAAAAAATCACGAAGTGCACGATATGCATTTTGATTTGAACGCCCATTTTCATAATAAGTCTGGATAACTTTAACACGTTGTTGGATTGTGTATCTCTCCATGGTTCAAATTGAGTAAGTCTGAAATAGAGAAATGTCAAATAAAATTCGGAAAAAAGCTTGGCGTTTAGGTGTGGTTCACATTCAACATCGGCCCTTACAATTTAACCACCCTTTATAAGAAGGACTTTCAGGGTTGTCTGCAATAGGTAAGTAAAATAGTTGTTATACATTTAAGTGGTATTAAAATATCAATACGCTCATTATACAGCTAGCAAGAAGCAATTAAATATTTACATTTCAATTAGTGACTGGAAAATTGATTTCTATTATGGTTGAAAATCGATTCTCTTTGTCAAAAAACGATTATTTTGTAGTCGATTCTTATCAGCCAACTTTAAGCTTCGATTCATCGAAAAATCAATCCTGTACAGTGAAGTACTTTTTTGTAAAAATAAATTGCAAGAAATTGCAAAATTTTAAACTTTCTAAAAAATAAATGTTGGAACAATTTTTTAAAAGATAAAAAAGTCAGAAAAAATACAATTCAAGAAATAGATATGAATTATAATGGAAGAACTTTGAGTACTTGTTATATAAAATCTACATTCCTTTCCGCAGAGGCGGGCATTCACATAAAGAATGTTCCTAATCTTTAATAAAACAAGACCCTGTTTGACAATTCGTTCAGAGGAATATGATGTAATATTTTATATCACTGCATATTTGTTGAAATGATTAATTTACTTCCTATGTTTTTACAAAATACATGTACTTGAATTCTATAGTGCTAAATTTAAGACATTTAGTTAAGTTATTAGAGTGATCTGCGGAAGTAGGTTAATAACAAATATATCGATTCTTTTTATTATCTTTTGATCTTCTTCGAAAAGTCATACGACTATTGTATTCAATGTATTACACCCTCAAAATGTTTGGTTCAAAGGGGTTCGATTAATCGACTATAAAAATTGAAATTAAAATGGTTGATCGAAAATTCGAAAATCGATTATTAACTTTTTTTACCATTTACTGTCTATAGCATCCATTGTCTATATGACTACTCTGAAAACGACCAATGAAGTGCAGCAAGCTTCACAAAAAAAGCAGTTTCTAGAAACTTTGGGTATACTAGACACAAAGATGCATTTGAAAGCCCGTTTTTCAAAATGTGTCATGAGGAAAAAGATTTTTCATACTGCGTATTATTTTCTGACAAATGCGTTAAAATAACAGAAAATATTTTAAAAAATTCAAACAGAAAGATATTAATTGATGGATCGGATGTTTCAAGCAATGAATAATAATAGCACTTGAATATTTGGAAAAGGTTAGTAATAAAAATTGTTCACTTAAAGTGATATAATTGAGTGAATGTTAAAATCGCGGCGATTTTTTTTATAAATAAATTTTTCAGATATTTCCATTTGCCGTTGTACTTATAAATAAAAAGTGCAGTAAATGTTACATCCATTTATTTAAATAAAATCAGACGTTTTGGATTTGAATGGTACTACATTTATAACGGACTACAAGCATAGTCTTCGGAAGGGTGTAAAGTATATGGATGCTGGTTCCATTAATGTTAAGCAATACGTCGCCAAATTAGTACAAAGATTTAGAAAAATATAGAAGGAAAAGTAGAAAGGCATCACTGGAATAGCTAAAAATTTTGTCACTCCCTTTACTACCACCTGGATTCATTCGTACTTCATTTGAAGTAATTAAAAATGAGATCGAAAAGGTCGATTCTCGTTTGATTTTTGGTTTTTAAAATAATAAATTTTTAAAGTAAATAAATTTTTTGATTTATGGTTCTTTAGTTTTATTACAGTTTGGTCCGGAAGGAATTTCTGTGTGCGATACTTCTACGAGAACAACTTTATCCTTAGAAGCATATAATGCTGTTCTAGGAAAAAATTTTCCCAAACAACTGGTTTGGAATAATTTTTATTTTCAAATAATTTGGCAGGCCAGTTTTTTTCTGTCGGTTAATTGTTTTTTTTTTTATTAAATGTTCCTTCTATTGTTTTTTTGTTTTACTAAATTAAACTATACTTCCCATTTTTTATCTTTACTAATTGAACCTTATTTATGGCCTGATGCATTAAAAGTATTAAATTGTTAAAAAATTAAATTTGTATGAAAAATACAAATTTTTTGAGTAGTTTTCATACAAATTTTATTTGTTATACTGAATCAGGCCCCCGTATTATTTAAAAGCAAAGAATACAAAGAAAAGAAACTGGCTTAATTTCTTACAACAACATTTCTCTCTCCTCATATACGAATTCTGTGTGAACATTTGTTAAAATTTAAAATTGTTTAAAATTTAAGGAAAATTACACTCGAGATACATTTTTCACTAGAACACAATATTTTTACTATTTTTTAACGCACTATTATTGCATTTTAATTCCCGTAACACCAATATTTTCCACAAATTTTTTTATATTTTTGAATTTTTTTTATATTTTTAAATTAAAATTGAACTAACAAAGTTGCTACTTTTGGTATTAAAAATACAACAGAATTTAAAATAATTTTAAATTATTTTCATATTTATAAGCAAAAGCCAAAAAATTTAATTATATTTATATTTGTGGATGTAATTCGCATAAAAAGATGAAAATTTATGAAAATCTGCGAATGTAATATTTAATAATTTTTGAATACTATTGTGAGCAACTATGTGTTCTTAGGATGTGTGGTGAAAATGTTTTCAGCACTAATACATATAAATAAAATTTGACTAACAATCCTAAAGTCAGTTTTTTTTTTGACAAGCCTTTCATTCGTTGTATTCTTTGTTTAAATGTATTTTTTATTTTCATTATGAACTAAGAAGATTTGTAATTTTTTTTTCGATAGATTTAAGCAAATTTTTATTAACAAAATCTAGGTAAGAAGTCAATTTTAGTTTTATCGTTTGTCACAAGAATAAGTTGAATTTAAATAAATTCATAAGTAAAGTTGGATCAGAAGAAGAATTCCGATAATTTCTTTAAAAAAAAAATTGAGCAGCAGAAGGTATGACTTTTTATATTTATATTATTTGTCATTACAAATGAGATGTATTATAAGCAGTGTTGCCAGTTTAGCCTTTTTAAGGCAAAATCTATCCTTTTTATTTTGCCTTTAGCCTCAAAAATTTCATTTTAGCCTAAGCTTTTTTCCAGCCTTTTTTTGGTCTTAAAATCGCCTTAAAAAGCTAAAATGTTAGTATATCAACAGCGAAGTAAATAACTTATTACTTGTCGTTACTAATTTTATATTTACAGAATTAGCCGTTTAGCATTTTTGTGTATTTATTCAAATAACAAAAATGAAGAATATTTGCATTTAATAAAAATTTCGCCTGCGGCGTTTCATTCTCCAAATTAATTAGTTGTAGAATTAAATCGATTGTTATAATTACTTTTTGATATACTTCATCAACAATAGAAAAATCTTATTACTGCGAAAAATCACAAAAAAATTGTTAAATGCTTAAACAAAAAGAAATTATAATTTAAAAATTACGAAAAAAAAATTACTTCATAACATTGGGTATTGTTTCATATGAAATATAATCCAAATTTGTATGGGAATTTTTTGGGCGAATATTCATTGAGTTATTTTGATGGGCGTTTTTTATAAATTTATTACAATTTCTTTAGAAAAACTAATGAGAACAAAAAAATAAGTTTCTGAATTAAAAAAAATCTGGCCTTATTTTTTTGGCATTTAGCCTTTTTTGACTTTTTTTAAAATGCAATTTAGCCTATTTTTTTCTCATCTCCTGGCAACACTGTACTTTTTTTAGTAAAAATAATAATAATTTTTAAAATATTTCTATTTTTAATAAAAAACGGTTAATCGGGTTTTTAAGTAAAACCGTATTTGAACCAGGTTTTTTAAAAAGGCTATTTTTCAAATAACTCGAAAACCGGTCTTTTTTTGAATACACTAGATAATTTGAACAGTTTGTCGATAGTGGTGGGTCATTTGGTAAGTCAAAGCTACAGACGATATAAAAAGGGAATTATTAATGTTTCCACATTTTTAAACAAAATGTTTTTATCAAAAAGCAACACATGTATTGGTATGGAACCAGATGAAGATCTGTTTGAAGAAGTAGTATATGTGGAGGAAGAAATAGACGAGGAGGAAGTGAAAAAACCTCCAGTGTGTCCCACTAACATGTCGACATATAAAAATGTGTAATGAATGTGTATGAAAACTACAAGTTCAGGCAATCTCCAATAACGAACAACATTTTAATTGCCGAGTTTGTAGTCAGCAAGTAACTGACACTATGCAAACATTGTTTTTAATATTTATAACAAGTTTTAACTAATACATATGAATTGAAAATATTTTGGTCTTATTTTGTTGGGATTTTTTGGGTGTTATTTCATTATGAAATAAAAACCAAATCAAAAAAAAATATTTAGTGTTTTAAATTGGGCTATATTTCGTTGAAATTGGGTGTTTTTTCACTAATTTCATTTGGGAGTTATTTCATATAATTGGGCTTTATTTCACTGTGTGTTAATTCATTTTTCTAATTGGGGTTATTTTATTGGGCCTTATTTCGTTGTCTTCTTTATTATATAAAAAAGACTGAAGTCAATATCTTTTATAGGACCAATACCACGCTACTTTAAAGTTTAATAAGTCACGAAAATTTTCACTTTTGCATATCTTAGCACAAACACATCTTCGAATATTGACTACGAAAACAAATTATTTTTTTACTTATGACCATGGCTGATACATTCATGTACTAAGAAATCGAAAATATGCGTTTATAAAATGCACTAAAAATATGAAAAATATGAGTTTCAAATCAAAAGCTATGAGTGCCAAAAATATATTTATTTAATTATTTTAATAGAAAGTGAAAATCATATACATAAGTAATATAATTCTGGGAACTTTTTCAATTCACATGTAAAATATAAAACTAAAAACATACTACAAATCTTTTTAAATAATGTATAAGAAATCATTTCATTGTATTCTGCTCTATATACTTTTCTTTAAGCTCATCATTGGAAATTTTCAATAACTTACTTGATATTAAAACAAAAAATTTAAAATGTGGTTAAGGCCTTTCGCATTAACTTTTTTTATATTCCTTAAAAAAAACCGTAATCATGTCTTTGTATTTAAATAAAAATGTATATTAAATTCCTATTTGTATAAATAAATAATTTTTATTTTTTACCCTTCACCACAGGTGTAAAGGGTACATATAAATTTGTCATTCCCTTTGTAATTTGAAGAATCTTCGCCGAAGAGCAACAAATATTTTCTGGATTCTTATAAGAAATGATGTCGATCGCCAGTCCGTCCCTCTTCATTCCGTCGGTTGAAATGGAGTTTATGAAGCTCACCGATAATTGTCATATATATATATATATATATATATGTATATATATATATATATATATATATATATATATATATATATATATATATATATATATATATTGCGTAACGTGGTTTTGTCGTTTTTTGGGGTCATATACACAGTGTGTCTTTATTTGATAATTCAGTGTTTTAGTTATCGGTAACAATAAATATATAATAAATATTTTGTGTTAGATAAATTACACCCCTATGATACGTAGGGATTCAGTCGGTTACTCCTCAGGTAATTCAGATTCTAATATTGGTAGAGCGGGTTGAAGATTCGGTTCCCTCGGGTATTATGCAAGCATGATCGTTTATGATGCTACCACGATAATTGGTAGGTTACTTCTCAGGTAATTCGGATTCTAATATTGGTAGATGCGGGTTGAAGATTCAGTTCCCTCGGGTATTATGCAAGCAGGATCGTTTATGATGACAGCACAATGATACGTAGGAATTCAGTCGGTTACTTCTCAGGTAATTCGGATTCTAATATTGGTAATGCGGGTTGAAAATTCTGTTCAGTCTGGTATTATGCAAGCATGATCATTTATGATGCTACCACGATAATACGTAAGGATTCAGTCGGTTACTCCTCAGATAATTCGGATTCTAGTAATGGTAGATGCGGGTTGAAGATTCGGTTCCCTCGGGTATTACGCAAGCAGGATCGTTTATGATGCTAGCATAATGATACGCAGGGATTCAGTCGGTTACTTCTCAGGTAATTCGGATTCTAATATTGGTAGTGCGGGTTGAATACTGATTTAAATAATACAATTCCTTTAAACTAGGTTACAAAATTCAGACTTAATCTAAAGAGAAATAGTCAATCGAAACTGCTGTGCCAAAACAGTCAACCGAAGTTGCTGTGCCAAAACAGTCAACCGACGTTGCTGTGCCAAAACACTCAACCGAAGTTGCTGTGTCAAAACTGTCAACGGAAGTTGCTGTGAAAAAACAGTGAACCGAAGTTGCTGTGCCAAAACAGTCAGAACAAAGCCGCTGTGCAAGGTATCCCCCTGACGCTCGGACTTGATCCAAGTACCAGAGAAACAGTGGCTGATTTCACAATCTTGGGAATATTGTAAGATCGGCTGTCTTGGTTTTTGGCAAATTCTTCTATCGCTCGAATCGCAACTACTTCATCCAACTTTAGAATACTTATGTGAAAAATTCCATAAACTAAATGAGAATTATTAATTCTCTATAATCATAATGCAAATATGATGGTTGGTAGCTAAGGTAAATACATTCATGTATAAGAATGTAATGAATATAAATATTACACTTATGTACAAGCTTAACTAGCTATTAAACTTTATTACAATATATATATATATATATATATATATATATATGTATATATATATATACATATATATGTTTGTACATTTTGTAGATTTGTCAGGTACTTGGTGGATGGTGGATGTTTGGTGGTTGTTACTGGCTACCACGAATATCTGGTGATTGTTGCTGACTAGCTGGAATGACATTCTACTCTGCAGTAGTCACAAAAGCTGGTTTAAGCCCGTCTATACTGATGTTATTATGACGACCTCGTATGAACATCTTAAAATATTTCTTGAAACGTTTTATTACTAAATAAGGACCATCGTATGGATGAGTAAGAGATAGTCGATAGTGAGACGAATGTTGGCGGTATTAAGTGATGGAAGGAATCAGTCGGCTTAAGCTTTTGCATCGCTGATCGGAATTCATCAGCAAAGTTTCTGCTGGAACTCGTAGCCTTTGCATATTTAAAAAAAATCTCCTGGAATCGTGAGCGTTCAGAAGTAGCCAATTCTGCTGGTGAAGCGTTTATGTCTAGTTCGAAAGTGACCCGTAAACCAAGTAGGATCATGGGTGAATGGAATACCCGTTTGGCTAGAGGACTGCTGCTTTAAAGGTTCTGTTCGATCTTTCAATCAACCCATTTGCTTGCGGAATGGGTAGTGCGGAGATGTTTTGCTCTGATCGTCTTTAATAATTCGGCGAAAATTTATGACTCAATTTGGAACACCGAACCTGGCAATTCACTGGCACAAAAGAGCCTTTACGATGGATTCTGCACTGCACATATCTGGATCTGGGACTGCCAGCGAAACGATCGAATAACGTTAAACAATATCATTGACCTTCACAATATGGAAACGGTTTACTAGTAGCTGAAATGTTTGGGCTGCATTACACAGCCGAAAGATGTAGTCTTCGTGATATATTTGGGATGGATTGAAACCTGATGGAAGGCTTTTTGTACGCCCATTTTCGAAAAAAACTTTTTTAGATCTTAGATTCATGTGAAATCTACGGCAGTGGATAACGATCCGGGAAAAAATATCACTACGTAAGCCAAAATCAAATTCAACGCGTTTTTCGCCAATGACCTTGATCGGAAAACCGTTTGCGGCATATAAAACCATGGCCGTCGGACGAATGTCAAAAGATTTCGAAGTTACTGACAGAACGGAAACATACAAAAAAAGTTCAAATTTTATTCCTAAGTCAACTACAGCTGCAAGAAGTTCGTTTATTTGCTTTGACTGCTTAGTCTGTACGCTTGCAATTTGATTGGATGCCATTGCGTCAACGATAGCATCGGTAATCTTAGTAAAATCAGCTGGCGTACCAGACGAAACCGCCACAACATTCTGGGCTAATTCTGGTAAGCGCTTAGTCCATAGCCCTTTAAGTGCCGACTCATCCAAAATTGTACCAGCTACTCGCTTCATTTCGAAGTATAATTCTGATGGCTTTTTGTCGCCGAGGGGAAACTCGGATAGCAGGCGGTTTAGACGACACTGTTCGCTGTCGGCAAAATGGTTAATTATCTTCTTTTTGATATAGCCGTAACTGTCGACAGGCGGCATAGAGGCGATTACATCACCTAGCTCAGCTTGGTTTGGTCGAGAGCTGCCAAGATGGTCGCGGTCTTCTGTTTATCTGCTATTATACCCGAACCGATGTTAGCACTTGACATAGGTAGCATAGGCAATACAGCATAGAGAACCGAGACGTTCCTTTGTGGTGTGGTAGTAGCATCGAATGATTGTCCGGAGTTTTCGCTCGAAAGGCCAATGTTGTTGGCTGTGAGGTGTGTGTGAGGTTAAAAAATAGCAGGACGTTTTTTAATATAAAATGGCGATTAAGTGACGTCGAGTACTGCCGCACACAAAAAAAAATCTGGCTTATGTATATATATATATATATATATATATATATATGAATGTTAAAAAAAAAGATTTTCCTTATAACTTCTATTTTGCAAAGTTAAATCGGAAATTTTTTTCTGAATTTTTCTGCTGAAGAAAGGAAAGTCTTTCAATTTGCCCGAGACGCATTTTTGACCGATATCCAAGCCCTAAATAAGCTACGGACTTGGTTCTTATACAGATCGATCACAAATATTTTTTTTAAATTTCGATTTTTTTTATCAACCAAATCTGTTCATAAATAAAAGAGTTATTGGAAAATCTGTTTTTCATTTATTTAATGTCTGCTTCCCTTATAGTTGTTGTATTCATGGGTACTGAAAAACAACAACAACAATAAACTGAGGCACATTTGGTTTTGTAAATTACCAGATCTAGTATTAACATAGTTATAGGCTATGGTAGGATAGAGTTATGGTAGGATAACAGCTTCCACGAAATTTGGGGTCTTTCACTGTTCCGATCTATGTTAAGTTAATCGGTTCATCCGTTTTAGAGTTTTAAAAAAGTGCGCGTAAAACATGGGCATGTCGTTCGATTAAGATCCACATAACCTATAATATTATTCATGTAAATTTTTTCATGTAAATAGCTTCATTAATTCATTCATTCAAAAATATATTATTTTAAAAGTATACGCAAAATGTGTGGTCCAATGGAAATCTAACAAACCAC
This sequence comes from Protocalliphora azurea, assembly GCA_932274085.1. NCBI lineage: Eukaryota > Metazoa > Arthropoda > Insecta > Diptera > Calliphoridae > Protocalliphora > Protocalliphora azurea. The sequence goes on from OW026524.1 coordinate 4,924,838, forward strand.
CTCTGGCACTGGTAATATCTTTGCCAAATTTAGTGAAAATGGGTTCAGCCGTTTAAACTTGATAGATATACAAACAAATAAACAAACAAACTTACGCCTCATTTTTATAATAATGGGCATTACTTCAAACTCGTTTACTTTTGGAGTTTAAAAAAAACGCTAATTAGTACCAATATTAGCTGGCTTTAACCCCAGGTCTACAACTGAGATTAACGCTGATATAATATGTGAGATGACGCCGGAAGAAGAGACTAACCAATTTGTTCATATTATGTTAAATCTAAATAAGGGGTGCAAGTATTCTAATAAATGCTGTAAGACATCATTATTTTCAATCGATCACCCCGTAAACATGTCCTCTTTATTTAAGAAATTCGCACTTTTTTAGCACAATTTTTATACAGATGTTTTTTTGACATATAAAAAAGTTAAAGGAAATAGTTTTACAAAAAACAAGTTTTTTTTAGAAATTTACTAACATCAGCGTTAATCTCAGTTGAAGACTGGGGTAAAACTTCTTATAAAACTAATATATGAATCTCCACGTAAAAGTATTCTCTCGGAGAGTTAATTTGACACCTTCTGAAAAAATCTAACATATTCTGTTACGTGTAGAAGGGCTGTAATGAAACACAAATCTGTTTGCGTGATTGACTTTTAGCGAACGGCGTTAGTGTTATGGTGCACAGTGGGGTCAAACGCAAATTTTTTGGTAATAAATCTGAATCTCCTAAACTACTGGTCGGATCAAATTGAAATGTATGGAAGAGTTGTAGAGGAGGACCTAAGCTTTCAGAAAAATCATCTTGTAGTCACCCTGTGATAACACGAGATAAGCTACAGGGTGTCAAAGTTGACTACCTCGAGTATGTAAAAGTTAAAAAAATCGTAACTTGTACAAATGAAGTCCGATTTTAAAGATTTTTATATTTCTGGAAAGTGCTTGGCAAGATAAAGAAAAAATAAGCATACTCACCTAAGTTATCTCTTACAGTTAAAATGATATTTACGCTTGAATTTTGAATTTTTTGGCTCGACTTTCTTTCGTTTTTCGGGAATAAGTCCGGAGATATATGAGGTAAAACTTTTTTATAAATATTCTGTAATTTTCTACATATTTCAAAATAATATGCTGAAAGAATTTTTGGATTATCTCAATTCGTCTAGACGTGAAAAATATTCAAAGTCAGCACTCTGAAATTGGCATGAAAAATGGCTATTTTTTTACAAAAATATAGTACAATTCATTCACTTTTTTCTCAAAGTTCCGTTAATAAAAAAATTTTTTCCTTATTAATTTCAAAAGATAAGGCTTCATAAATGGTTAATAAAGAAATTTTGAATTGATTTAAGTTTGCACCCTACATCCAGCATTGGCCGAAAATTGTCAATTTTAAAAAATAGTTTCATTTTTATCGATTAATAAAAAAACGTCACGCGAGCTTTTTTAAATTTGGTACCCATATTTTTTATAGAAATAGATTTAGAATGATTTAACACTAAACTGCTTCCCGCCCGGCCAAAAACGAATGCAGGAGTGGAGATTTTATGTTAAAAGTCAGTTTTTTTAACGAATATTTTTAAAAGCATATTAAAAGCATATTAGCATAATATTTTTAATATTATTTCTTATGTAATGTATAAAACACAAATCAGGCTTTCATTCCTAAAAAAATCAATAAAATAGCTCCAATAACCTATTTTTGGTAATTTTTCAAAAATAATTTTTTTTTTAAAATAGCTGAAAATCCAAAAAAATTTAATTTTTTTAACACAACTCCACTAATTTTGCAAATACTTTAAAAATGTTAAAAGAATATAAAAATAGACTTATTTACCAATTCAACGATATATAAAATGTTGATATAGGTCATTTAATAATAGTAATATAACGGCCTCAAAACTACCAAGTCACGTCAAAAGTTGCAAAATTCACTATTTTGTTCCGTATTTCCATATGTGTGTATACGTAACATTTTAGTTTTCTAATGTATTATGTAGGTATATATTTGTTATTATAAAGTAGTAAATTCTTTATTTGTGTAATGTTTATTTAATTTGTTCTACATATTTACATACTTATTATACATATATCCCGTATATTTATTTTATTAAGAATATATTATCGAAGATATTATTAGAGATTTTCTTGGAAATAATCAGAAACATCAAACGTTAGCAAATTTTTAACTTCCTTAGCTTCGGAATCCTCTTTTTCTATTTCAAGAGTGATTTTTGGTAGCCATCGTGTTCTTATAGAATATATAACTGGATCTGATGATATTAATAAATATTCCATTAAGTCCATATTTTGCGCTATTTTCGAACATTTTCGGGTATTGAAGAGCCGGAAATGTTTAACATCTTTATTTCGGGCTTCCTGTGCTTCCTCTGTTAGCTCTCCCAATGGCAAAATACTATTTTCTATTATTTCTTTACCATGAGCCAATACTTTGTGAATTGTTGGAGTCATTGATATCCAGGGGTATGTAATGTTAAGTAGTTCTTTAGTTTCGTAAGCAAAAATTTTAAATTTGTCCGCATTAATTTGTTTTTTGCTATTAATGGCTGCCAATATAATCTTAAAACGCTTCAAAATATTTAAGTCAATGCCTGTGATTGAAGATGTGAGTTCCGGATTTTCAGAGAAACGTCTTGCTGTATTTCCATCATTTGAGCTTCCATAGCCATGTAGAGGTTTATCAATTATTAATCCGAGTTGTTCTTTGAATTCTAATTGAATTCTTTTCTTCTCCTCTTTTCGTAATTCGTCAAGTTCCAAATTGTTTTTTACTGTAGCATTTTCCTGCCCGGGATTATTTCTGTACTTCATATCATATGCAAGATGTAAGCAGAACTCCAAAAATCTCATCCTTGCGTGGAGTGGTGATATTCCATAGGCTGTAAAATATTACTTTTCGCTTTTCTCACTGATTTGCTACTGGGAAAGATATCATATCCTTTTTCGCTAACAGATTTCCTCAAAATCTCGTATTGGTTTCTTGATAATCCTAAATTTAATATTAGAGCTAAAGCATCTTCAGAGGTAAAGGACGATGTTGATTTCGGTGCCACTATACTTTGGATTATCCGATGTAATCGATTGGGAGAAGCTGTTGGTAACACATCTATAACTTTTTCTACTTCCTTTGGTTGCGTACGTATTACTAAAGCTTTAAATGTATCTTTTATTTCGGCATTCGTATGTGAATTTAGAATAGATTCCTGTTTGGTCCTCTTTGTTCTTAGCTGAACTTCATCGTAACTTTTTTTTGGTCGACCCTTTTTCTGCTTTCCGATGAAAATTGGTATTTCTCCCTCCAACAACTCTTCATTTTTCTTCTTGAACTTTGGTATTGACCAATCTGAAGCTTGCATCCTTTTTTCGTATGATTTCTTATTTTTTCTGGACGATTTATAATATCAGATAGATTATCCCAGATTACTTTGCAAATAGAAAAGTGTTTTAATGTAATCTCCATAATGGCAAATTCACTAATAAATCTGCATATTTATAAGGATACTTATATATAGAAAAAGAATATTTATATCAGGTAAATGGTGACAGGCAAAAATGAATTAAAAAATTTAAATTTTTGCTCAAAACCCTCAATTTCATTCAGTTTATTTTTATGACCTGTAGTGTTAAACAGGTACGTCAAAAAATGTACCTATGCGATTGTAAAAAAATCATTTTTGTTATAATACATTAATTAAGTAGCTAGGTATATTATTTAAAAACTTAAAAAAATTTAATAAAAAACGAAGGAAAATATACTTATTTATGTACTTAGGTAATTTTAAAAACATTTTCAGTAGAAAAAAATTATGAACACTTTAAATAAATTCATTAATAAATATTATTATCTCGTAACAAAAATAAGCAATGCAGTTGAGTGTTACGTATACACACATATGGAAATACGGAACAAAATAGTGAATTCTGCAACTTTTGACGTGACTTGGCAGTTTTGAGGCCATTATATTACTATTATTAAATGACCTATATCAACATTTTATATATCGTTGAATTGGTAAATAAGTCTATTTTTGTATTCTTGTAACATTTTTAAAGTACTTGCAAAATTAGTGGAATTGTGTTAAAAAAATTAAATTTTTTTGGATTTTCAGCTATTTAAAAAAAAAAATTATTTTTGAAAAATTACCAAAAATAGGTTATTGGAGCTATTTTATTGTTTTTTTTTTAGGAATGAAAGCTTGATTTGTGTTTTATACATTACATAAGAAATAATGTTAAAAATATTATGCTAATATGCTTTTAATATGCTTTTAAAAATAGTCGTTAAAAAAACTGACTTTTAACATAAAATCTCCACTCCTGCATTCGTTTTTGGCCGGGCGGGAAGCAGTTTAGTGTTAAATCTTTCTAAATCTATTTCTATAAAAAACATGGGTACCAAATTTAAAAAAGCTCGCGTGACATTTTTTTTATTAATCGATAAAAATGAAACTATGTTTTAAAATTGACAATTTTCGGTCAATGCTGAATGTAGGGTGCAAACTTAAATCAATTCAAAATTTCTTTATTAACCATTTATGAAGCCTTATCTTTTGAACTTAATAAGGAAAAAATTTTTTTATTAACGGAACTTTGAGAAAAAAGTGAATGAATTGTACTATATTTTTATAAAAAAATAGCCATTTTTCATGCCAATTTCAGAGTGCTGACTTTGAATATTTTTCACGTCTAGACGAATTGAGATAATCCAAAAATTCTTTCAGCATATTATTTTGAAATATGTAGAAAATTACAGAATATTTTTAAAAAATTTTTACCTCATATATCTCCGGACTTATTCCCGAAAAACGAAAGAAAGTCGAGCCAAAAAATCAAAAATTCAAAATTCAAGCGTATATATCTTTTTAACTGCAAGAGATAACTTAGATGAGCAAGCTTATTTTTTCTTTATCTTGCCAAGCACTTTCCAGAAATATAAAAATCTTTAAAATCGGACTTCATTTGTACAAGTTACGATTTTTTTAACTTTTACATACTCGAGGTAGTCAACTTTGACACCCTGTAGCTTATCTCGTGTTATCACAGGGTGACTACAAGATGATTTTTCTGAAAGCTTAGGTCCTCCTCTACAACTCTTCCATACATTTCAATTTGATCCGACCAGTAGTTTAGGAGATTCAGATTTATTACCAAAAAATTTGCGTTTGGCCCCACTGTGTGGTGGTTTAAGATGAAAAGTTTTAAAAATTATCAAAATTCTATTTTCAGCAACATTTAAAAAATTACTACACGTATAATCCTCATCAATATGTCTAAAATACAATTTAACAGTGATACAATATTGTTGATGACATTATGATCGCGATGGTCATAGTGATTTTTTTAACATTTCATTAAACAAATTTTTATCATCAAAGTTCTCGTTTTTTAACTTTGTAAAATTTTTTGATATATTTTTAATACTTGACAATCGAAAAAATTTTCTAAATGATATTAATGGACAAGAAATGGCACTTAAAATTCAGAATACTATATAGTATATAAAATACAAATTAAAGGAGGTTCGTTAAGTTTTATATTATTGAACATAGTCGCGACCACAAATCTATTTAAACTTCCTTTTAGATCGTTGAGCAAAAACAAAGTGTACATAGATTCTTGATATATATATATATATATATATATATATATATATATATATATATATATATATATATATATATTGCATTCACTTCGCTGGTGTATTTTTCACATCTAACCGCGAAAAAAATATTTTTAGGTACAACTTGATTCCGATATAAGCTATAATAACAGCTGCAGATTGATATACATTTTCAGCGATTTTAATTAGTGTCTTGGATATGACTCGACGATTTATGAAATATAAAAGACACTGCGATCTCAGGTTATGAATACTTTTTATGCTATTTATTGTTGAAGCCTATTTTTTGCTTAACTAAAACAGAATAGATGTATTTATTATAAATATAATTTCACCCAAAAAATTGTTGTATTAGCATTAGTACCCAAAATTTTAGATCGATTTTAAATAGTTATAACGTTTTTGCAATTTAATATTTAATGCAATTTGTAAACCTTTTTTGATCATGCGATACTTTAGCTTTATTGAAATTACGCTGTTAGTGTACCTCACGAAAAGGGCACCTCTTAGAGCCATTCACGTTTTTTTTTTGCTATTGAGGGCACATTAACGATATGTATCTCAAACGATTCATATTTGCAAGATCAATAAACCTCTATTCTTTGTTTTGCAATACTCAAATTTTCTAATCGAAAAATTGCAAAAAATTAAAATTTTTAAAATTTTGGTTTCACCGCTTGTCCACAATATAATTTAACACTAGTCAACAACACCATTGATTGAACATAAGTTGGCCTGTTTCTATAAGTGTTTGTAGTTTACATTAGAGGAATTGGACACACATACACAAAAGTATACGTTAAAAGGGAATTCCTCATATATAAGGACATAGGGATTTATAAAATCCTGATTCGATTTCAACTTTCATATAAAGTTGCAATGCAAATTATTTAAAGTTGTTAGCGTTTACTTAGATATAGTATAGGTAAATATATCCAACATAACGTATTTCATTTTCATATATTACACGTCAACACAGGTGAAGGATATAAAAGATTCGGCACAGCCGAATATAGTACTGTAACTTGTTTCATTGTATTCCTATTTGACTATTTTCATTTAAGTCAAAAAAGTATGATATTTCGGCTTCTACTATTAATACTAATTTTCTTAACCGTATCAATTATGTATATTTTTATTCGTGTATTTAATGAATTGAATTCATCGAGAGATAATTTTGCGTATAAATATGTAGAAATGCTAATTAACACTTAAAATTGTTATTTAAAAGCAAGTTAGAGCGCTACATTCGGGTGCACCGAATCTTTTATACCTATTGCCTTAATATTTTCGCATTTATACTTAAAAATAATAATACATACATACATACTTTTGTTCCACAAACATCGCTTGCTTCACCCTGCAAGGGTTAGTCGAATCGACGACGCATAACTGTTTTAATGTGATTTATCTTAGTACTTTTTATTACTTTCATTTAATTGTTCGTATAGTGCACATATTTGTGTTGATGTTTCGCATGTTTTCAAAGCTTAATTTGAAATGTCTACGAAGGTTTTTTTAAGGGATGCATTGTCGAAGCGACGAAGTGTAGCCTTTGTGTAATTTTTTCGTTTTTGGGATTATATTTGGTAGGTTGTATTTTTGATTTTGTTTTGATTATTATTAGACTTTGGATGGCGATAATAGTACGTCCTGTAAAATAATGAAAAAAAAAAAATTTAAATGTTAAAATGCAGAATTTTCAAAATTTCTGAAAAAAGCTTAAAATCGCAGAGATGTTAATTCTCGATAGAAAATTATATTTTATGACATTTACACCTCATATAAATAATAAAATTTAAAAAACTCGTGGGTAATACATAAAAAGTTCCTGGCGGGTACTTTAAAATTTAATTTTTTATAAAATACAAAATATGTTACTTTGCTAGCTTGGTATGTTAATTAAAAAAAAAAAAAAAAAATAAATAAATAAATAAAAAACGGTATCAGAAATACCGTAAGTTAATTATTTTTCTCATTTTTTGTAAGTTCGACATTCAAAAAAAGCTCATGTTAAGAAATTATAATTTCTATGTTTATGATCGTAAAAACACCTTATAAATTAATTTAATTTAAAACAAAACATAATAAACAATAAAACTAAATAAAATTTTAAACTCTTTGGTTTATAAGTAATTTAAAAAACGAGTTTAAAATGTGCCGTCGTCGATTCGACGTAATAATAATAAGTGTAGCCTTTCAGGGTTAAAACAAAACAACCAAAACATCTTATAAGCGTACATAAATACGTACTGACTGCTTACACAAGAAAACAACAACACTGATAAATATTCCAATACTGCTGTTGTCTACTTAACTGCTTTCTTATATAAAAGAACAACAACGCTAATAGTCATTGCAACCTAGCGGGAAAAAGAAGGACTAAAGAGTCATTCTAAAATGCTTTATATAGGATCCAAAAGGCGTGCCACTCGGATTCCAACATTATTTCTTTTTTACAAGGCGTGTCATTGGAGGCAAGGCCTTCCCTTCTCCCTTCCAAAAAAAAGCGAGAAGGCAAGGACTCTTACACAAATATGCTCTCTTATGTGCAATGGTATTACAAATGAGTCTGAAATTGAATTAAAAAGAAAAAAGACATGCGGACTACCTTCATTAACGACACCTAATGAAAGGGAAACAAGAATTATTATCGGATATTTTAAAGGAATTGACAAGAAATGTCTCTCGCATCCGCAAATGCGGAGGTGAAAACATATGAGGAAGCAAGCTCTCAATCATTTATAACGAACCCTTGGATGTAGTGAAGTGTTTATCTGAGTTTGAGGGAAAGATTGAAAATTATGTTTCATGGAAACACGCAGCCTACACTGTCTAGAAAGTCTTCGAAAAATATGATAGCAGTAACTAACACTACCAGGCAGTAGCAATTATTAGAAATAAAATTAAGGGTCCTACAGATGCCGTTTTGGCATCGTTTAACACTCTCTTGAATTTTTCGGCTATCATAGCCCGATTGGACTACATGCGCCGACAAACGCCCAACCCAAAAAAAGGATGAAATTTTTTAAAAGTTTCAACTTCAGATTAGTAAAAATTTTTATCGATTTGTAGCAATATTATTTAGACTTTTATAAGAAATATGGTGAATATTTTAAAAAAAATTTAGAAACAATAACCCCAACAAGTTAAAAAAAATAAAAAATGATGTTAAAAATTAAATAAACATTTCTGTCGACCTGAATATCTCTTAAACTAAAAGAGATAACCTATACTTATAAGCGCATTTTTGCAGACATTTAGGAAAAGGACTATCTATGTATAAAATTTATTTTCTGTCATATCATAAATGAATTTTTGGCGATTTTTAAAAAAATGACATACTCGAAATGACCAAATTTAGAGGGGTACCCACTACCGCCCTGACCCGCCAGGAATCTGTACTGCTCCAAATCAGCTCAAAAATACCTCGCCTCTAGCTATTTGAAATTTAGTGCGATATCTTCAACGGTTCACAAGTTACAGAACTATTTCCAAAAAAAGACACTGCCCAACATGAAATATTTTAGCCGTTTTGATCAAGGACCGTAACTTTTATGAACAGATAAACCACAAATATGCTTTTAGAAAAGTGTTTTACGAGCATTAAACATGCAACAAAACGCAAACAAATAATTATAATTTTTAAACAAAAAATACTTTTTCAATAAAACAGTGCACAGTGGGGAAGAATCAAAAATTTTTGAAAATAAATGTGTAGTTTCTGATCGGGTGGTTGAATTTACATAAAATTTTACATTTTAGCAAAGGAGCGCACAATTTTAAGTTTGGAAGGGAGATACCACCAGACTCTCAGAAGCGAAGCTAAGAGGGCTCAAAGTAGAATACCTTTGACTTAGAAAATTTTTAACCGCTTGCCAAATTTTTGTTTCTTAACCGATTATATCTTCTTAAAGCGAATAAAAAAGTTGAAGTCGATATATTTTCCGAGTTCAAAAATAAACGATTTCATGGAGATGATTTCGAAATTAAAAAAGCGAGCCGAATCACCCAATAGAGCTAAGTATAGATCCTGCAGAATTTGACATATTTTGTATCAAAGTTGCAAATTTTTCCTACATATTCTAAAATCCCAAAGCATGGATCTACGAAAGGAATATAGTTCTAGAAATTGTAATTTGTTGCAAAGAGTTTGCCAGCGGCATTTTTTAGATCTGCAACAAATGTGAATTTTATTGGCAAAATTCAAAAAAATCTTAATTTTGGAATTTTTGATGGTTTTTAGAATTCCTTTTAACAAAATCTCAAAGTTTTTATACTTCATCATTTCAAATAACAAAGTCAACAATCACCGAAAACTTCACTCAGATATCTCAACTAACAAAAAAAGTCAATATTAATATCTTCTATATCTTTTAATGGACCAAAACTACGATACTTTAAAAATTAATAAGAGACGAAAATTTCCAAAAATATTGTGTTGTTGCAGATGTTAAAAAGTCATAAGCAGGGCTGATACTTTCATGCAAATTTTAGTTAAATACTGCGATGAAGAACAAAACCGATCTCGCAAAAACAATGCAACCAGCAAATAGAGGCCGCAGTTTGGAACCTTCTTGTGGTGTATAGTGTTTATAGCTGGGAATATTCCGGGTTTTCTTTTAGCCAAGTTGTTTTCATTAACGTACAATGCAGAATCGAAATTTTTTGGAAATAAATCCGTAATAAAATTTGGTATAGCCGTAGTAGAAGAGTGTACAATGTTACGTTTGGAAGGGGGGCACAACAATCCCCCCAGGGACGGAGCTAAGGGGGCTCAAATTTAGGTACCTCTGACATAAAAAATTGTTAATCGCTTGCAAAATTTTTGTTCCTCGTTCGATTTCAAATATTTTTATATACTGTTGTAGGCCCTGATAAGACCTATAAAAAACATGCTTACATATCCTATTTATCTCTTATAGTTTTCGAGTTATTTGCGTTTGAATTTTTAAGCACCATAATTTTGCATGTTCTTGGTCCAGTTTTTTTCATATATGTCCTAGTATTGCCAACCGATTTTATTAGTTTTTTTCTTAACTAGTTAAAGAACAAAATTATCTATTGAATGAAAAAAATCTGAAGTCGATAACTTTACCGAGTCCAAAAATAAACGATTTTGAATTTGAAAACTGCAAAAAAGTACCTACACTCTTTTTCATCTAAAATAAAATTTTCTTTAGCAACATATAATAATTTTGCACTTTTCTGAAAGGTAACTTCACAAGGATGACTTTAAGATAAAAAACAAGCCCAATAACTCAATTGGTCATGGTACATACAATCCCGAATTCGAAGCATTTTATATGAAAGTTTTGATTTTAGGCCATATTTTCTCAAATCCCAAAGCACGAATCGACAAGCGGAATATATTTTAAGAATCTTCAACATGTTGTCAAAAGTTTTAAAATGTGGATTTTATAGCCAAAAATGTAAAAAATTCCATTTTTGAGAATTTTGATTAGTTTTTTTTTTGGAAATTCAGGAAAAACCTACCCCTGATTGAAATTTGGTTAACGCGCTTTTATTTATATTAATAAGATCCACATTTTCTGTAAATTGTATTAAGATATCTTTATAAACAAACATGTTATTACAATTTAAAAATTTGTATTTTCTCCGAAAAATCCAAATTGGGCCTTTTGTTTGGTTTATTTCTAAATAGCGAAAGAACTTTTATTTTATATTTATTCCAAAGTAAGCTTATCCTTTAGCATATATAATTTCCGATCTTTTGCAAAAAGATTCAAGTCAACACCATGCCTCATTTCAGAAATATGCGCCTTTAAAATTTTATATTTCCAATTTGTTGTATATATGATTATATTTTTACAAATTTGCAACTTTTGCCTTTAGCCTTGCGTGAATAATTACTTAGAAAATTATGAATATTTCTGTATACTTTTAATAATATCTATAAACAAAATATTTTTATAAAAATAATTAATAAATATTTTATATTTTTAATAGGGTTGCCACATTTCCCAAATTTAAGTAAATCTTTATCCTTTTCTAAGCATTCATATATTTCTATTAATGAATTTAAAATAACAAAACAAACAAAAAATGTCTATCTTAACTTAATCAATATTATTATTTTTGGTATTATCATCTTCCTTAATAAATATTCTATTTCTGATAAGATTTTTTATTACTTATTTACATTAAATTTTTCTAATATTTTAAACTTATACTACTTATTTTCTACAAAATAATCTGTGGTATCTGTATACATATCTAAAAGACAATAAAAGTCCTTCAAGTCTTCAGTATTTTGAGTTGATAGAGGCTCATAATAAATCCAACGTTTTATCATTGATGATAGTACATGGTCTGACGATAACAATAGGCTATTAAAAATATCCTCGTTTTGTGACGTTCTGGAGCATTTCTTGTAGCTGAATAATTGAACGTTCTTAAAATCTCTGTTTCTTGCTTCTTGAGCCTCTTCTGTAAGCTCTTCAAGTGGAAGAATATTTCGTTCAATTATAATTTCGCCATGGCACAATACTTTATATACTGTTGGAGTCATTTCTTTCCATGGATATAGAGAAACAAGTAGTTTAGATATTTCTGTTGCATATTCTCAGAGTTAATTTTGTGCTTACTATTAATTGCCATTAATAGTATGTTAGTCCTTTCAAGTAACACTTAGTAATGCCAGTTATTTTTGATGTAGCTTCGAAATTTCCGAAAAACCTTCTTGCTGTGTTTCCATCATTTGTACTACCACCAGTCGGCAGAGGTTTGTCGATGTTTAATCCCGTCTCTTCTCTAAATTCTTCCGGGATTCTACTTTTCTCAGATATTCTAAGTGTTTTTAAATCCTCGTTGTTTCTGGTAGGTTTTGTTAAATTTTCTGGCACACTTCTATACTTTAAATCATATGCTATGTGCAGAAAATACTCCATGAACCGTATTCTGGCGTGAAGTGGAGATATTGCGAAAGACAGAAATTCTTCATTAATATTCCTTGCTTTACCAATATCCGAAAATTGTGATTTCGTCTCATCACATAGTGAGCATTTCCAAAAAGAAGATGTTTTCGTAATGGCATTGCTAACCTTTCCATCAATCATTGTTAGACTAAGTTGAAAGGATATGACGATTGTGTATTGGTTTATGGTTATTGAAAGAGGTTGTAAATCATTTATTTTATCTTTAATATATTCCACTAAATCCTTTGTTGTTGTTTCCGACTCCCTTGTGTATTCGAACTAAATAGGTCTGCAAAAATGTTTTGATCCTGGAGTGGTGTTAAGCCATATATCTTCAAATGAGTTTTTACACTTTGATGAAGATTGCTTTAAGGAATAAGATCGCATTCTTAATGGCACCAAAGATGCCATAAATACGCTTTTATAATCCGCCATTTTCTTACTTCCACCAGTATGCTTGTATTCAGGAAGGGCTGACACAGATTACATATTAATACAACGTCGCTGTTATTTACTTTTTTCAGCTGATCTGCAGAAAAATCGGCAACTATCCTAGTAGCTGTATTCTCAAGCAAAGAAAATAGCTCTACACATACTTCCTTTTCGGTAACCGAAATAGATGGTAAAATAGCTTGCTTGTATGATGGTATGATGGTAGAATTGAGTGTTCCTTTTCAAGCAGAGCTTTTCTTAAAATTTGATATTTGTTTCGACTGAGGTCCAGTTCAAGCATTAAAGCAATTGCTTCTTCCTCTGTAAAATTGGATTTTGATGTCGGCAATCCGTTTAAGACAGTTGGCAGTACTTCAGCAATATTAATTGCACTCTTAGGTTGCTTCTCCTTTTTTATTATTTCTTTGAATGTATCAGAAACTTCTTCATTCGAAATTATAGAAAGCTTAAGGGCCAGTCTTTTTTTCTTAGATCTTGTATTTAAATCATCATATGTCTTACAGGGTGCTCCAGTTGATATTTTGCAGCCGATATTTCTATATCAGTATCCATCCAATCGGAATGTTTAATTTTTAATCTGTTAGTACGCTGATTCAAGGACTTCATTTTACCAATTCAGATTTACCAATGACGTCGACTTTTGCATGATATGTAGTTTTTATGAATTCCACTATAGCTTCTAAACGATTAAGATCAGTTTTAGATAAACTCCACAGAATACAACACAATTGTTCATGTTTCAATGTAATCATCATGGTAATCGTCTTCGTTATGATGTTGATAAGGATTAGCTGCGCATTTATATATATCTATTAGATATATCGCACATGTATATATATTTACAGGTATTCTGTGAATTTTCATTAGGTAAAATATCTGAAAGAGTCAATTTGGAAGAGTACCTATACCGAATTCATTGATATTATATGGTGCTGTTAGGTATCACCGGAAAGGATATTACCTGTGCATTGTCACCAGTTCATAAAAATATAGATTTTGAACCATCAGTAATAGATAAATGCTGCAGCTAGGTATCACCGGAAAGTATACCTGTACATTGCCACTAGATCATAAATATATAAATTTTAACCATCATCAATAGATAAATACGTTTGTTAAATTTAGGTAAACAATATAAATGTAAACTAAAAAAATACTTATTGATTAAGTTAAAATAGACATTTTTTGTTTGTTTCGTTATTTTAAATTCATTAATAGAAATATATGAATGTTTAGAAAAGGATAAAGATATACTTAAATTTGGGAAATGTGGCAACCCTATTAAAAATAAAAAATAATATTAATTTTTTTTACAAAAATATTTTGTGTGTAGATATTAGTAAAAATATACAGAAATATTCATAATTTTCTAAGTAATTATTCGCAAAAGTTGCAAGTTTGTAAAAATATAGTCATATATACAATAAATTGGAAATATAAAAGTTTAAACGCGCATATTTCTGAAATGAGGCATGATATTGGCTTGAATCGGAAATTATATATGCTAAAGGATAAGTTTAATTTGGAATACATATTTTTAAAATTTCTTTCGCTATTTAGAAATTCACCAAACAAAAGGCCCAATTTGAGGTTTTTGGAGAAAATACAAATTTTTAAATGTAATAACATGCTGTGTTTCCATCATTTGTACTACATATCTTAATGAAATTTGCAGAAAATGTGGAACATACTGATATAAATAAAAGCGCGTTAACCAAATTTCAATCCTGAATTCCCCAAAAAAAAAAAACTAATCAAAATTCCCAAAAATGGGATTTTTTACATTTTTCCGAAGTCCCGTAGATTTTGATTTAAAACTTTTAACAACATATTGAAGATTCTTAAAATATATTCCGCTTGTCCATTCTTGCTTTGGGATTTGAGAAAATATGGTCTAAAATCAGAACTTTCATATAAAATGGGTCGAATTCGGGAGGGTGTGTTCCATGACCAATTGAGCTTGTTCTTCATTTTAAAGTTGCCTTTCAGAAAAGTGCAAAATTATTATATGTTGCTAAAGAAAATTTTATTTTAGATAAAAAAGAGTGTAGATATTTTTTCGGCTAAAAAAATACAAAAAGTTGTCTTTTTTGCAATTTCCAAATTCAAAATCGTTTATTTTTGGACTCGGTAAAGATATCGACTTAAAATTTTTTTATTCAATAAATGATTTTGTTCTTTAACTAGTTAGGAAAAAAACTAATAAAATTGGTAGGAAATACTAGGATATATATGAAAAAAAAACTGGACCAAGAACATGCAAAATTATGGTGCTTAAAAATTCAAACGCAAATAACTCGAAAACTATAAGAGATAAATAGGACATGTGAGCATGTTTTTTATAGGTCTTATCGGGGCCTACAACAATATAAAAAATTATTTTAAATCGGACGAGAAACAAAAATTTTGCAAGCGATTAAAAATTGTTTATGTCAGAGGTACCTAATTTTAAGACCCCTTAGCTCCGCCCCTGGAGGGATTGTTGTGCCCCCCTTCCAAATATAACATTGTACACTCCTCTACTACGCCTCACAGTGGGGTCAAACGCAAATTTTTTGGTAATAAATCTGAATCTCCTGAACTACTGGTCGGATCAAATTGAAATGTATGGAAGAGTTGTAGAGGAAGACCTATGCTATCACCCTGTGATAGCACGAGATAAGCTACAGGGTGTCAAAGTTGACTACCTCGAGTATGTAAAAGTTAAAAAAAATCGTAACTTGTACAAATGAATTCCGATTTCAAAGATTTTTATATTTCTGGAAAGTGCTTAGCAAGATAAAGAAAAAATAAGCTTACTCATCTAAGTTATCTCTTACAGGTAAAAAGATATTTACGCTTGAATTTTGAATTTTTGATTTTTTGGCTCGACTTTCTTTCGTTTTTCGGGAATAAGTCCGGAGATATATGAGGTAAAAATTTTTTAAAAATATTCTGTAATTTGCTACATATTTGAAAATAATATGCTGAAAGAATTTTTGGATTATCTCAATTCGTCTAGACGTGAAAAATATTCAAAGTCAGCACTCTGAAATTGGCATGAAAATGGCTATTTTTTTACAAAAATATAGTACAATTCATTCACTTTTTTCTCAAAGTTCCGTTAATAAAAAAATTTTTTCCTTATTAATTTCAAAAGATAAGGCTTCATAAATGGTTAATAAAGAAATTTTGAATTGATTTAAGTTTGCACCCTACATCCAGCATTGGCCGAAAATTGTCAATTTTAAAAAATAGTTTCATTTTTATCGATTAATGAAAAAAAATGTCACGCGAGCTTTTTTAAATTTGGTACCCATATTTTTTATAGAAATAGATTTAGAATAATTTAACACTAAACTGCTTCCCGCCCGGCCAAAAACGAATGCAGGAGTGGAGATTTTATGTTAAAAGTTAGTTTTTTTAACGACTATTTTTAAAAGCATATTAAAAGTATATTATCATAATATGGTTAATATTATTTCTTATGTAGTGTATAAAACACAAATCAAGCTTTCATTCCTAAAAAAATCAATAAAATAGCTCCAATAACCTAGGTTAGGTTAGGTTAGGTTAGAAAGGGTGGCGTATTCACGCCTACACCCAGAGGCCGAACGGCCCATTGTGATCCCTTTATGAAGGAAAGAGAGAGAAAGAAAAGTGGAACCTATACCCAATCAATCAGTTATGATTGTTCCTAAGCCATTTTATTCCCATTACAAACCCTATGAGTTTGACAAGTCCTTTGCCATTAACCTCACCTAGTTCATATAGTGTATGGCTTCCAAACCACTTCAACCTATTACGCTGAAGCCCTACACAGTGACAGAGTATATGCTCCACTGTCTCTAGCTCCTCGACATCATCGCACGTTCTACAAAAGTCTGATGTGCCAATGTCCCACTTACTCATCATATTCCCTATTGAGAAATGACCCGTAACCATACCTACTAGGACTCTAAGACTACCACAACTCATACCTAGAAGATGCTTGGAATCCGCCAGTTTTAAGCTAGGCCATAATACCCTAGAAACTCTGCAGTCCGATCTGTCATTCCAGGCTCGATTCGTGTTGTCCAGAGTCCACTCCCTTATGGCCCTAAAGAAGGACCCAATTGGAATCTTAACAGATGACTCTATGAAAGACCTATCTAGCTCCGAGCCACTGCGAGCTAGCTCATCGGCTATTTCGTTGCCAAGAATTTCACAATGACCAGGAACCCAACAGAGTCTCATCATATAGGAATCCTTCTCAATTCCCTTCTGCACTCAAGTACCAATCTGGACCTAACAAAATGACTAGTCAGAGCCAATAACGCTGCCTGACTATCAACATAGATAGTAATCTCAGACCCTCGTTCAACATTCCCCTCAATTAAGCCTAGAGCCTTATAAATGCCAAGAATCTCCGCTTGAAAGACACTACAACTGTCAGACAATTTGTAGGATCGTCTGACTTCCATTTTCGAACCGTCCGTGAAGACCGCACACCCTCCATAGAGCTTTTCTACTCCATCCCAGAGGTCCCTGCTAGGTAACACCAAAGCGGGAGTAGCCCCGAAGTCAATCGTAGTCCCGACATAATCCGTAGGCTCAGCCAAGGATAGTGTCCGACCGTTGAACTTGACTTCATCTAGTATGCTGACGTGCCCCGCTCTAGAGGTACCTAATAATCCCAGTTCCTTCAATCTAAATAGGCCGCGGGCAGCCATACCCCTCACAAATTCCTCAATTGGAAGAAGGTGGAGGATTATGTCCAGCGCCGCCTGAGGTGTACTTCTCCTGGCACCTGAGATGCCAACTGAAGCACACCTCTGAACTTTAGAGAAAAGTTTCCTATACGTTTCTTTACCCAATACCTTCCACCAGACTGTACAGCCATAAGTAAGAATCGGTCTTACAACCGAAGTGAAAATCCAGTATACAACTTGCGGCCTAAGGCCCCAATTCTTACCTATAGAGTTCCTGCAGGTGTAATAGGCATTGAGTCCCTTTTTGACCCTCTCCTGGGTGTTTCTCCTCCAAGACAATTTACTGTCCAAGTACACACCCAGGTATTTGGCCTCACTTGACAATGCAAGCTCAATCCCGTTCAATACTGGCAAGCTAAAATGCTCGACCTTGTATTTCCTAGTGAACAAAACTAGTTCCGTTTTCTCTGGGTTTACCCCTAATCCCTTACTGTTGGCCCAAAAGGACAGATCACGTAAACCTGTCTGCATGACCTCACTGATCGTAGATAAAAACTTACCAGAGACCAGTAAAACAACGTCATCGGCGTAGGCCACAATCTTCCGTCCCTTAGCATCAAACTGTCTTAAAATGACGTTCACGGCCAAGAGCCACAGTAATGGAGAAAGGACCGCCCCTTGCGGTGTGCCCCTAGTCAATAGTTTCCTCACACAAGTGCCTCCCATGTTTGAGTTGATAACCCTGCTGCTAAGCATCAGAACTATCCACTCAACAAGGAGCTTGCTTATATTCAGCGAAACAAGTGATTCCTCAATAGCCTCTATCGTGATATTATTGAAGGCCCCCTCTATATCGAGAAAACCTGCCATGGTATATTCCCTCTGCAGCAAACCCCGCTCAATGTAACTCACAACGTCATGCAGAGCACTCTCAACGGACTTACCTTTAAGATAAGCATGTTGAGACTCGCTAATGACCTGAGTTCCTATGCTAGTCCTAAGATAACAATCGATCAGTCTTTCTATTGTCTTCAATAGAAAAGACGATAGGCTGATCGGTCTGTAGTCCTTGGGCTTCGAGTGAGTCGTCTTACTCGCTTTGGGTATGAAAATGACCCTTACCTCTCTCCACCCTCTGGGAATGTACTTCATTCTAAGACATTCCCTAAAAACCTCCGTCAGTAGAGAGATGGCTCTTTCATCGACATTCTGTAGCATGGCCGGAAATATTCCATCCGGGTCCGGAGATTTGTATGGCTCGAATGAATAATAATACCTTGTCTCTAGTGATCATCTCCCTTATCACATCGGTACCCCCAGCATCTGATTCGGGTTGTAGGTTATCACTGACGCTACCTGTCCCTCCATCAGATTCCATATCCTTACAGGCTGGAAAATGAGTCTCCATAAGTAAACTGAGGGACTCTGAGCTAGACTCTGTCCACGAGTTATCCGCACGTTGTATGTATCCAGGTGCCACTGGGTCCTTGGATAATACTCGCCTAAACCTAGACAACTCGTTAACAGAGTCCACCGATTCACAGAAATTTACCCATGAAGTCCGTTTCGCTCTTCTAATGTCCTTCTTATACTTAGAGAAACTATCCCTATAGCTATTCCAATCCTCATCGCTCCTCGTTAGTTTGGCTCTATTAAACAGCTTCCTAACTGTAGACCGCTGGTCCCTAAGTTCCCTAGTCCACCATTTCGGCTGTTTCCTCTTTCCAGGATAAATCACTGGACAATTGAGCACAAAACTATTCCTAATAACATTCGTGAAATTATTCACCACCAACTCGATACCCTCAACTGAATCTCTCCAGTCCTCAGTATCCCTAAGGTCTCTACAGACTGACCTCCTAAAGGACTTACAATCTGTCTTTCTCGAGTTCCTATAGGGCTGCTCCCTCGCTTTCTCAAAGTTGAGACCAAAAGATATCATGCTATGGTCGGAAAAAGAGTAATCCAAAACTACTCTCCAATCCCTAACATAATTTCCCCCACGGTTAGCCAGCGTTACATCTATAACTGTTTCTCTATCTTTCGTTCTGAACGTAGGAGTACTACCCCTATTACAGATGTGTAGATCATAACAAGTTATAAAATCGTGTACCAACTCACATCTTTTGTTGATGTCCCCGCTTCCCCATTGATAGTGGTGAGCGTTCGCATCACATCCCAAGACCATGTACGCGCCTCTCCTCCTAGCGTGCTCCGCCAGTATACATGTCCGTACCTTTTCCGTTGTGGATGGTATGAACAGGTTGTACCCCGTGACCCTCAGACCACATACCCTGGTGTTGTTAATCCAGGGTTCCTGTATGAGGGCCACGTCCACATTGGAGTCAATGAGGAGTCTTATCAGTTCGGTTGAGGCTGCCTCACAGTGATGCAACTTAATTTGCACCACTGACAGCCTCTTTGGGTTTATTAGATTTGTTGTACCTAAACCTGATCACCCCAAATCCGAAATTGACAACTCCCCCCAGTGACTCCAGCTTCTTCAGAGACTCCTGATCCACTGCGAATCTGAAGTCTCTGCCTGGGTTCCCCTTACAGGTCATGGTGTTCACCAACTTCCATTGACCTGTAAGAAGACCCTTATTCTGATTTTCCAATACTGTCAGAATGGTTCCAACCTCTAAAATTGGACGCAGGGGCAGCTCAGATGCGAGTATCACTTCAAGCTTCGCTCCTGGATAGAGAGTGTCGCATCTAGCAGCTGCGTTCCTGAGAAATTCAAATGATTTCTCATTCCCGCAGTTAATAGTCTTGACGCCCTTTATCCAGTCTGCGCCTTTGAAGAATACCTCATCCGGCCTTCCTTTAACAAGGGCGATTTCCTCAATGAGCTTGTGTTCAATTTGTCGCCATTGCTCAACGCTGATCCTCCCATCTGGATCAACCCTGTCAATGACAGTAGCTTGAATACAGTTCTGCAACACTGATTCCTTCGCTCTTTACGATGTTGAGGGTTGTTCACCTCCTGATACAGCTCTCTTAATGACCTCCTTATGGTGGCCCTTACTAGAGCTGTTTGGCGTGTGAACAACCTTCTTGGCCATCGAAGGTTGTTGGTCATCCCCAGACCTGGCCCTCTTAACAACCCCCTTATGAGGGCCTTTAAGAGAGCCGGATGGGTTTTGACAAGCGTTCTTCGATGTAGAGGGCTTCCCAATCGAAGCTCGTACAGCCCCACTGCTGGAGCTGACAGGCTTCGACAGTGAAGTCCTCTTACTAGTTGATGGCTGATCATCTCCAGGCCTAGCATCTCTGACAACTTTTTGTTGGTTGCCAGGTTTGCTGGATAGTATATGACCAACCATTTTAATGGTAGTTGTTGGCTTACCAGACGTTACCTGCTGTTTCTCTAGGACTGCAGGTTTGCCCGGGTTGCCACTACCAGAATAATCAGAGCGTATTATTCTGGTAGTGGCAACCCGGGGATTGATGAAGAGGTTGGCTTTTCTCCTGTGCTCTCACGAGACACTTCTGGAGTGTTGCCAGCATCCACATGCAATCCTTCAGGATAAGACATTTCCAAAGAGGCACAGACATGACCGTAGATTCGTTCGAATCTTTTAACGTTCCTCCTGTGCTTCCTGGTAAGGTACTTATCCTTACCTGTAAGTGGCAAAGGGCCTCTCTTGGCTATCTTGTGCAGATAGCCAAGAGAGGCTCTTGCGCCACTACGAGCATTCTCCTCTTTAGTTCGGCTTATATCGTCGGTTGTCGCATCAAGCATTACCGCGTCTTGCCGAACTAAACCCCTGCCAGACGAATGACCCTCTGAGTTCGTCGAGCCATCCCCCCGCTCAGACCCTGCCTCAACACTCGAGTTCTTCTCCAGACTCTGAGCGCGAACTGAGATCACAGTGATCTCATGTTCATCTTCAGAGCCGAGAGTAAGATTCTCAAGTTTCTCAGTGGCGCTGGTCCCAGTGAAGGAATCCCTCGAGATACCCAGAATCTCATCCGTCTCTGATAGCTGGCCCAACAGTTGACTTTCCTGAAGAAGAATATCACGTTGGACCCCTATCATCACCTCATCGTCGTCTGTAATCACGGCCGTTTCAGTCCTGTCGCCCTGCGACGGTCCGTTAACCTGTGTCCGATTTTTAAAGTTTTTGAAATTGTCTATCTTGTCCCACGAGCTCGCGCAGTGACGGCGTGCGCGGACTAGGCTAGAATTACAACCAACCAGTGCCATGGGCGTTGGAGGGGAGCTGTTAGCTGTTAGTTTGTTTAGGCACCAACTAACCATTCAGGTCCTCAGCACTACTGCCTACCACCTTGACCTTAAAGTGCACTACATTTATTTGGTCCGCGAGAAGCTGTAAAAGCCCTAAGATCGGAGATAATACACATGATATATACCCCCATGCGATGGGCCAGAATGCACCATTCAGTAGAGTGTGTATATCATGTGCCTTACAACCAATCCCCCCAATCCGCCACCTGGGGACGCGTCCGATAGGAGTAAATGTAGCAAAGACTCCAACGGATCCAATAACCTATTTTTGGTAATTTTTCAAAAATAATTTTTTTTTTTTTAAATAGCTGAAAATGCAAAAAAATTTAATTTTTTTAATACAACTCCACTAATTTTGCAAATATTAAAAATGTTGATATAGGTCATTTAATAATAGTAATATAATGGCCTCAAAACTACCAAGTCACGTCAAAAGTTGCAAAATTCACTATTTTGTTCCGTATTTCCATATGTGTGTATACGTAACACTCAACTGCATTGCTTATTTTTGTTACGAGATAATAATATTTATTAATGAATTTATTTAAAGTGTTCATAATTTTTTTCTACTAAAAAGGTTTTTAAAATTACCTAAGTACATAAATAAGTATATTTTCCTTCGTTTTTTATTACATTTTTTTAAGTTTTTAAATAATTTACCTAGCTTGTTTGGCCACTTTTATTTTTATATTTTTTTTATTTAAAATTTGAATTTTATTTTTTGTTTTTATTTTTTTTAATAATAGTAATAATTATAATAATATATAATTTGAATTTTAATAATAATTACCTTGGAATATGTACCTTAGTTTAGATTTAAGTTATAGTAGGAAACCCTGTTGCTTAAAATGTTAAAAGTAACGGGGTTTGCTGAAAGCTTATATATTTAGAAAAAGTAGGCTTTTTTTAAACATAAAAAATAAATAAATAAGCACTTGCAAAGTATACCATCAAGCCATCGGTCGTTTTTTATTCGTACTCTTTCTTTTCACCGTGTCCATTATTTTATTAAATTATAAATTATTTAATTTAATTTGTCTTAAAAACTATTAAGACAAAACATTTTGGCGCCCGAGCAGGGACTGTGAAAAGAACAATTAATAGTGAAAAGTGATTACAATATATAATAAAAAAAGTGCTTTAAAAAAAAAAAATCATTTTATTTAAATTAAAAATAAAAAACAAAAAGTGAATTGTGTTAAAAAATTATTTTGGTTAACAAAAACAAACACTAACAAAGCACATACAAGTAATCACAAACAAAACAATAAAACAAACTATATAAAACAATTAAAAACATAAATATATAAACATCAACAACAACAACAAATCATCAACATCGTTGCTGCCATCATCCATTGTTGCTATTGTCCAGATGCCCCGTCGTTGCCGCTGTATCATTTGTAGAGCTGAGAATAACCAGGGGAGTAATTCCGATTCCGAATCAGAGGTAACAAGTGTAAAAAATATTTGTGTAAAAACCTCAAATTTGTAATTTAATCAAATTTAAGAGATTTTTGTAAATTACTCAAAAATTTATCACTCTTTGCAAGTCGTACACAAAAAATATTCTTTACACTTCTCTTTGAAATATTTTATTTGTTTAATGTTTTATATAAACAAAAAACCACCCTTAAAAGTGAAACGATCGCGAGTGTTAGCTCTTTTGTTTATAATAAATAAACACGCACACGTATAAAATCTCATTTATATCGAGAAACAATTTAATAAATTATATCTTGTTTTGCCGTCGCTATTGCAATAGTTTGCTAAAGAAAAAAAAGAAAATTATTTTATAATCTATTTAAAATAAATACACAATATTCGCGAGTGCTAATTTTTATTTTTTATAAAACAATTAAATTATTATTTATCACTATTTTCTTTTGTGCTTTATTCTTTTATTCGTTGTTCATCAACTTATTTAGTTCAATTCCACTTGTTCCTATACCACTTACATTAATTTATTAACATCAGCTGTTAACAGTGTATTACATTTACACTAGCATCGAAAAGTGTATTTTCATACAAATTAAAAATATTAAGTTGAAAGTACGTTCACACTAGCATCGAAAAATTTTTTATTGCATATAATTATAAAATATTAAAGAGTTAGCGTGTTCATACTTTAAATAATAATTTTAAGTACAATTTGTATGAAATTTCAATAAATAATAATAATAATAAATCGATTTTTCTTGGTAAATAAATAATATTAAATATATTTTATTTTACCAAAGGCTGATTAAAGCGGATTTTTTCGGAAAATTAAATAAATTATTTTTAATTGGAATAAATTGAACTGTAACGATAAATTTTGATAAGGAAATAATTCAAAGAAATATCCGAATATTGTGTAACCGACGAGAGAATAACTTTGAAGTTGGAATTAAATATATATATATATTTTTTTTAATAATTCTTAACACCAAAGCAGAAATATATTTAATATTTTACCAATAAATTAATTTGGTTTTGTTGTAATTTGCTTTGAGGAATTTATTTTTGATAATCAATAATGACTGGTAAAAGACGCCAAGATTCTCCTTCCAAATCGGAAAATTTGGAGAAATTATTAACAAAAAAAGCTAAAGTTGTACAAAATATTGTGCGAATTCGTCAATCCATTCGGGAAAAAACGATTTCATTTAATCCAATTGAATTAGAATGTCGGTTGGACATTCTTACAAATTATATTGAGCAAGCAATGAAGCTTCAGTCAGAAGTGGATAATTTAGATCCCGATAATGATGATAGAGCTGAGCTTGAAGATATTTGTGTGACCACAAAATCGTTGTTTTTGAGTCTTTTGGCTAAAAATAGAAAAACAAGTGTGCCTGAAACATCTTTTAGTGTTCAGTCACATCAGTCAAGGCTCCCAAATATGAAGCTCCCTAAATTTAGCGGAAAATATTCCGATTATAAAAATTTTATGAGCTTATTTGAGAACTTGGTCCACAATGATCCGACGTTGACAGACATAGAAAAATTTAATAATTTGATATCATGCTTGTCCGACGAAGCTTTGGGTACAGTCAAAGCTTTTCAGATTTCAGAAGATAATTATCCCAAAGCATTAGCCAGTTTAAAGAAGGTATATATGAGTGCTTGATATTTTTTGATAATATCGCCAAACTTTTTGATCTTCCAGAGATCACAAAACCTTCGGCTTCTGCTTTGCGAAGCATGATTGATACTGTTTCGGCAATATATGATTCGCTTTTATCTATAGGCGACGATAAGAAAATAACAAATGCTATTTTAATACATTTAGTGATGTCAAAGGTAGATCCAGTCACAAAATCCAAATGGGAAGAACAGCTAGACTTCGAAAAGCTGCCACTATGGTCTGACTGCGAAGCCGCCTTGAACAAACGATATCAGCATATTGCTGCTGATGAGTCTTCAAGTTCAAGGCCGAGGTTTAATAAGAATAAAGCTGAAAATAATTCTACTAAGAAAAATAATAAAACATCATTAAATGTTACAAAATCTAAACAATCTGCTGATAAATGTTTGTTTTGTAAATCAAATCAACATGTAATTAATAATTGCCCTTCTTTTACTGCTGAGCCTGTAATTCAAAGATTTGATTTTATAAAATCTGTGCCAGCATATATAAATTGTTTAAAAAAGGGTCATACAGTAGCCAGATCACATCATCTAAGTGCAGAATTTGTAGTGGATCTCACAATTCACTACTACACAGATACAATACAAGTTCTAGCAACAATAATAATCAATTGGGCAGCTACTCTGAACAGCCGTCAACTTCTCATGCTTCCGTGAATTATTCATCTTCGGATGAAAGAATTATTTTAGCGACGGCTGTAGTCAAAGTAAGAAATAGTTCTGGTGATTTTATATTTGCCAGAGCTCTTTTAGATTCCGGTTCTCAACCAAACTTGATAACTGAGGAACTTGCACAGCTACTACGATTAAAAAGAGAAGGAGGCAGATTGAGTTTAAATGGTATTAGTCAAACACATTCATTTTCGAAATCTTGTGTAAATCTAACTGTCACGTCGAGGGTAAACTCTACTCACTTTACTTCGAAGTTTTGGGTGTTGAATTCTATAACGAATTTACAACCTGATAAGATGATAAGTACAACTAGCTTTAAAGTTCCTGAAAATATAAAATTAGCTGATCCTAGCTTTCATAAACCTCAGAAAATAGATTTACTTATAGGTGCAGAAGTATTTTTTGATTTAATTTGTGTAGGATAAATAAAGTCTAGTCCGAGCCTCCCTATTTTACAGAAAACTTCACTTGGTTGGATTGTTACTGGAAAGTACAATCAATCAAAGGGCTCGAATGACACCCAAGTTTGTCATTTAAGTACTTCAATAGAAAACGAGAGCAATATAGATTCAATTGTTAGAAAATTCTGGGAATTGGAAGAAATTCCGAAAGAATCAACAAAAATATATTCTGAGGAACAGCAAAAATGTGAGGATATCTTTAGAAATTCATTACGGCGTTTAACGTCAGGACGATTTGAAGTCTCTTTGCCTTTCAAATCTGATACAAAAGCTTTAGGTTCATCTTTCGAAACCGCTAAAAGACGATTTCTGTCACTGGAACGAAAAATTTCCAAAGACAATGTGATGAAAGAAATGTATCATGATTTCATGAAGGAGTATTTTGACTTAGGTCATATGACAATATTGGATAATATACCAGATGTTCCTCACTATTTTATTCCACACCAATGTGTTTTGCGACCTCAGAGTACAACTACGAAACTTCGAGTAGTTTTTGATGCTTCTTGTCGAACTTCTTCACAGGTATCACTTAACGATTTGTTAATGGTTGGTCCTACAATACAAGAGGAATTATATTCGACATTGATCCGTTTTCGTTTACATAGATATGCAATCACTGCCGATATTGAGAAGATGTATCGTCAAGTTTTAATTGGCGAAAATGATAGAAATTATCAATTAATCCTTTGGAGGCAGAATCCATCTGAAAATTTAAAAGTGTTTCGATTGAACACTGTAACGTATGGCACGGCATCTGCGCCATTTTTAGCCATCAGATGTTTGATTCATTTAAGCGACTTATTCAAAGAGACTTTACCTATCGGTTCAAAAGTTGTTCGCAGTGATTTCTACGTGGATGATTTGTTAACTGGAGCTGAAAGCTACCAAGACCTAAATATAATTCGCAACCAGGTCACTGAAATTTTAAGTTCGGCTGGTTTTAAACTGACGAAATGGTTCTCGAATCATCCTGACTTTATAAGTTCATTGGAAAATGAAAAATTACTTCATAGTGATTCCGATTCAGCTAAAGCTCTTGGTATACATTGGGTTCCGAAGAATGATTTATTTAAGTTTCATTTGGAAGACAATTTTCAAAATTTGAAAGCGACTAAAAGAAACATTTTATCAGTTTCGTCGCGTTTGTTTGATCCTCTCGGACTTTTATGCCCAATAGTTACAAAAGCTAGAATGTTACTACAAGAGCTTTGGATACGGAAACTTGACTGGGATGAATCAATTCCTATGGGACTAAGTACGTCATGGGAAAATTTCAAATCTAATTTAATGGAAATTGATTCAATTACAATCCCAAGATTCGTCCAAACAACTTCGACAGCAAAGATCCAAATTCATGGATTTGCTGATGCTTCTATTCGAGCGTATGGTTGTTGCATTTATGTTAGATGTTCTGATTCAAATAAAATTGTTTCAAGGCTACTTACAGCTAAATCTAAAGTCGCTCCACTTAAGACTAAATCTCTTCCGAGACTTGAGTTATGCGCTGCACACCTGCTAGCTAAGTTGTGGACTCGAATTAAGGTTATGATGAGCTTTGAAATCGAGAGTGTTAATTTCTGGACAGATTCAGAAATTACTTTGCATTGGATAAAAACTCATCCATCCTCGCTCGCAACTTTCGTTTCTAATCGAGTTGCTGAGATACAAGAGTATTCGGATGAAGCTATATGGCGTCATGTGCCAACTAGACAAAATCCAGCTGACATTGTATCAAGAGGATGTGATGTCAGTGAATTAAAAAATTCTATTTGGTTTGAAGGACCTTCGTTTTTGTTAAGCGATAGTTCAAAATGGCCTGCTAACGAACATTTGGAGTTAACGGAGAACCAACAAACATTAGAAAAGAAGAAAACTAATATTGTTCTGGCAGTAGAGGGTCAGCAAAACTGTTTGCTCGATCTGATAGAAAAATATTCTTCATATAAGAAGTTACTACGAGTAACTGCTTTCGTATTCAGATTTGTTGATATTCTAAAAAAGCGAAAAATTGAGAAAACTTCTATACCTACAGCCAAGGAATTTAAATGGTCATTTTATCGACTTGTAGAGACTGTCCAGAAATATAACTTTTCTGAGGAGATAGCTAAAATGCAAAAATCTCAAGTCTTACCATCAAATATACAAAAATTAACGCCATTTATTCATTCGTTTGTCGAAGAAAGTAGATCATTTTCACTAATAAGGGTAGGTGGGAGATTGTTGAATGCAAATTTGGACTATAATACCAAATTCCCACTTTTATTACCGAAAGGAAACAGCTTTGTCACACTATATTTGCGGAATCTTCATCTTGATAATTGTCATGCTGGTACAAAAGCTTTAATTGCTCTTTCGCGAGAGAACATTTGGCTCATTAATGCGAAAGAAGAGTGCAGCAAAATAGTTCGCAAGTGTGTACATTGCTTCCGCTATAAACCTAAACTTATGTCCCAAATAATGGGAAATTTGCCCACTAATAGAGTGAGAGCTACACGACCGTTTTTAACTGTCGGTGTAGACTTTTGTGGTCCCGTTAACGTTTCGTTAAGAATTCGTGGTAGACCCCCATTAAAAATGTATATAGCGGTTTTCGTGTGTTTCACTTCTAAGGCGGTACATTTAGAATTAGTATCGGATCTATCTACTGATTCCTTTCTTCTTTCTTTTAAAAGGTTCGCTGCCAGGAGAGGACTTCCACAGACGGTGTTTTGCGACAACGCAACGAATTTCGTCGGAGCCAGCCGAGTCTTGAAAGAACTTCAAGAAGCGTTCGACAGGAGTCGCAAGGTGGTAGAATCGTACGCAGCGTCATCCGGGGTGAGGTTCAGCTTCATACCACCCCGGGCGCCCCACTTCGGAGGACTTTGGGAAGCCGCAGTCAAGCAGGCGAAGTTCCTACTTCTGCGAGTCATAGGCAACGCGTCGCTAACCCAAGAAGAGATGACAACCATGCTCGCAGAAGTAGAGGCGGTGCTCAACAGCCGTCCGCTAGCACCGCTGTCTCCAGACCCGAACGACGGGGAAGCGCTAACTCCAGCGCACCTGTTGTTAGGAGGGGGTCTGCGTTCGCTGCCGCCAGAATCCGCAGAAGACGTGAGAGGCAAAGAGGCGAAGTTATGGAAGCGTTGGCGTCTGCTTTGCGGTCTCAAGCAGACATTCTGGCACGCCTGGTCTCGAGACTACATCCTGGGTCTTCAGGGCAAAGCCAAATGGCACGAGGCCAAGCCCAACCTCAGAGTCGGTCAAGTGGTAATAATCCACGAAGACAATTACCCGCCGCAGAATTGGCTGACCGGGAGAGTCGTCAGCGTCGTCGAAGGCGAAGACGGCAAGGTCAGGGTGGCGGAGGTCAAGACCACAAGAGGCGTATTTAGACGTCCAATCCACAAACTGGCTCCACTACCTGATGAGTGAAGACTTCAGTCCTTCACTGGGGCCGGAATGTTTGGCCACTTTTATTTTTATATTTTTTTTATTTAAAATTTGAATTTTATTTTTTGTTTTTATTTTTTTTTTTTTAATAATAGTAATAATTATAATAATATATAATTTGAATTTTAATAATAATTACCTTGGAATATGTACCTTAGTTTAGATTTAAGTTATAGTAGGAAACCCTGTTGCTTAAAATGTTAAAAGTAACGGGGTTTGCTGAAAGCTTATATATTTAGAAAAAGTAGGCTTTTTTTAAACATAAAAAATAAATAAATAAGCACTTGCAAAGTATACCATCAAGCCATCGGTCGTTTTTTATTCGTACTCTTTCTTTTCACCGTGTCCATTATTTTATTAAATTATAAATTATTTAATTTAATTTGTCTTAAAAACTATTAAGACAAAACATAGCTACTTAATTAATGTATTATAGCAAAAATTATTTTTTTACAATCGCATAGGTACATTTTTTGACGTACCTGTTTAACACTACAGGTCATAAAAATAAACTGAATGAAATTGGGGGTTTTGAGCAAAAATTTAAATTTTTTAATTCATTTTTGCCTGTCACCATTTACCTGATATAAATATTCTTTTTCTATATATAAGTATCCTTATAAATATGCAGATTTATTAGTCAATTTGCCATTATGGAGATTACATTAAAACACTTTTCTATTTGCAAAGTAATCTGGGATAATCTATCTGATATTATAAATCGTCCAGAAAAAATAAGAAAACTCATTGATACAGTAGTATCTTTTGGTTTAACTCTTACTACAGAAGACAGTTTAAAGCTCGAAAATTTTTATAAATCATACGAAAAAAGGATGCAAGCTTCAGATTGGTCAATACCAAAGTTCAAGAAGAAAAATGAAGAGTGGTTGGAGGGAGAAATACCAATTTTCATCGGAAAGCAGAAAAAGGGTCGACCAAAAAAAAGTTACGATGAAGTTCAGCTAAGAACAAAGAGGACCAAACAGGAATCTATTCTAAATTCACATACGAATGCCGAAATAAAAGATACATTTAAAGCTTTAGTAACACGTACGCAACCAAAGGAAGTAGAAAAAGTTACAGATGTGTTACCAACAGCTTCTCCCAATCGATTACATCGGATAATCCAAAGCATAGTGACACCGAAATCAACATCGTCCTTTACCTCTGAAGAGGCTTTAGCTCTAATATTAAATTTACGATTATCAAGAAACCAATACGAGATTTTGAGGAAATCTGTTAGCGAAAAAGGATATGATATCTTTCCCAATAGCAAATCAGTGAGAGAAGCGAAAAGTAATATTTTACAGCCTATGGAGCACCCGGTTAATACTTCTGTTAAAAGTGCTAAAGTTAATATATTGCAATTACTTGAAAATACTGCCTCTAGAATTATATCTACTCTGAACTTATTTTAATATTTAAATGGGGCTGTGATGGAACATCAAGATTTTCGGAATACAAACAACTGGATGGAAGTAATTCTGGAAATAATTATTCCTCGCTGTTTATAGCGTCTCTGGTACCACTTCGAATGCGCTTAAATAAGCCTTCCTCATCGACAAGAAATGACTCGCTTTTTGATGATATATGGATAAATTTAACTCCAGGTTCCAAATTTTTGTGCTGTCCAATCCTTTTTGATTACACAAAAGAAACCACGGTAACAATAAACAGCATTGTCAACCAATTGGAAGAAGAAATTAAAGCATTGCCCCCAATATAAGTATCAAACAGAACTTTTAAAGTTACATTTCAACAACAATTAACGATGATTGATGGAAAAGTTGCAAACGCTATAACAGATACAACATCTACATGGAAATGTAATATATGTGGAAAAATAAGTTCACAATTTCAGGATAATTCTGAAGTCCTTGTTAATAAAAATTCTTTAAAATTTGGAATATCACCACTCCACGCAAGGATAAGATTTTTGGAGTTCTGCTTATATCTTGCATATGATATGAAGTACAGAAATATTCCCGGGCAGGAAAATGCTACAGTAAAAAACAATTTTGAACTTGACGAATTACGAAAAGAGGAGAAGAAAGGAATTCAATTAGAATTCAAAGAACAACTCGGATTAATAATTGATAAACCTCTACATGACTATGGAAGCTCAAATGATGGAAATACAGCAAGACGTTTCTTTGAAAATCGGAACTCACATCTTCAATCACAGGCATTGACTTAAATATTTTGAAGCGTTTTAAGATTATATTGGCAGCCATTAATAGCAAAAAACAAATTAATGCGGACAAATTTAAAATTTTTGCTTACGAAACTAAAGAACTACTTAACATTACATACCCCTGGAAATCAATGAATCCAACAATTCACAAAGTATTGGCTCATGGTAAAGAAATAATAGAAAATAGTATTTTGCCATTAAGAGAGCTAACAGAGGAAGCACAGGAATCCCGAAATAAAGATGTTAAACATTTCCGACTCTTCAATACCCGAAAATGTTCCAAAATAGCGCAAAATATGGACTTAATGGAATATTTATTAATATCATCAGATCCAGTTATATATTCTATAAGAACACGATGGCTACCAAAAATCACTCTTGAAATAGAAAAAGAGGATTCCGAAGCTAAGGAAGTTAAAAATTTGCTAACGTTTGATGTTTCTGATTATTTCCAAGAAAATCTCTAATAATATCTTCGATAATATATTCTTAATAAAATAAATATACGGGATATATGTATAATAAGTATGTAAATATGTAGAACAAATTAAATAAACATTACTCAAATAAAGAATTTACTACTTTATAATAACAAATATATACCTACATAATACATTAGAAAACTAAAATGTTACGTATACACACATATGGAAATACGGAACAAAATAGTGAATTTTGCAACTTTTGTCGTGACTTGGTAGTTTTGAGGCCATTATATTACTATTATTAAATGACCTATATCAACATTTTATATATCGTTGAATTGGTAAATAAGTCTATTTTTATATTCTTTTAACATTTTTAAAGTATTTGCAAAATTAGTGGAGTTGTGTTAAAAAAATTAAATTTTTTTGGATTTTCAGCTATTTAAAAAAAAAAAATTATTTTTGAAAAATTACCAAAAATAGGTTATTGGAGCTATTTTATTGATTTTTTAGGAATGAAAGCTTGATTTGTGTTTTATACATTACATAAGAAATAATATTAAAAATATTATGCTAATATGCTTTTAATATGCTTTTAAAAATAGTCGTTAAAAAAACTGACTTTTAACATAAAATCTCCACTCCTGCATTCGTTTTTGGCCGGGCGAAAAGCAGTTTAGTGTTAATCATTCTAAATCTATTTCTATAAAAAATATGGGTACCAAATTTAAAAAAGCTCGCGTGACTATTTTTTAAAATTGACAATTTTCGGCCAATGCTGGATGTAGGGTGCAAACTTAAATCAATTCAAAATTTCTTTATTAACCATTTATGAAGCCTTATCTTTTGAAATTAATAAGGAAAAAATTTTTTTATTAACGGAACTTTGAGAAAAAAGTGAATGAATTGTACTATATTTTTGTAAAAAAATAGCCATTTTTCATGCCAATTTCAGAGTGCTGACTTTGAATATTTTTCACGTCTAGACGAATTGAAATAATCCAAAAATTCTTTCAGCATATTATTTTGAAATATGTAGCAAATTACAGAATATTTATAAAAAAGTTTTAACTCATATATCTCCGGACTTATTCCCGAAAAACGAAAGAAAGTCGAGCCAAAAAATTCAAAATTCAAGCGTAAATATCATTTTAGCTGTAAGAGATAACTTAGGTGAGTATGCTTATTTTTTCTTTATCTTGCCAAGCACTTTCCAGAAATATAAAAATCTTTAAAATCGGACTTTATTTGTACAAGTAACGATTTTTTTTATCTTTTACATACTCGAGGTAGTCAACTTTGACACCCTGTAGCTTATCTCGTGTTATCACAGGGTAACTGCAAGATGATTTTTCTGAAAGCTTAGGTCCTCCTCTACAACTCTTCCATACATTTCAATTTGATCCGACCAGTAGTTTAGGAGATTCAGATTTATTACCAAAAAATTTGCGTTTGACCCCACTGTGCGCCTGTACCAAATTTCATGAAAATCCAACCCACCGATCAGAAGTTACAGATTTATTTCCACAAAATATCGATTCTGCCCCAACTGTGGAATGTATTATTATGTATATTTTTATTTATTTATTTTCTTTAATGTTTAACTTCACAGAAAAAATAAAAAATTGAAAAAAAGTGTGAAATCTGGGGAACTATTAAATATAAATCTATGGATTGTGTTTCTTAATGTATGTATTTTCTTAATGATATTTTAAATTGTAAGATACATTATATTTTTCAATTTATGTTATACATAGTTTATTTTATTTTAGCCTTCTCCTTTAAATTTGCACGGCTTCCATCAAAAACTTTTTAGTTTTCGGTAATAACAACTACTTATTAAAGTAGTTTCTTGGTAATGAGGCGTCATTATTACTTGCCTACTCTGTATTACATTAATAAGTACTCAATAGTATAATAGCACAGTAATACTCCAATCACGTGAACGAGTTGGCTAGAGCGCCGGATTAACAACCAGAAGGTTGTTGGTTCAACCCCATTCTGAAGCTATTAGTTTTTTTTTTTTAACAAAATATCTAAAAAGATATTTTAAACTAAATAGAATTTTTGTCGCTGAGTAAGACGTTAGTCAGTAAAGTGTGTGTCCAAGTTCGAGTCTCACTGACGGCAAAATTTTTTTGTTTTTTTATTTTTCTTTTCGTTTAGGTACATATTTTTGAGTACCCCTAGAGTCAAAAAATAACTACATGAATTTGTGGACAAGTCGAACAAAAATAACTAGTTATTCAGGCAAAAAATAAGTAGTTT
This sequence comes from Protocalliphora azurea, assembly GCA_932274085.1. Classification (NCBI taxonomy): domain Eukaryota; kingdom Metazoa; phylum Arthropoda; class Insecta; order Diptera; family Calliphoridae; genus Protocalliphora; species Protocalliphora azurea. The sequence goes on from OW026524.1 coordinate 4,959,380, forward strand.
ATTTTTGTTTCCAATTATACCTGCTAGTTTACCAGGAAAGCAAAGTTTTTGCTGGGTTTGTATAGAAGGAATAGCACATAATAGTTTTAGTGAATAATAATCTAGGACCTACAGCTAGTAACAGTTATAGTGTTAAATCGAATCATTATTCATCAAATTTAAATATAGCCCATCTATGTAAGGAGCATGCTTAAATCGCAACAGATTCTCGAGGAACGTAATGAAACAATGGTGGAAGGTATTTTTGTCGAAGTGGAGGTTAATACAGATAAAATACTTGTAGGAGTAATTTATTTACCTCATGGAAACCTGTATCTTTGTGAGAAGATCTTAGGGGACATGTCGTCAATATATGATAATATTGTATTAAAGGGAGATTTTAATGTGAATCTTTTTAAGCAAAGTGATACTGATAGGAGTTTTTTGTCAATTTTTTTTTTATTAGGACATAATAATTTACCTACGCATTATGTAGTTGAGAAAGAAGAAACGTCTCTAATAAATTATTTTGTTGTATCGAAAGTGGATTCAATTGTTAACAAAGTACTATTTCTAAATTCTCATCATGCACTTATTTGTTTATCGCTTAATATAGCTACATTGATTACAATATTTTAAATTTGGAAGATTGCATTTATGAGATAGAAAATTTTGATTTTAATCCATTGTAACTCACGTATTTTAATCATTTAGTTTTGAATCTATTCAAAAAATATGTCCCGTTGCAAAGAAAATCAAAATGAATTGGTTGGATCAACTTTCTGTAAACATAAAAATAATTTAAAAGGTACTATGGGAAAAATAAGAAAAAGAATTTGCAATCGTTTTTTTTTTTTTTTTTTTTTTTTTTTTTTGTTGAATGTCATTCTCAATCTGTTTGGAATAAATTAATGGCTACTGGTATTATTGGTTATAATATGCTTGTGTAGATATTGAGCTTGATGAACTAAATGAAAGTTTTGTAATTGAATATTTAATAATAATTATTTAATAATTTAATATTTTAATTATTTTAATTATAATTTAATTATTAAAAATTTAATAATAATTATTTATATAGACTTGAAACTCAAGGAACATTTTAGTTTGATAGAATAAATGAAAATGGAGTTATTACGGCTTTGGGACAAATAAGTTCACGATCAGTTGATCATGATGAATTGTCTATTCGTTTTTACTTAACTCATACTTACAATACCATATTAATGGTATCTAATCTTCCCGAACAATGGAAGATAGCCAAGGTAATACATTTGCCAAAAGTTAAGCATCCCACTAGTTTTAATGATTTTAGGCCAATTAGTATTCTCCATATGTATGCAAATATTTTTGAGAGCATTTTACATAATAGAATTTTAAATCACTTGAATATATATAATCTTATTTCTCCTTTTCAATCTAGTTTTAGACCACACCATAGCATATCTTCATTATTCATGATTATGGTTGAGAATATTAGAAAATATTTAGATGATGGTCTATTGCTATTGCAATAGAATAATAAGATTTGCTTTTGACTTGAGTGTTAGAACTCATGTTACTTTTTATGTTTTGGATTTTCTGGGTATTAGTTTTGATAATTTTGTTAATTTACGTATGCTTTTGTATTTCTTTAAAATTATAAAATTTGGTGAACCAGATTGTCTTTTAAGACTTTTTGCTTTTTCACATTCTACCAGAACAACAGCCTTAATATGATCAAATAAATTTTTAATAGATTTTATTTTAGGTAAAATTGTTACTTGGCTAATTCAAACTATTAAGATATATATATATATATATATATGTATGTATGTATGTATATATATACTTTACTGAATTAAAAAATAATTATAATAATAAAATTAATCAACATTCATTATAGATGATAAATGTTTTACAGCTTACGTCCATTCCTTTACTGCAGTTATTATCTTTTATTTTCTCCTAATTGTTTCCAATATTTGCCATATTTTTAACATCTTCAATATTTGATAGTCCTACGTCTTCACTAGACACACCTCCAGTCTGACGCATTCTGTTTTTGTTTGCTGATAGTTTTAGTTTTGTTCTTCTCAAATCGGACCAAACCTGTAAGAAGAATCAAAACAAATTTTAAAATAATTAAGTTTCTAAATACAGTACTTCCTATCTTTCTCCATTCAGATGTCTGTCATATTGGTTGGCCAATGGCATTTTGTTTTTCTGCTATTTTTTCAATTCGTTGGAACTCCTTTAGCGAGTTCAGGTTCATTTCGCATCACTTCAGATAAAAGTGTAAATTGCTCGCCCGTTGTTGCTTTTTTTTGGCCCTTAAAATCAAAAAAAAAAAAAATATTTTCAGTTATAAAAACAGTTTCTTCTTTAACTGTATGTACTTACATTACGCTCTTTTGTTTATTTTGAATAAAATGTATGTAATTTTTTAAATAACACTTGAAAATGTTTTGTGTTAAATTCGACACAAAATGTGATAAAATTTTCACCGAAGTGTTTTATAAAATTGCTTTATAATAAACTTTTATTTGAAAAAACTAAAGTCTATCACGTGGAACAAGTTGTCATCCCGGTGATTTACAAAATACAAAATTTAAAAAAGTTCACAAAAGTGAAAAAGTGGGGGATTTATAAAATTAGAGCATTAATATTTACATCTCATTTGACAAAAAATCTGGAGTCATTACAATTTTAATATTTTCGTGGGAGATAATTCAATGTGTTTGAATATACATTCAGTATTTCAAGAAAACAAGATTTTTTCATACATTAGCTTTAAAAAAGTATATAATTTTCATCTAAATTAATATTTTTTAACATGAATAACTTAACTAATATATTTATTAAAATATAACACAGAGAAGAATAACATTTAGAGATTTAAACTATTAAATCAGAGCAAAAGCTAATCAAACACAAAATTGTTGTTATCAAGAGATTCTTTTTACATTTAAAAAACGGGTAAAGAAAATCGCAAAATTTTGGGATTTAAAATTTAGTATGTCAACAGCTGGCATATATAAATGCTTAAGGAAACTTTTTTATCAAATAAATTAATTAATGAATATCATAATCAATTGGAATTTTATATATTCCACCCATATTGCGGTGTTTTTGTTCATTACGGTCTTATAATACCTCTTAGCTACTTACTTCTTCACATATAGGCACAAATTTAATGTAAAATTCAAGCATGGACTCTATGCTGTTATATCCAACATTTTCTGCAATTAAAACAATACCGCGTTATCACTCTTTGCTCCTACGTGCTTGGAGTCATTAATTCAACATAACTTGAATTTTGGCTTGTTGTCCGTTGTAAACTCAGATTTATTACCACTTTTTATTAAACGAGCTTAAAAAGCCTTTAAATATTACTGCACATCCATGCTATTTTATAAAAAATATCGAATTTCCAACTACTTTGAGCAAAATATTTTCGTTTGTATAAGTCTGTATATATATATCTCCTTTTATATTTAATCATAAAATCTGCCTGTATTCAAAATATATAATTTGCCCCAGAAATCTTTAGGCCTACCAGCACGCATCATCAAATAACAATAATTTAAAAAAAATTTTCTCCAATAAGAGTTTCCTTCATCGCAGCATTCAACATGTATTTGTATTCGTTCAATGTATTTCTAATAGTTTTTTGAAAGACAAAAATAATATATGTTCTTCCTGGAGTCTTTGGAGCCCTGGTATATATTTGGGAAGTTTCCCTAACTGTTATACGTTATACTCTGCCGAATATTTTATGCAGGCGGCTACTACTCCAAAGTTTCGTCGTTCTTGGAGCGATTTAATACGTTATTAAATATTTGCCTTAATAAGGAACATATTTAAGCAATATCATTGAAACTTTTTCCGATTTGGGGGTTATAATAAACCCCAAAATAGTTTATCCTTAACATTTATCTTTCACTTCACATACTTGATATATAATTTGTGAATTACTGCTGATGTATATTACAGATGCATTCTTATATTGCGTGATTATAAGCATCACATTGAAACCAAGGTAATGATAAATACGTTCAAAAGTTCCATGAATTATTTCAAACAGTATTAAATACTGATATGTAAAAACAAAAGGGTATTTGTAGTTTTTGTTCTTGTACTTTTGTAGTTACAATCATAATTAATTTTTTATTATTGTTTTTTTTTTTTTTTTTTTTTTTTTTTGCTAAAACCCCTTAAAGAAATATACATGAAACAAATGTAACAAGAAATTGCAAGTTATAAAACATTTGCAAATTTTGTAAAATAAAGTTGAAATAATAATTTTTTGTTCATTATAAATACAATATCTTGACATACTACAGATCATTTGTGAACGTTTGTGAAAAAAAAAAATTTACGATAAAATGATGAAATATTACAAATATCAATAGAAAGTTGCACTTATCGATACTTTGTTTGGAAAAAAATTACACTTATAAACCTTGTAATATACCCGGGGTATTGAAATAATAGTTGTACAAATCGAGCTCCTACTGTATTTAATAAATTATTGATTAATAAAATTACTAAAAACATATAAAATTTTCCATAAGACATAATTTCCTGTAAAATAATTGACCTATGGTCCAAAAATAATGTTGGGCTAAATTAAATCAAGTTGTCTCCATATTACAACCTTAAGTGCAATAACTAGGTTCACATATATAAAAAAAATGGTTTAATTTTTTGAAATTCTGGAAAATCCGATTAACGGGTTTTATCTTAATATTACCATCAAAAAACTGTATATTTTATCAGAAACTGAAGAAATCTTATGACAATCAAGTTAAAATTTATTAACTAGTTTAATTTGGGAATCAACTTGTAATTAAGATAAGAAAATAACCATCAAAACTCAAACCAAGTTTTATATATTATGTGTATTAACTATGGCTTAATATGAAAAGAGAGTGTCTCAATTTTTTCTAAATCTATTTTGCAAATAGAACTCTTTCAACTACAACTCTTTTAAAAAATCAAATCAGGAAATATCAAATCAAATGGAAATATTTAACTTTCAACAGCAAATAAAAACTTTTACAAATGAATTTTTATCTAATTTTTAGCATAAATATAAATTAATATCAATTTTAAGTTATCGCTTAATATTTTATTACATTTATTCTTCTAAATTTTTTAATTTTTGTTTTGTTTCTTATTTAAACAACATTAAGAGCAAAAATCTTTATTTTTGATAATAACTAAATATTTTTAATGCTTATTTTATTTTTTGCATAAATAGCAACAAAAGAAAATTATAATTATTATTCATTCGGTTGGAAAACAGCCTGCAAATATTCCATAGCTCTATATTATTTCTCTCCTGCTTTTGCTTCTTCATCTAAGTCCCGATGTTCTACTCTTTTTTGTGAACTGTTGCAGGCATATTTCTCCATAGATATTTGATTGTATATATATTGGTGAAGTTTCCTTCGCATAACCATAAAAAAAAAACATTTAATATCGGTACAGTGACACATGATACCATTTTCTAAAGTCTATTATCCTACCAATATAACAAAAAAATATAGCCAATTATCGATAATAGTTTGCTAGTAATGATAATTTATTTCTGATCAAATTTACAAAAATCACATTTTTATTTGCAAAATAGATTTCGAAAAATATAGTTGCCTTTTTGATATAATTTTTTGGCCGCCTGTGTTTCAATATGTGTTCAGCGAAAGGCATTAAAATTTTGGACTTTTGGTTAATGAAATTAATTTCTGAGCCACAGTGTGGCGTATTATAAAAATATTATAAAAATTTATAAATTTAATTACTTTTTGATTTAATAAAGTTTTTATTTATTTATTGCATATATTTTATTACAATTGTTAATATGAAAAAGAGCTATTGCAATTGTTTCATTATTGAATTTGGTGAGTATACATTTGAATTCCTTTCAATGGAATCATTTTAAATAAAATTGATGTTTATTATTTTTTAATAGAGATATCAGTGAAATTTTGGATTCAATACAAATGGAATATCCATCAATTTTATAGGAAGCTGAAAAACAAAGAAATTTAAAAAAGTCGTAGACGTAAGTATTAAATATCAGTTCAGTTTGTGCTTTTAAAGTGAATGGTCGTTCGCAATGTCATCGGATAAAAAAAAATTATTTGTTCAAGATGTTACAAGAACATTCACATGTATTATCTGTGAAATTTGCCAATGTAAATTTCATATAATATGTGCTAAAGTTGAAAGTGAGAGTGCTAAAGTTGAAAGTGAGAGTGAACTACATATGTTAACAATAAGATAATTGGTTGTCTGCAAATTAAAAAAAAAGGAAATACAAAAACCTGCAACTCTTCTAGAGTATTTTTAATGGCGATTATACAAAACAGCTACATGGCGATCCTGCTCTTGCTCTTCGATCCTGTGATCTGACTAACCTAGGAACAAACCTCACATGGAACCTAAAAGGAATTAGATAAGTAGTAATAAGGAAATTATTTTACAAAGACCAGAAAGTGCATGGGCATATCTGGCAAAAGAATTACCAGAAAATAAGTATCCATATAAAAGTATAAAAAAATAATAATAAAAAGTTTTGAAATTATAAGAAAAATGAATGAAAAAAGGCGACAATAGAACAAAAGATATTCAACACAAAGAGTGAAATAAAAACCTTTAAGAAGAATAAGAAAAATGGGCAGTGCTCAAACTAAGATAAATGAGGCAATATCAGCTTCTACAAATGCACCAACGGCATTAAGCGTAAGCATGGAAGTTATCATTTTGATTTGCATAATAAATAACATTAGTAGTTATTGTTAAATATTTGAAAAAATATGTCAAAAAACAAATTAGGCGTCAGACAGTAAGAGCTGGTCTACTCCAAAATTAAAAATAAATAAATGGTGTTAATGATATGTACATATAAAATATATAATTTTTAAGCTAGAATGATAAAATAAAAATATAAAAATCAGTTAAAAAGAAAAAAACATTGTAAAATTTTTTGAGAAACGTATGGATCATATATATCAGAGGTTAGAGTTGGTTATAGCTAACGCAATAAAGAGTGTGAACAGACCGTACTCAATAGGGACAGTAAATAATAAAAAAAGGGAATTAGAGACTTTAGTTGAAGAATCTAGCAAATTGTTATCAGATAGCCACTATACTCATAAACAGAGGTCGGTACATCTTGGTAAATTGAACAAATTAAAAGAGGAAGCGCTAGAGTTACTTAATATCCACGGCAATACGACTAGAGCGAATTCAACCAGAATGACTACCACACAAGATATGAATGAATTGGCGACCATCGTCAAATTTGTGCCAATATTCACTGTTAAAAAAGATGAATTGCAAGGTTTCTTGGCAAATCTCACTTTAATTTCGGAAACAATTCCAGCAGAGATACAAAATGTTTTTTTTAATTTTGTATCTAAATCACGTCTGGATTTGAGGGTTCAGAATAGAATCAAACAGAATCCTGTCCCGAAAACTATAGTAGAGCTATTAGATACCTTAAAACGGGCATATAAATCACAAACGTCCTCGAACGGTATACTTAGGGAACTCACACGAATGATACAAAAAGAGAAAATGTAATGGGGTTCGCACAAAAAATTGAAAATCTTGTTACGGAACTTAATGAGAAACATATCTTAGAAGAAGGCGAGGAGCACCGTGCATCCATAATAAGCGCCAACAGAAGAATTGCGTTTAATACATTCGCCAATGGAATAACGGATCCTCAACTGATAGCTACAATAGATGCTAGTCAGGTTAAGACCTTCACAGAAGCAGTTACTATCGCCGAGCAAGCCTCAGTGCGAGTCACGCAGAGAAGCGTACTGTATTAAATGGCACAGGCCGATGAAAATTATATGAATAAAGGAAACTACAGATATAATAAAAGTATATGTGGAAAATACGGCGGTAAACATGGTGATATATGCTATGCCCGAAGTAAAACTTGCGACAAATGTGGAAAACTTAACCACTATGCGAGAATGTGCCAATCGGGAAAGTACAATAATGGTAACGGTAACAGAAATAACAAAAATGGCAACAACACTAACTTCAATAATAATAACCGCGGTAGAGGTAACGGGAATTATAAAAATAGGAGTAACAATGGCAATACTGGGAGAAATAATCACCATAATGTCCACCATATTCAAGATCAGGGAAACTCCCGAGATCCGGAAGTCGTGACGTATAAGGACTCTCCGGAACAAAATTAATAGAACAACATAAAATTTTCAATATTTCATCCGATTTAAAAAATCATATAGAATTAAAAATTCAAGATATAGACAGTATAATGACATTATTAATAGACACAGGTGCTGACGTGTAACTGTGCAAAGAAAATACTGTATGGAACTATAAAGAAAATCCAGATGATTATTGTTTACTAACTGGAATCTCTGAAGACAAAATAAAATCCTTGGGATCCACGATTGTGAAAATACCAATTGGGGAGAAAGTTGATTTTAGGAAATTGAATGACAAAATTGTTAATGATAAATTTCCATTACCAAGGCTAGATGACATTTTGGATAAATTAGGTAGAGCAAAATATTTTTCAACTCTGGACATGACAAGTTCTTTCCACCAAATTGAAATTGAACCTAATTCAAGACCATATGCAGCCTTTTCCACCCCAGCCGGTCATTACCAATGTAAACGGTTACCATTTGGTTTGAAAATTTCTTCCAACAGTATGGTGACCATAACTTTATCTGGATTAGAATCAGAAGCATTCTTATATGTTGATGATGTTATAGTTTTTGGATGCAGTTTAAAGCATCATAATCAGAATTTAATTAACGTGTTTGATAGACTCTCAAGGTACAACCTCAAACTTAATGCAGGCAAGTGATGTTTCCTAAAACCAGAAGTGGAATACTTAGGTCATTTAATAACCTCAAATGGCATTAAACCCGATCCGAGTAAATTTGAAGCCATTTCCAAATATCCTATTCCAAAGAACGCGGATGATGTAAGGCGATTTGTAGCATTCTGTAACTACTACAGACGATTTATAAAAGGCTTCTCAGATATTTCGAACTGTCTGAATAATCTTTCAAAGAAGAATGTTAAATTTGAATGGACAAAAGAATGTCAAATAGCTTTTGAAACACTGAAAACGAATTTGATTAGTCCACCCATATTACAATATTCTGATTTCGAAAGACCATTTGTACTTACTACAGACGCATCTGATTTTGCCCTTGGAGCAATTTTATCGCAAGGTTTAATAGGTGAAGATTTACCAATATCGTATGCGAGTAAATCTCTCAACAAGCATGAAATGAACAAACACGTGATAGAGGAAGAATTATTAGCCATACATTGGGGAATACAATTCTTTAGACCATACCTATATGGAAGAAAGTTCACAGTGGTTAGAGACCATCGACCATTAATATCGTTATTTTCACATAAAAATCCTAGTTCGAAATTGACCCGAATACGTCTTGAACTATCGGATTACGATTTTGACATAGTATATAAAAAGGGAATAAACAATACAAATGCAGATGCATTGTCCAGAATTAACTTGGATTTTGAGGCTTTAGAGGAAGTGATAAATAAATGAAACGGCAAAGAAAACGCTGGTGATAACAAGAGGAATGAAGAAAAAGACGCAAGAAGAAATAAAAGATAAAGAAAATGAGGAAAATAAAGGGAAATATGCAACCGAAGAGAACTGTGGTTCTCATAATGAGCCTGATCAACTCAATATGTGGGAATGCACATCTTACAACGACATCAAGCGGGCGAAGAAAATAAAATTTATACTAGAAAAAGACCATGGCACAAGTATAGAAATTGAAGACAATAAAAGTCTAAATGAAATTCAAGTGAGATGTAGCGATAATTCATATTATTTCGATAATATACTGAAGAAACTCCTATCTACTTTGAAGAAATTGAATTACAAAAGTCATGCACTCTACAGAAGTGATAGCGTATTCAATATGATAACCCATGAGGTTATGAAAAAGAATAAATGAGAATAAGATTAAAGACGTCACAATACTTTTATACAAAGATCCCCAAAGAATAACAAACACAAAGAAACGAATTAATAGAATTATATCACAACACACCATACGGAGGTCATTTCGGAGCGAGAAAAACCATGTTAAAACTTAAACAAAAATATAGTTGGAAAAACATGTACAAAATGATGAAGAAATATATATCAAAGTGTGATGTTTGCCAGAGGAACAAGCAAATAAGACACACGAGGGAACCACTTTGCGTGACAGATACACCGACACAAAGTTTCGAGACAATTGTAATCGACACAGTTGGACCACTGCGACCTTCGGAGAATTATCGATATTTATTAACGATGCAATGCGAGTTAACAAAGTATGTTATAGCAGCTCCCATGGAAACAAAGGAAGCCAAATCTATAGCAAAAACTTTGGTTGATAATCTAATATTGAAATATGGCGTATTTAAGAGATTGAAATCAGACAGAGGTACCGATTTTGGGAATGAACTAATAAAAGAAATTTGTAACCTCTTGAAGATAGAACAAAAATTTTCCACACCATATCATCACGAAACATTAGGTACGATTGAAAGATACCATCAAGTCTTGAATGATTACTTTTTGTTATTTGTGAATAATGGTGATTGGCAAATTTTAAAGACAGCATCAACCACAGCATCTTTTTTAACTAATTTATAACAAGATATCTGATTATTTTCAATTTTAAGATGTTTTTGCACATAAGATTTAATATTTTATTCACTAACAGTAGCAACAGTAACGGTAACAACAACAGCAGAATTATTATTATCCAGAGAGTGAGATTTATAAGAAGTTACAACAACAGCATTATTAACAGAACAATGAGATTGATTATTGTTCCCATTTGAAACAGAATTATGAGAATTATGAGTTTTGAGGACAACTTTGATGAGTAGAAGATTTATTTTTATTATTATCCACATTGTTATTCGCAATTTGTGAGAATAAAATTTTTATTTGCTCTACTTCATATGTTAATAGTCTTATTTCCTTCACCAAATCTGTAAAAGTTTTGTGGTTGATGCTGTTTTTAAAATTTTATTACAAAAATGTCTCCGTAATGAAAACAAAATCATCATTATTTAAGTTATTTACATCTGATTGTGAATTTGGTGTTTTGGTTATAACTGAAACTTGGTTTAATTTAGATTTTTACAGTGAAGAATTTTTTAATCCTTATAAGTATGTTGTCTATTGTAAAGGTAAAGATTCTTTAAAAACTGGTTGTGTGAGGGGAGGTGGTGTCCTTATAACAGTAAAAAAGACTCTACATTCTAAATTTCATACATTACCTATATGAAGACATATTGATAGATCAATTATGTGTTTCCATTAAATCATTAATAGGTAATCTCTTCATTTGCGTCTCATACATTCCACCTAAAAGCTCTGAAGAATTATACGCTGACCATGCATCTGATATTGTTCATGTATCCGAAGGTCTTAATAAATTTGATAAACCTTGTGTTTTTGGTGATTTTAATCCAAATAAAATTTTATGGTCTGAAATTCCTAACTCTGGTATGTTTCTTCCTAGTAATCTAAATAAATCATTTGAAATAAATTTTATAGATTGTACTTGCAGCATAGATCTCGTTCAGATTAATTCATTATTTAATAATTTTAATAAATTTCTTTATACCGTATTTGTAAACTCAGATTTAAAATATAATATTAGTAAATGTTATATCGCCAATATTGTCTTCCAATGGAAATGCCACTTTATTTTTATGAATATGCAAATAATTTTAAAATTGATAATTTACATTATATTTAATAATATATTTTTATAATTATTTTAATAAATTATTATGCTTTTGATTTTCATAATTTAAACGCTAACATTGATAACACAAATTGGTACAATTTATTAGATAACAAAATTCTTTGTATTTCCTATGAAACATTTTTATCTAACATATTAAGAATTTTTCATGAAAATATTCCTTTGGCCAAACCTAGGTATATAAACTACCATGGTACACCAAGTGACTAAAAAAAATCTTAGAAATAAATTTTATAAAAAATATAATAGCTCCAATAGTATTGAAGATAAATATAAATTTTCTTATTATGAAAGAGAATTTAACTTTCTTAATAAGTTTCTTTATAATCAGCACATTTTGGATATAAATAATTCTATAAAATAAAATCCTAAATATTTTTGGAAGTACATAAATTCAAAAAGAAATAAATCATCAATTCCGGGTTTAATATAATGGTTTAACATCTGATACCTTAGTAGGCTCTTTTAATTTATTTGCTAAATATTTTCAAGGTAATTTCAACGATGATATTAATTGTTATGGATTTAATCTTACTAATGTTGCATTATATATTGATTTTGGTTTTATGGAAATTTCAAATAAAGATGTATTAAATGGAATTTCTAAACTTCCTAACTCATTTTAGTGCGATACGGATGTTATTTCTGATTTTCTTTAAAAAAATATTCTTCTTTAATCATGTTACAAATGTTTCTAAAGTATTTGAACATATAATCTATGATAAATTATTTTTCCACCTTAAAATTTAAATGTTTTTAGTCAATTTTGTGTCTCTCACTTTGAAAAGGGTGTTCAAATTGATGTCGTCTACAATGATATTACTAAAGCTTTTGATCGTGTTCCACATGAATTACTTTTATTAAAATTGTCATAATATAACAATCAATAGGTATTGTAGAAAATTGATGGATTATATTCGAATATATTCATTCCCACTTCTGGTATACTGCAAGGTAGTATATTGACCCATTACTTTTTATTATCTTTATTAATGATATATATCATTGTTTTAAATATTCTAATTATTTGCTATATGCTGATGACCTTAAAATATTTAAATCTATTTATATTATGGCTGATTTAAACGATTTTCAAGAGGATATTAATAGAGTTGTTATGTCATCAGATGACAATGGCCTTCCTTTTAGTCTTAAAAAGTGCCGTCATATGATTTTTCAGAGATGTCGACACATTTTAATTACCCAATATGAAAAATAAAATTTTAGAATTAGTAGATGATATATTAGACCTTGGTATCATTTTTGATTATAAGCTTAGTTTTGTAAACCATTTAAATTATATTATTCGCCGATCTTACTCTCTGTTAAATTTTTTAAAACGAAATTTCACCAATTTTGATTATCACACTAAGAGAATAATATTTTCTACTTTTGTCCGATCTGTATTAGAATATGTATCGTTTATTTGGAGTTCAAATTCTAACATTCACATTAACCGTTTGAAAAAAATCGAAATTAAATTCTTAAAATTTGTATTTTTTTATTCTTCAATACTTCTTATATCTTATGAAAATAAATGTATCTGGATATCAAGAACTCATTAGAAATTCGAGGAAAATTTTCTTTATTATTTTTTCTTCATGGAATTATTTCAGGCAACGCTGATTGTCCAATCCTTCTCAATTATATTCAAATATCCTTTCCTCAGAGACAATTAAGGAAATTCAATCTCTTTCATTATGATACACATAGAAATTAACCAGTATCTAAATATTGGTGATTCAAAAAATGTATTAAAAAACCAGTTAAATTTATAATTTGTTATAATTTTGTAATTAGATTTAAGTTGCTAGTCTGTAAGGATTTGTATTCCATAGACTAAATAAATAAATAAAAAATAATAAAACCCCTTTTATTATTTGCTATACACGACTACTTATTAAAAAATTATAATTTCGCCATTTAAAATATAGGTTGCAATATATGGTGCCCCCTTTCTTAATTTTAGGTACGTTTGAATGTGCGATAGACTTTGGTTATTTTCATAAAAAGTTGGACCACCCATTGAAGCTACAAATAAGTTAATACTGTTTGAACTCATGTTTAAATCACCCCTAAGGGTTTCGGATAAAGCGATCATCAGCCACCACTTTTAGAATTATTAAGTTCTAAATTTTTTTAGTGAATTTTTAATAAATTGGATTTTTAAAGAGATTTACGAAACTTGCTTAAAAGATGTTTGAATATTATTAATTCCTTAGTCACTATTTTTCTGATACATAATACGTACATATCATTTAAATAAGAATAAAAATATTGCTTAATATTATATCAATATTAGAGAAATTTGTTTTCATGGAATTGAAAACCAATGAATTCGTTTTTGTAATGTTTTCTTTTATATGTTTTATTTTTTACATTTTATTAAATTCAAAACCAATGTATTTATTTTTGTATAATAATATGTATGTAGTTATGTTAAGGTACATATTTACAAACAATTTAATTGGAAGAAAAAAATTATCTTTTGCACTTTTAATAGTGATGAAACTAAAAACTGATGATTTGGATATGTAGTGTTTGAGTATCTTTGGTTTATTTATCTATGTTTACATGGTTATTTTTGTTTTTGTAAAGTGGATATTTTTTTTTTGTGTATGTAGAAAAATAATCTTGTGAAAGGTTTTTAACATTAATCAAGATATATTTTTTTTTGTTAGGTATGGTCATGATCAATTTTGAATATTGTACTAAAAACTTAAGAGGGACTATTTTTGTTCACATTATTTTCTTTATTCGCATTAAACATTTTCATATCTAAAATAATTTTAAAATTATTACATAACTCAATATTTACGTATAGAACCTAAATTAAGATTTTTCAATTTGAAATATTAAAAAATTTGTAATTGTATAAAATAATTACAATATGAAAAAATATAAATTTATTTGTTTTAGTGATTTTTATAAAAATTGTTGTATTCCCATGTATACATTGAAGAGAATTTTTTTTTAATATGTTTTAATAAGGTACATGTTTGCTTTTTTTGTACTTAATACGTATATTAAACTGAATGAATGCTGGCTGACAGGAATATTTTTATATTCCTTTTATATTCAAAACCCATGAATTTATTTTGAATAATTTTTAGCATCTTTTGTAATTTTTCTTATGTTTTAGTATTGTTAAGTATGAAGATGGAAATTAGAAGATTTTTTAATGAACTTGAAAATTGTTTTTTTTTTTTTTATATGAAAAAATATGTTTGAGTTTGTTAGGTATGATCATGGATAATTTGTTTGTAATGTTACATTAGAAAATAGAGATATTGGGGAATTGTTTTAATAATAATAGTAAATTTTTGGGTGGAATATTTTTATGTATTTTATGAAGCATTTGAGTATTTTTTATTGGTATGTATGTAAGTATGTATGTATTTATGTATGCATGCATGTATGTATGTATGTATGTATGTATTTTGTATTATATGTAAGATGGCAACTCTACAACCCATTTGTATCTTTTATACTCTCTTTGCATTACTTTTCTTTTCTTTTGTGACTTTGTTCATTCCAAAAAATATTGTCAAAGCAGAAGATCGTGTTTTATTTAAACTAACAAAGGTGATGTGCCCAGTGCTTCTAATAAAAAGCTTACTGCCTTGGATTTGTGGGATGCCCTTCAGAGTGTATGTATGGGATTCCTTAAGTTGGCTCTATAAAGCAAACACGGCATGCAGAAAAACGAACCTCTTTAAAAAGCTGGTAATTTTCAGAATAAAAAAAATCTCTGCTCAATTTGCCGAATTTCATACAATTATAGATGATTTAAAGGCTATTGGTATTGCATGACATGAAGATATTGCTACGGTGTTGTTGTTGTGTGACTTGCCAGAAGAAATGAAGAGTTTTGTTGTTGCTGTTGAAAGATAATTTGCATGGTATGGAACAGTTAGTGTCGAATGTTCTAGAAGAAGAGTGACGCCAAGGAGCAAAAACCAATTTAAATGACGACAGATTTTTTTTTTTCAGTAACAGAGAGACAGAGAGAACAAATAAAAGCAACAAGTCCAACAGAGAAAACATACGCAGTAATATTAAAGCAACAAGTGTGGACAAAATGGGCATATTCGCTCTCATTGTAAGCCTATCGCGTCGGTGCTGTTTGCAGTGAAAGAAACAAATTAACGACAATAAATCCACTGATTTCGGATAGCTCAGCGTCATCGCACATGTGCAGTAGCAGAAATTTGTTTGTCTTCACTCAAATTTTTTATCTGCCATCAAATTCAAATTTTGTTTTGCAATAAATAGTGCGAATATTACGATCAAAATTCAAAATTAATGTTATTTGTTTTTGTAAAACTATTTACTATCACGAAAATAGCATCCTGAGAATATTAGAAAGAGTAATTTTTCTGATAATGGATAAAACTATCACCTAATTGTTGTTTAACAAAAATAACAAAAAATCGTCGGGCTTAAACTTCATAAAATATATAAAAATATTTCATTGAAAAATTTATTATCATTTTTCAAACATTTTCCTAATATCTCGATTACTCCTGACCATACCTAAAAAAAAACTCAAACATATTTTTTCATTAAAGTCAAAAACCTTATAAAAGGTTATTTTATGCATGACAAAAAAAAAAAAAAACAATTCTCAAGTTCATTTAAAAAACTTCTAGTTTTCATTATCATAATACTTAGAAATACTAAAACATAAGAAAAATTACAAAAGTTTTCTAACAATTATTCAAAATAAATTCATAGGTTTTGAATTTCATAAAAAAATATAAAAATATTCCTGTCTGTCAGCATACAGAGTTTAATAAACATATTAAGTACACAAAAAAGCAAACATGTATCTTATTAAAACATATTAAAAAAAAAATTCTCTTCAATGTATACATGGGAATGCAACAATTTTTAGAAAAATCACTAAAACAAATAAATTTACATTATTATTATATTTATTTTATACAATTACAAATTATAAAAAAAAAATAATAAAAATAAATCCAGAGGAAGAATAATTTGGGCATTTCTGTTTTACAAAAACAAATATAACCATGTAAATATAGATAAATACACCAAAGATACTCAAACACTACATATCCAAATTAGTGACTGGTAAATCGATTTAGATTATGGTCGAAAATCGATTCTCTTTGTCAAAAAACGATTATTTTGAGGTCGATAGATTGTAAAAATTTCCCGTAGTGCCGAACGGTCACATAAAGATGTTGCAAATCCTCAATAAAACAACTTTGGCAGTAATCCTTCTCTGAAGCCCCTATTTGATAGTTCGACCAGAGCAATATGATTATCCGTCAATTTTTCCGTTATATCCGTAGGCCAACAATTTCTTGTGCACTTATTCTCTATTTCGATCCCACTAATACCCTGTTACCCAAACAAATCTAAGAAGTACGACTTCACTACTATATTGTGACATGACCGTTCAAATAAAAATCGATAGTCTATCTTCCGAAATAAGTGCCCGTTTAACAGAAAATATTCGGACTCAGTTCTAGTGTCAGCTTAATATGTAATATTTTATGTAATTGAATATTTGGTGAAATGATTAATTACTTCCCACGTTTTTACAAACTACATATATTTGAATTCTATGGTGCTAAGTTTAAGGCATTTATTGACGTCAATTGGAATCAATTCTTTTTACTATAGGTCCGTTCTTTTACTTTTACAGTAAAATCCAGTAAACTAAATATTTACTGAGTAAATTAAAAATTTTACTCTCAAAAAACTTATAAAAAAAGTACAGAAAGTTTGTAAAAATCCAGTAGAATAACCACTACAAACAAATAAACATAAAACACCAACAAAAAACAGCAGAGTTTTCATCGAAATATATGCATTTAAACGTGATTTTTCATTAAGTACATTTATTGTTTTTAATATGCTTTTAGAAAAATTTGAATGCAAAAATACATTTTTTTAAATTTTTCGAACATTTTCCTTTCATTGTTTACATTTTGCAACCATATGATTTAGTAGATTTTTGAAGCCACAATAAAACCAGTAAAATTTTTAAATACGCAGTTTAACTGTGAGTTTCTATCTCGATTTTTTCTCTCTCTACTGGTTTTTGGGTACGCGAATGAAAATCCAGTAAAAGTTTTCACTGGCCAAACATTAATCATTTTTGGGTAAACGAACGTACTTTATCTTTTTATCTTCTTCGAACAGTCATACGACTATTGTATTTCAAAGAGTATACTCTCTGGTTTTGTTGTCAAACATATCGACAGATACACATATTTAAACTCCTAATGGTAATTTAAAACATAATATAATTTCATTTTAAGTAATTTTTATTAAAGTTATAAATAATAATGGATTAAAAAATCGATTATGGGGTTCGATTAATCGACCATAAAAATCGAAATTAAAATGGTTGATCGAAAAATCGAAAATCGATTATTAACTTTTCATACCATTCACTAATCCAAATCATCAGTTTTTAGTTTCATCACAATTAAAATTGTAAAAAATAATTTTTTTTCTTCCTATTAAATTATTTGTATGTACTTTAACATAACTACATACATATTATTATACAAAAACAAATTCATTGGTTTTCAATTTCATGAAAACAAATTCCTCGTCAATTCCTTATTCAAAATTCCTCTTCGTTCATAAAATCAAATTTCTCTTAAAAATTTTTCCTTCCCATACGGAGTAAAAAAGTGGTCCAGAACCGACCCAAACATACTACTAATTTTGATATTTAAAGAAAGGGAATTTAAAATAACTATATCTCGTCAAAAATTTGTAATATTTCATTTTAAATTATCCAAAATGAAAATCTACTGAACAGTAAACACTATTGATTTATTAAAAAGTCTGTAAATATATTTTTTTTTGAATTTAATTATATAGTATAATAAATTTAAACTTACCTCTGCAGTATTTTATATAATCACCTACAGTAATAGAAAATATAGTAGACATATATGTATATATTTAATAAAAAAAATTGCCTGTACTTTAAATCTTATCAATTTTTATTTGCATTTAAATATTTTGTATATCGCTAATATTGTAGATAAGTCCTTGTTCTCTACTGATATTTAAAAAAAAAACTCTTGATAAAGAGCCAAATTAAATTACAGTCTTGTGGGTATATTAATAGAGTTAAATATTTTAAATGATAAATCTACACATGATTTAATATTTTTCAATTTGTAAAAAATACTTCCAAAATAAACATGAAATTCATTAAAATCAAATACTGTTGATCCAAATGCGCAAGTAAAAGGTTTCAACTTCAACTAAAGCTTTTTTGAATTTTCTCTTTTTATTGTCAATGACAGTATATTTTCTTGATGCTGGTTTCTATATTAAGTAAGTTAGATCCAGTACAACGCAATCTCTCACAAATGTATTATTAGTAAAAAGCAAAAATAAAAATAAATAAAATAAGATAAGATAATTTTTTTAGGAATTATTTTCTTTTTAATTAAAGGTAATTTTATGAGGTGTAAATATTCAAAAACCTAACAACTAAAAACGTTTAAATTTATATTGATCAGTGTTATAAATAATTATACTAGTGTACATACTTTGAATTAAAAAAAATTACAAATTTACCAGAATTGTATTCAATTGTTTTAAATTTTGCTAATATATCCAAACTTTGTTTATCTTTCACATCGCGTGCTGTGATCTTTGACATCTGAGTGAAAAATGTTTCTCATTTTATGTCAAGTAAATGTTCTTTTCCCGGAAAAAGTTTTGAAAAATTAGACAATATCTACGTATGTCTGTGAATGTAACAAAAAATATTACTATTCTAACAAGAAATATTAACTAACTAAATTATGTCCAAGAGATTGTTTATGCAATTCAATTGCATAAATATGCACTTATTTCTAAAAATATTTGTAAAAAATTTTAGTCTTATAGTTAATGGTTTGCCTCTACACTAAGAAAATTAAAATTCCTAAGATATCTGCAGTGTATTCATATTATGGATGAAACATTTTACAATTTATTGATACATTTTGCTTTTTTTTTTTTTTTTTTTTTTTTTTTTTTGTAGTACACTTTTATATAAGTTTGAATATACTTTCGAAACTCCTGCCAAACTTCTTTTAAAAATAGGAAAATATACTAGAAAAAGAACCTAAAAGCTGTCCGGGTGTTTACTAGTACCCGTTGCACCTTTGGCTATATGTCTTTCTATCAGTTTTGCATGGAAGATTTACTTTTATAAACAATATACCAAATTTATTTTTGGTATATTATACAATTATGCTATTCGATTTTTTAATATGTCTGTAATAAAGTATCAAAATTTGTATGATTAAATTAAAATCTAATAAATACTAAGGATTTTTTGTGGGTAAATTTACATTATATTTTCAACATTTTTATAAGGAGTTTGAAGGGAATGTCCAAAGTATGTCAAACATTTATATAAAAGCAGAAAAGGTCCATAATTTATCCATAAATCGTAAAGGGTTTCATCCATAATTAGAATACACTGCAGATATTCCATATTTAGCCACAAGAAATTGTGAACATATATTAAGTAAAAAGTTCTTGGTGACTTTAATATTCCAAACATTAAATCGTGTGAAACTCCTGATTCATGCTTTTTATGCCCATCTATTGAATTACTGGATGCTATTGCTGATTCCAAATAAAAAATATAGTAACAAGCTTGGCAAATTATTTGACCTTGTATTTGTTGATTAATATTCTTCGCATTAATCCATCTTTACCGAGTCCAAAAATAAACGATACTGAATTTTAAAATTGCAAAAAAGACGACTTATTATGTTTTTTTAGTCAAAAAAGTATCTACATTCTTTTTTATCTAAAATAAAATTTTCTTTAGCAACTATAACAATTTTGCACTTTTCTGAAAGGTAACTTCACAAGGATGACTTTAAGATAAAAAACAATAACTCAATTGGTCATGGTACATACCCTCCCGAATTCGACCCATTTTATATGAAAGTTTTGATTTTAGACCATATTTTCTCAAATCCCAAAGCACGAATCGACAAGCGGAATATATTTTAAGAATCTTCAATATGTTGTTCAAAGTTTTAAAATGTGAATTTTATAGCCAAAAATGTAAAAAATCCCTTTTTTGGGAATTTTGATTAGTTTTTTTTTTGGAATTCAGGAAAACCCTACCCCTGATTGAAATTTGGTTAACGCGCTTTTATTTACATTACTAAAATCCACATTTCTTGCAAATTTCATTAAGATATCTTTATAACCAAATATGTTATTACAATTAAAAAATTTGCATTTTCTCCAAAAACCCCAAATTAGGCGTTTTGTTTGGTTTATTTCTAAATAGCGAAAGAAATTTTAAAAATATGTATTCCAAATTAAGCTTATCCTTTAGCATATATAATTTCCGATCTTTTGCAAAAAGATTCAAGTCAATATCATGCCTCATTTCAGAAATATGCTCGTTTAAACTTTTATATTTCCTATTTATTGTATATATGACTATATTTTTACAAATTTGAAACTTTTGCCTTTAGCTTTGCGTGAATAATTACTTAGAAAATTATGAATATTTCTGCATACTTTTAATAATATCTATAAACAAAATATTTTTATAAAAATAATTAATAAATATTTTATATTTTTAATAGGGTTGCCACGTTTCCCAAATTTAAGTAAGTCTTTATCCTTTTCTAAGCATTCATATATTTCTATTAATGAATTTAAAATAACAAAACATACAAAAAATGTCTATTTTAACTTAATCAATATTATTAGTTTTGGTATTTATCATCTTCCTTAATAAATATTCTATTTCTAATAAGATTTTTTATTACTTATTTACATTAAATTTATGCAGACAATTTTTCCAATATTTTACACTTATACTACTTATTTTCTGTAAAATAATCTGTTGTATCTGTATACATATCTAAAAGATAATAAAGGTCCTTCAAGTCTTCAGTATTTTGAGTTGATAGAGGCTCATAATAAATCCAATGTTTTCTCATTGATGATAGTACAGGGTCTGATGATAACAATAGGCTATTAAAAATATCCTCGATTTGTGACGTTCTGGAGCATTTCCTGGAGCTGAATAATTGAACGTGCTTAAAATCTCTATTTCTTGCTTCTTGAGCCTCTTCTGTAAGCTCTCCAAGTGGAAGAATATTTTGTTCAATTATAATTTCGCCATGGCACAATACTTTATATACTGTTGGAGTCATTTCTTTCCATGGATATAGAGAAACAAGTAGTTTAGATATTTCTGTTGCATGTTCTCCAAATCGAACAGAGTTAATTTTGTGCTTACTATTAATTGCCATTAATAGTATGTTAGTTCTTTCAAGTAACTCTTAGTAATACCAGTTGTTTTTGATGTAGCTTCGAAATTTCCGAAAAACCTTCCTGCTGTGTTTCCATCATTTGTACTACCACCAGTCGGCAGAGTTTTGTCGATGTTTAATCCCGACTCTTCTCTGAATTCATCCTGGATTCTACTTTTCTAGGATATTCTAAGTGATTTTAAATCCTCGTTGTTTCTGGTAGGTTTTGTTAAATTTTCTGGCACACTTCTATACTTTAAATCATATGCTATGTGCAGAAAATACTCCATGAACCGTATTCTGGCGTGAAGTGGAGATATTCCGAAAGACAGAAATTCTTCATTAATACTCCTTGCTTTACCAATATCCGAAAATTGTGATTTCGTCTCTTCAAATAGTGAGCATTTCCAAAAAGAAGATGTTTCCGTAATGGCATTACTAACCTTTTCATCAATCATTTATATATATCTATTAGATATATTGCACAGGTATATATATTTGAATTTTCATTAGGTAAAATATCTGAAAGAGTCAATATTGAAGAGTACCTATACCGAATTCATTGATATTATATGTTGCTGTTATGTATCACCGGAAAGGATACCTGTACATTGCCACTAGATCATAAATATATACATTTTTAACCATCACGAATAGATAAATACATTTGTTAAATTTAGGTAAACACCATAAATGTAAACTAATAAAATACTTATTGTTAAAATAGACATTTTTTGTTTGTTTTGTTATTTTAAATTCATTAATAGAAATATATAGAAAAGGATAAAGATTTACTTAAATTTGCGAAATGTGGCAACGCTATTAAAAATAAAAAATTTTTATTAATTATTTTTATAAAAATATTTTGTGTATAGATATTATTAAAAGTATACAGAAATATTCATAATTTTCTAAGTAATTATTCACGCAAAACTGAAGGCAAAGTTGCAAGTTTGTAAAAATATAGTCATATATACAATAAATTGGAAATATAAAAGTTTAAACGCGCATATTTCTGAAATGAGGCATGATATTGACTTGAATCTTTTTGAATTATATATGCTAAAGGAAAAGCTTACTTTTTGAATACATATTTTTAAAATTTCTTTCGCTATTTAGAAATAAACCAAACAAAACGCCCAAATTGGGGTTTTTGGAGAAAATACAAATTTTTTAATTTAACATTGTACACTCCTCCGCTACGCCTATACCAAATTTCATGAAAATCCAACCAGCCGATCAGAAGTTACAGATTTATTTACAAAAAATTTCGATTCTGCCCCACTGTGCATTGTTCTATACGTAATAATTGAGTGCACTTCGAGTATGAAATATTGTGATTTGTTACTTGATGTCATTGCTAACGCCATGATACTGAATGAGACAAATGTAATATTTTAATAACATAGAATAAGTTAGAAAGGCTAAGATTAATTATGTAGTATATAAGCACTAACAATAAGCAAATAAATCTGACTTAAAATTTAAACATAGAAAAGAATTCCAATAGCCATACTGTATCAAAAACTAAATGACAACAACAGAGGATAAAATAATATTAAAAAATAAAATCAAAACTTTAAAACTACATTAAATATTAAAATGCTATTCAAAATTCTTAGTAAATATAATAAATAACGGGGATACTGAAAATACAAAAGATATTATTTCTGAACACCTTGACTGTAGTAATATTAGTTTTATAAGTGGCATATAAGACTAATAAATATTTTAAAAATTATGTACTAAAGCACAGAAACAATAGCAATGCAATTACTCATGTTCAATAAATAGAAATAAAAAAATTATATATAATAAAAGTATAGAACTTAATGGAAAAAAATATAAATATTTTAAAAGACATATTAAACACTTAAAGAAAAGTCCAGGAAGGACATATACAAAAGAAAAAAAAAACAAATTAGAAATAATAGATAAAGTAAAATAAGAATTCTACAGCTTAACTCGAAGAGGAAACTGTAGCATTAAAATTAGAATTTAATAACATTTGTGAAAGAATTAAAGAATATTTAACATTAGATACTAAAGAAATATAATTTAAGGATAATACAATGGCGTCATTCAACCTAGAAATCGCTTCAAAAGCAATACGTTTATTTACTCGGAATTACAAAGATTTTAATAACTTCACAATTAATACACAAATACACTATAAACGGAAGCAAAGTCAGATTTGCTTCGGTACATTTACCATACAAAACTAACTTCAAAAGCTAGAACGACCATAGGTAGTTACTCAGAACCAGAAGATTTTGAAATATTAAAAACAGAATA
This sequence comes from Protocalliphora azurea, assembly GCA_932274085.1. Taxonomy (NCBI): domain Eukaryota; kingdom Metazoa; phylum Arthropoda; class Insecta; order Diptera; family Calliphoridae; genus Protocalliphora; species Protocalliphora azurea. The sequence goes on from OW026524.1 coordinate 4,983,747, forward strand.
CATCAGGTACATTATTTCAAGGAAAAATGAATATAAATTCATTCAAGGCTAGAATAATTTTTATCATAAACAATTTAAATCAACTAGCAATCCAGGAATTAGGTAGTGACGCTTCAGAGGCTGAAAAGAACGTCATAATTAAAATAAACAACAAACTTGCTTTGGAGACATTTAAAAAGGGGCTTAACGTAAACTTTAAAGCGACCATATATGCTGCTAGACCTAACACTTTTCAAGAAGCATTCGAACTCGCAATAGATCTTAAAATGAACACAGGTTGAATTGCAACACAATTTTACGGTTACGAATAATATGTGGTTTATTCGTAACTTCGTAACACTAACCACATTAGGAACAATAATTTCCAAAACAATAATAATTCTAACAATAACAGAACAAATAAATTCCCTGATAGAAATTATAACAACAAAATTCAAATTTCAACACAAATTATAACAACAATAATTCAAACTTTAACAGAAATTATAGATCTAACAATAACTACAATTCCAACTTCAACAATAACAGAAACAATAATCAATACTGAGATTATAGGAAGAGACATAATAGGAAGAGACTTTTTAATAATATATCTTTGTAAAATAGATAATGAAGCATTTACAATATCACTACCCATAAATAAAAAAACTATGACTCTTCCAATGCCCACAAAATCACTTACGGTACTTCAAACAAAAATACCACATAGAACAGAAATCATACAGGCAATAAAATTAAACCTCACCGAAGATTGCATAATTTTTAATAATGAATTAAAACCAGGACCTAGTAACGGCATGACCCACATTAGAATTTTAAACACAACAAACGAAAAAATAAATTTAAGTTGCATTCAAATCCAAACTGACTCTCTAAAAAGCTACGATATATTAAGTTGCCATGATGACTGTTTTTATCAAATATTAAATGACTTGCAATTAAATAATAGTGATGGCTATGCAAAAACAGAATTAATAAATATTTTTCAAAAATATCAAAACGTTGTTCACTTAGAAAATGAAAAAATTACAACGAAAAGTTTCTCTAATCAAACAATCACGACCTCAGACAACACACAACATACATCAAAAATTACAGATTACCTCACTCGCATACAAACGTAAAATAATATACACAATGTGATGTGTTTTATACAAAAGTAGTTTAATGAGTAAGTTGAAAATAAAAAATACAAAATCAAATACAAAACCTTTCATTAAAACATATAACGAATAATTTTAAGTATAATATAAACAAGTACATTTTATTAATACAACACTCCTCCTCAAATTGTATTTGTTTTGAATTTTAGACCCGCATCTTCTCCACATAAATAATGTTTATTTTTTGGAACAGGCTTCGTGAGGTAATCCGCAGGCATTTCACTTGTTGAAATATATTTAATGTCTACAACTTTCCTCTCTACAGCATCTCTAATAAAGTGGTATTTTTAATCAATATGTTTTGTTCTTGAGTGATGTGATACAAATTTAGCCATGTGTTGAGCGCTCTGAGAATAACAGTAGAGGTCGGTGGGATTTGGCGCCTTGAAATATATAGCAAAAACCATATTGTGATTTACGATCGTTAATATCTTGAGCCCAGTTGGCGTCTACATATCCTATAACTGGTAAACCAGTCTTTCTGTAACTTAATACTGTATTTTTTGTTGAGTTTAAATACTTTACTACTTGTATTGCACAATTCCAATGTTGTTTTCTAGGATCTTTTGAAAATTGGGATAACATATTCACACAGCAAGCGATATCAGGTCTGTTGTATAATGCAATATGCAATAATGATCCTATAAGTTCTTGATATTTAACTTCTTCTACCTTTTCAGCTTCTCCTGGAATTTGTGGTTGTTTTTCCAGTGTTATTTTTGCTTGTATTGGAACCTTTATGGATTTGCAATTCTCTAAACCATATTTCTTTACTAAGTTAGTTATATAACCCGGTTGAGAAATAGAAATGTTTCCATTACCATATTCTATAAATAAATCAATGCAGTATTTTGGTTTTTGTAAATCCTTTATTACAAAATGTTTCTTTAATGTATTAAACAAAGTTTCAAATATGTCATCATCATTGTATGCGATTACAATATCGTCAACATATAAGGCTGTAATTAAAAATTTTGAATTTTCACGTTTATAGTAAATGCACTGATCATAATTTGATTGTGTTAATACATAATTTATTAAAACTTTGTGAATCTTTTTAAACCATTGTCGACCAGTCTGCTTTAACCCATAAATAGCTTTATTTAGCTTGCAAACTTTATTACGGTTCATGTTATCAATAAATCCGTCAGGTTGCTCCATATAGATTTCTTCGTTAATATCTCCATTTAAAAATGCAGTTGATACATCCATTTGCCTAAGTTTTAAATCATTCTCAACAGCTAATGCATAAATCAATCTAAGAGAACGTTGTCGTACAACCGGAGCATACGTGTCCATATAATCAACACCAAACTGTTGTGAATACCCTTTGGCAACTAATCTTGCTTTACGTTTATCAATTGTTCCATCTGAATGATATTTAGTGGTGAAAACCCATTTTCAACCTACAGTCTTTCTTTCAGGCGGCAAGTCTGTTAGATCCCATGTTTCGTTTTTAATAAGGGAATTATATTCATTTTACATTGCACTTAACCATTCATTTCTGTTTTCAGATTTTTCAACGTCATTTAAAGTTTTTGGATTTTGTACATACGAAATTTGGGCACTTTCTTGGCCTATAAACTTCCAAGATCTCAAACGAGATTTAATTGAATTTAATGTGTTAGGTTGCTCATCAATTTGTACACTTTCTTGTTCGATAGAATGTTGTTCTTCCATATTATCCGAATGTTGTTCAACAGAATCCTCAAAAATCTCATCTCCTATATCATTACTTATAGATTCTTGTTGGGTGCTTTTTGATATATCTGACATGAAATTTATCCTGAACTCTACGAAATCATCATCATCTTTAAAGTTTAACGAAGCACTGTCTATTTTTGAAAAGTTTTCTTCTAAAATCTTTACGTCTCTGCTCTTAGTAATTTTTCTCTCACCTATCTTCTACAATCTGTAAGCTTTTGATTCTTCACAATAACCCACTAAAACATATTCCTCACTCCTAGGCTCCCATTTACCTTTTCCAGGTTTTTTATTTAAAACATACGATTTACTACCAATTTGACGCAAGTGTTTTACTTTAGGCCTTTTTCCTGTCCATATTTCAAAGGGTGTTTTGTTTTTGTTTAAACTTGTGGAACATCTATTTCGAATATACGAAGCAGTGTATATCAATTCCGTCCATAACATTTCAGGTAGATTTGCTTCTAACAGTAAACACCTAGCCATTTCAACAAGAGTGCGGTTCATGCGTTCAGCAACTCCATTTTGTTGTGGAGTATATTCTACCGACAACTGATGCTTTATGCCATTTGCTTCTAAAAAATTATCTACCTCTTTACTTAACATTTCTTTAGCATTATCAGTTCTTAAAACTTTGATTCGATTACCAGTTTCAAGTTCGGCGGCAATTTTGTATTCTTTTAAAGCTTCTATATATTCAGATTTGTTTCGAAAAATTTAACTGTTACACTTCTAGAAAAGTACTCTATGAATATTGCAAAATATAACTTTCTACTCAAAGATTCAGTTCTCATTGGACCACAAATGTCCGAATGAATCTGTTCTAAGACTTGGGTCGAAGATTTTTCGTTCTTTTTGGGAAATTTATCACGAACTTGTTTACCCCTTATACATGTATTGCATTCGATCCGATGTAAATGAATATCTGGTAAACCATTAACCATATTACATGAACTTAACTGTCTCAAAGTACAAATATTTAAATGGCCAAACCTCCTATGCCATAGCTCTGCAATATTTTGTGCTTTTGTATTTGCTGTATAACAAGTTTGAATATCGTCTACGTTTATAGTATATAACCCACTAGCGATCTTTATTGACATTTGTCTTACAATTTTTAGCCATGTGTCCTTGTTTGCCACAACGATAACAAGTAATAGATTTAGACATACCTTGTTTATTTCCATTAGTATATTTTTTACCATACTTAGCCTTAAATGCTTCGTTTCCAGGAACATCAGAATTTTCTTGTAATTCTAAAAGTCTCGACCTTAATGTTTTCATTGTTGAGAATTCATTTGCTGTATTGAATGCTGCTTTTACCTCCCTGCGTTCACTTGATAAACCGTCTAATGAAATTATAACTTGCAATTCTTCTGTGTATAATATTCATCAAATACTTCAATATATTTTTAAATAGATTGTCCAGTATGCATTTTATGGTTTAACAGCTTCCTATACAATTCAGCTTTCTGGCGTTTTGATCTTCTTTCATAGGTTTCACACAAGAAATCCCAAATTTGCTTCGACGTTTTAAAGTTCCTCACTAACAACAGAACTTTCGGCAATCAAGATATCGGCTCTTGCATCTTGATCTTTTTCAACCCACTGCTCACGTAAACCAGGCTCAGCTGGTGTTAAGATTTCACCCTTTACAATCTGCAATAATCTGCTCTTGTGTAACAGAGCTTCCATTTGTGTTTTCCATGTTGTAAAGTTAGACCCATCAAATATTGGTATTTTGCTTGCAAATGTTGTTGATGACATATTTATGCAGTCAATTTATTATCAATATATATTTATCTTCTGGTCACTACGTTTAATCCTCAGAACCTCTCTTCTTGGAGTACTGGGCCCATAACCTATCGATATTCTAATAAAATAATATACACAATGTGATGTGTTTACTCTTGTATAAGTAAGTTGAAAATAAAAAATTTTCATATTGATTTATATTTCAAATACAAAATATTTTATTAAAACATATAACGAATAATTTTAAGTATAATATAAACAAGTACATTTTGTTAATTCAACAAAACGTAATAAATGAACAAGTACGAAAAATGATGAATGCCGACCATATAATGCTCAACTACTTTTAATCCAGAAGAAAAATATGGAAGATAAAAAGATTTGTAGTAGACTTTATTTCCATTAACTGGACTAGAAGATATCCGAAACAAACTTGGCAAAGCCAAATGGCTTTCCACACTAGACTTGACCAGTTCATTCCAATAAATTCAATTAAACAAAGACTCTAGACTCTTTCTACCTCATCAATTCAAGAGACTAAAAATCTCTTCAAATAGTTTTCAAAGAATGCTCACAATAACATTATCAGGACTAGGATCAGAAGCATTTCTTTATGTAAACGACATAATTGTATATGGATGTAGTCTAAATCATCATAACCAAAATTTAATAAGAGTCTTAGACAGATTACAAAAATACAATTTAAAGCTTAATCCAAAAAATGTTGTTTTCTAAGATCGGAATTAGTTTATTTAGGACATTTAATCCTTCTAAATATGAAACAATAAAGAGCTATCCAACGCCAACTGACGCAGATGAAATAAGATATATGTTGCATTCTGCAACTACTACAGAAGATTCATACTCAGTTTTGCTGACATAGAAAAAGACCTAAATGCATTATTAAAGAAATCTACAGAATTCATATGGACAGATGTAATGTCGAAAAAAATATAATTTTGTTGCTTCATTGAATTAGTTTCTGTTACGTTCCTAGAACTAAACTATTATAGCTATTCTAAATATCAAAGATTTCTCTTATGACTACTATGGAATGAGCTAGGTCGACGGGACCCTTTAATTAGGATAGACTTCAGCTGTTGGTGACGTTCTTGGCCTATCACATCACAAAGAATATTGCAAAATTATTATATAGAGTCCCTTAACTTAGAAAAATGAAATCTATACTGAGGTATGCTATAATCCCTTAAATAATAAATACCGGACAGATGTTTTTACCGAGTGCTCTTTACCCTCCCACCTTGTTCCAACTAGCACGATTTTTAAAGGAACCCAAAACCGACATTATCATTGCTCTAAGCAAAAGCCCAGATCATAATGAAAACTAGACTATTTTTTGTATATCAATCCCCAAATTCACATTATTTGTTTATTAAAAAAATTGTGTATGATAATAAATGTTTATGACATAAATATAATAAGAACTTAATTTAGATAAATTAGAAAAAAATAGAAACATTTAGATTAAAAAATTTAAAAATTATTTAATTAAAAAAATTTAAAGATTATTTATTAAGAAAAGATTTTAAAAAATTGTTATTCAGAAAAATTATTTATTTAGAAAAATTAAGAAAAATTATTTATTTAGAAAAATTTAGAAAAATTATTTATTTAAAAAAATTTAGAAAAATTATTTATTTAGAAAAATTATTTATTTAGAAAAATTTAGAATTTTTTTTTTAAGAAATTGTTATTGAGATTTATGTTTTGATTTTCTATCAGTAATCAACATAATAAAACACAGAACCAAAATATTCGATTAAAATGCAAAGAAAGCACTAAAAATATATTTTTAATTTTGATTTTTGTTTTGCTCAATTGTTAACCACTGATCAGAAATGATGTAAAATAAGAAAATAAAACAAAATAGAACAAAATTAAAACTTACGTTTACACTGCGAGTTGAAAGGCCTTCCAGCGTTGCGGGTGTAGACGGAGAATGTAAATTATTAATATTTCGAAGAATTCCTCTCTCAAAAATAATGCCGTTGATTATTAATATAAATTATATATGTTTTTGTTGTTGCAATATTTTTTTGGGTATTTTGTTTTCTTGCCCTTAGATAGATAGAGAAGGTTGACATGATACCAAATGTACCACATCTCCACCCAGAGACCGATCTCGGTCCATTGTGAGTCAATTCAATGAAAGCTATAGGATATAGAATACAAGAAACAGAATACAGAAAATAGAAAAATAGGAATACGAAGAGAAAAAGGTTAGGAATAAAACAGAATCATATAAGAGGATTAACAATGTTGTCAATCCCCCTAGGGGTGTACCCCTGACTCTACCTTAGACAGTCGATGCCCATGACGAAGCCTACAAGCTCTACGTCCCGAACGTCACTTAGCCTATCGAGGAATTGACTGCCCAGCCACTTCATCCTACGATGCTGCAATCGTGGACAATGGCACATAATGTGCTCAATAGACTCGGTCTCGTCGACGTCTCCACACATTCTACAAAAATCGGAATTGCTTGCGTCCCATCTAGACCTCATCTAAGCTATCAGGCACTGACCCGTTATGATCCCTGATTCTTAAGCTCCTCCTACTCAAGCCCAGAAGAGTGCCTGTGCCTGCCTTGTCGAGTGCCGGCCACATCGCCCTCGACACCTTACAGTCCTCTCTACTCTCCCAAGCTGAATTGGTTCATCAGCCAATTCATTGCCTGATATATTGCAGTGGCCAGGCACCCAGCAGAGTCTCACCACGTAGTTTTCCATCAGTTCTATCACTGACCTCCTACAGGCAGCAACTAGCCTGGATTTCACCATATGTTTCCCCAAGGCCTTCAGAGCTGCCTGACTGTCAACATAGAGAGTAACCTCGGTAGCCCTCACAACGTTCTGCCTGATTAATTCTGCGGCCTTCAAGATGCCGAGAATCTCAGCCTGAAAAACGCTGCACTCATCAGGGAGTCTAAAATAGCCTTTCAGATCCGTGCCCATAATATAGACTCCCGCACCAGTACCTACGTCCATCTTTGATCCGCCCGTGAACACTGCACAACCTTCGTACAGTCTCTCAGTGCCGGACCAGATCTCCCTATCAGGTATCACCACGACAGGATTTACCCCAAAGTCCGATTCAGCGTCCATGTAATCTGATGCCCCCATGGAGTTCAGATTAACCTCACCATAACTGATCTCGTATATGACCCGGGAGTGACCTGCTCTTGATGAACCTAATAGTCCTAATTCCTTAAGTCTCAGCAGACTCCTTGCTGCCATACCCTTCACAAACTCCTCAATGGGTAAGAGATGAAGTATGACATCCATAGCCGCTTGTGGTGTACTTCTCATTGCACCTGTAATGCCCATTGAAGTACACCTCTGTACCTTCGACAAAAGGTTCCTATTATTCTGACGTTCCAGTGCCTGCCACCAGACAGAACAACCATAAATAAGAATTGGTCTCACCACCGAGGTGTAAATCCAATTTACAACACTAGGGTACTTCGACAGTATCTTCTTGAATCTGGATAGTTCATTGGCAGAATCAATGGCCTCGCTGTACTTAATTCACGAGGCTCTTTTAGCTCTTCTAATGTCCTTTTTGTACTTATTAAAACACACTCTATAGGTGTTCCAATCTTCGTCCTTACCAGTTCTATGGGCCCTGTTATACAGCCTGCCAACTGTGGTCCGTTGAACTCTCAACTCCTCTAGCCACCAGACCGGCTGTTTCCTCCTTCCCGGATAGCTCACCGGGCAGTTGAGCTCATAGCTTCTGTTAATAGACCCCGTTACCTTTTCTACCACTTCGTCAAGATTATCCCTCGACATGAACTCCCTCTGAGTTCCAGTCAACCTTGACCCCAGATCCCGCCCGAAGGCGTCCCAATCCGTCCTTCTAGGATTCCTAAAAGGTTTCGCTTCCGAACCCATAAAGTTCAGATTAAAGGTTAACCTGCCAAGGTCAGAAAAAGTGCACCCCATAGCCACCCTCCAATCCTCAACTAGGTCCCTAGAATTAGTCAATGTGATATCTATTACCGAATTCCTATCCTTCGTCCTGAACAGTTTAAAAGATCATTCGTAATAATGAAATCAAATGTTGACTCACCTCTCTTATTGGTATCCCTGCTACCCCATTGACTGTGGTATGCATTAGCATCGCAACCAAGCCATAGTTTACTGCCTCCTAACACCTCTCCTTGAACAACCGTTAGGTCCCCATAACTGAAAGAATTAAGAAGAATTAACTGAAGTTCATTCTTCACTAGAATACAAGTCCTCACCTTGTCCTCAGTGGACGGCACGAATAATTTGTATCCTTTAGCCCTTAGACCACAGGCCTGGTTGTTATTTAACCAAGGCTCTTGGATTAGGGCCACGTTCACATTGGTCTCACTGAGGTAGGTTATTAATTCGGTCGAGGCCGCTTATCTGCACCATCCGCAACCGCTTTGGCTTTGTCATTTTTCTTGCATCGAAATTTGACATAGCCAAGCCCGAAATTTTTTGTTAAAAACTTCAACAATACCATGAGTTCATGAGCATGGGAATTGAAAAATTTATTTTTAAATCATTCAAGTGTTCATCATATATATTGTCTGGGTATTTGACGTCCATAAAGGGCATGCTTCAAACGCAATCACAGTGGCGAATCGCTCATAATACAAGCCGAATTTAGCTGTAGAGAAAAGTTGGAAATATTTATTGAACCCAGCAAAATTAATTCACAGCACTACATAAATTTACTAGACAGTCCATAAGCTTTGCTGATGAATTTCATGCTAAAATTAGATTCTGCAGCAAAATAATGCGTCGATGTTACTAGATCGAGTCCCAAGAGCGTTTTTTTTGGGTCTCAAAATATTATACTGTTACAGAGACCAGTACTGATTTTCAGACCTTTATGACATAAAGGATTTTTCTGAGAGTACTGACTGCTAAGATATATTTAGATTCTGAACTATATAACAATATCAAGCGGCTTAAAATGATTTTCAATAAATATACTACAATTTTGACAGATATATTTCAAAGAAATAGGTCGAATTTGTGCCACGACGATTGCATCTGGTGACAATACATTAAAGTAACACAATTCCTTAATAGTGATGAATGTTAAAAATTAACGATATTTAAATGAATATTTTTTATAAAATAGTTGTGCACATATAATTATTTCCTGTGAAAATTTAAAAAATCAATTAATTTTTGTCACAAAATATACAAAAGAAATAAATATTATATTTGACTTAAAGCTCTAATAAACATAAAAACTATAAAAAAGATTTGCATTTGAAAAATATATTTTTAAAGAAAGACATAACTTTATAGGTATGTACATATAATTATTTGTCATAGGTACATGAATGTTAACTTATCAAAAAAAAAAAAATCCAATCTGACCTGAGAGAAACTGCCTGTTTGAGATTCTGATGCGTATTGATGAGTTGAATACAGGAAAAATAATAAAAATAAAAAAATTGGTCTCAATGTTTTGAGCCTGTTATGGACAAATATTTTAAATCTTTTTCCTCCAGAAGATTTTTTGTGCATTTTTGTGACGTACCATAATTTCTACAAAACAACTTTTCAATACTTTATTTGTAAAACGAACAAACGAACAATTTGCATATATTTTACAAAAAAAAAAAAAAAAAATGTCGGATAACACGGAACGAAATTTTTGTAAAAGATTCCTTTATATTAAGATCTATTTTAACCGTATTTTATGTTAACAGACATAAGTTTTATTTATTTTATTTATAAGAATATTTACAGTTGTATAAAAGAGACATAAAAATATTAGAACGTTTGAGAAATTATACATATTTCAATAATTTGGTACTGTTTCATCTGTGTAAATGGTACCAACGATTCTTTAGTTATGGTGAAAAATATTCGTATAATTACCTCGTCAATAAAGAAATATTAGAAACACCTACACAAAAAATCAAGATCTGTAAGAAAAAAGGAAAAAAAACTGGAAGCAGATTCGTGTTCTGCACGTCAAATTCCATCTAGTTATTTTTTATTTGTTTTTTTTTTTTAAGGAAGAGAAAAATATTTTTTTTGACGACCAGTGTATGGACCCATCCTGATAAAATTTGGTTACTAAAACCGATACAAAACTTATTTAAGTCTGTTAGTGCTAAACCCCCCTAATAACATTGAATAGGAAAAAGGTACTGAATTATTTTCTATCTCCATTAGTTCGAACGTGTTAAGTACAAAAGCAATATATATAAAAACGTGCAAATAATTTATTACATTCCTTTGGTTTTTTATCTTCATTTTCTTTCAAACATACATATATATATTCACATAATTTCATTACATTGGTTCCGAGCATTTTTTTTTAACAGGTATTGTGTTACATGATTATCTTCCTCTGTTTACAGAATTTTATTTTTGTTCAATTACATTATTCTGTTAAGTTTTTGTAATTTTATCTTTAGTGATTATTTTTGCTGCATTTTAGAACCTCTTATAGTGATATTTAGTAGACATCCGCATCAAAACATTTGTTTTTCAATTCACAGTAATGTTTGTAATACATGCCCTCACATTACTACTAAAATAAAAATCAAAACAATACAAAGCAAACGATAAAACAAAAACAAAATATGTCTTGTTTTCTTTGAGAAATTTTAATAATAGCAATATTGTTAAAAAAAAAACATCAAATGAAAACTGTAATTTACTGTCATTCCCTAGCAAGTGATACGAAAATTGCGGAAAATGTAACAATTATGTATTTTAAAATAAAACAACAGTTGAGTACGTTTTATTTATATTTTTTCACTCAAAAATTAGGATTATTTTTTGTTTTAATTTTATTACCAAAAAACTAATAATTATTTTGCGAGATTTATTTTTTTTATGAAGAAATAAAACATACGTTAATTTTTAAGTAATTGTAAGAACAAATTTTAATTTTGTTCGATAAACTTAAAAATAAAACGAATTTACGTCACCGAAAATGACGTCTATGTTACGGAAGTTGTTCGCTCATAAAAGTAACAAAAATAAGTTTTCTACATATGTATATGACATCATCTCAAAGAAATTTTAAATTTTAAAAAAGGGTAAAATCGGTAATCTTATATCTCCTAAACTAATATAGATAAAATAAAATTTAATACCGACCTTTTTAAGAGAAAACTGCCAAAATATGTATTTTCGTACTTTTTGCACAATATAACCAGAAAATATAAAAATTGATATCGTATTTGTAATTTATCGAAAAGTGACAAATACAAATTTGGTACTTTGTGGAAATTCGAACGTTTGAGAGGTAAAAATCTTATCTATTTTGGTATTTTTTTCATATTTCTTTTTGTTACATCCATGGGGAAAAAAATTACCGAAAACGGGGGAAATTTACAATTACAATTTATTCAAAGCAATACTTTTTCATTTAATAATGAGCAATATAATACATTTTGAATTTGAAGAAAAAATCGTTAATTTTTTTAAATTGGCTATGATTTTTGTTATAATGCTTTGCAGGAAAAAATAATAATGTAATGAAATATCTTATAAAAGAAAAAATTAATTATTTTTGAATTTGGAAAAAAGTCAGGTCGTTCATTTATTTTCATTGCTGTGATTTTTGTTATTGTTTTGGTATTCGATAATTACAATGTTAGTAGTTGGTATATGTTTCATTTCAATTCTTAAAGCAAATGAAGAATAAAATACATATTTCTAATAATTTAATAAGAGAACATAAAATGAAAGTATGTGTATTAGGGCTTTTTAAAATTCCTTTTTGTAAATTATTTGTTATAGGACGAAAAACATGAAGGAAATATTGTTCCAATTATCTTAGGAAGTTAAAATTTGATAAAAATGTAATGAAATTTTGTTATAATTTTATAAATTTACGTCCGTTGAAATTAATTGTACTCTTTAGTTGTTTTCATACAATGTTGAACCACCTAATTCAATATGTAGAATTACAAATCACAACTCATTACTTTGTTTTTTTTTTTTAAATAAATAAATCAGTTCTTAAAATTTTATCAAAATTAGCTTAAAAGTTTAAAAAAATAATAATTTCCAGCTTTTATCCATTTTTCGTACGCTTATCCCCTTTGCATGTACGTAATAAAAATTATATTATAATAAATGTAAAAATTTTAATGAAATGCCGTAATAATATTCATATGTTAAGTAATAAATAATAATGTATTATGAAAAAAGACCCAGAAATCTTGTCTTAGTCCAAATTTTATAAATATACATTTTGCCCTTTGGGTTGGGCTATGTTGAATCATCCAGTCTCTTTTTTATAAAAAAAAATATAGATAAAAAAATGCAGTTTATAAAATAAGTAAACTAAATCATAAAAGTAATATACATAAATTAGAAAGAAAATTTATAATTTTAATTACATATGTATGTATGTATATTATTAACATTTTCAAATTTTCTTTTAAATAAAAATTTTGTAAAAAAAAAAGAAAAATAATATTGCATTTGTTCTCTTTCTACATATAATTCAATTCAGTTCAAAATGTTTCGTTGCTAAAATGTTTTTATGATTCCCTGCATAATTGATTTTGTTTCTTTTTGTTTTGACTCCCTTGTCTTTTTAATACGTACGCACACACAGAGAATTGATTTTAGGTTTAAAAAGAAACAACATTCAATGAACCTAAAGATAGGGAACGAGTTGAAATGAATTACAAATCAGTTGATGCAGATCTCTAATATTTAGTCTCTTGAGTTACATGAATTTTTCATTAATACTCAAATTCTCGTGAAACTTATATAGTTCTCTTCTTCACATATTATGTTGTAAATTTTATAAGGTGCTTTACTCTTACATTTTGGTTTATTATAACGACCTTACAACTCAAAATTGAAATAAACTTGTTTCAACTCCACTCCCTCCATAATTACATTTTTTTCTTTTACTCTGTGATTTTCCAAATTATTTTGTAACACTTTCGGAACTGTAGCGCAGAAAACGTGCCATAATTATAAATGAAATATTTTTTATATTTCCAATTATTTTTAATTAATTTATTTTTGGGTTTTATTTTATTCACGCCAACTGTTTATAAATTAAAAAGTCAGATTTGAAGTCAACATTTAAATTGGAAAAATATTTTTTCGTTTCAATATTTTAGGAATGAGTCAAGATTGAGAGTCAAGTTGGGTCAGATGACTAAAGTTTTCTCACAAATCAATTCGAAGTCACTAGATCATTTTTATATGCCACATCATGCAGTCATAAAGCCTGACAGTACAACAACAAAAGTGCGTGTTGTCTTCAATGACTCCTTCCCAACTTCTAATGGACATAGTCTAAACGATATGCTGTATGTTGGGCCCACTCTTCAACAGGATTTGACGTTTCTTGTCTTAAAATGGAGACTTTTTAAGTTTGTGTTTAACGCAAATATCCAGAAAATGTATAGACAAATTCTAGTGGATCCTAAACATACATCATTTTAACGAATTTTATTTTGCAAATCCACAAGCGATTGTCTTCAGGATTTTGAGCTCAAAACGGTTACGTTTGGCATTAATTGTGCTCCGTATTTAGCCAAACTAGAAGTACTCTCACAAATAGCCAAACTATTTGATCCGGCAGGGTGCTTAGCTCCATGCATTGTTCTGGCTAAAATAATCATGCAAAGGATATGGATTGATGGCACTGGATGGGATGAAGTCCTTACTCAAGAGTCACTTTCTCAATGGAATACATTTCAAGTTAACTATCGCCACATAAATGATATTCAAGTACCTTGGTGGATTCAATATACTCCACATTCTGAAGTTCAATTTCACGGATTTTGTAACTAAAACTAAGGTAGCCCATGTAAAGACTCTATACATCAATAGATTGGAACTGTGTGGGGCTGTCTTACTGGCTGAAATATTAGATACTTTGCTTCCTAAACTCAATGTCAAAATCTATTCGACCTTCTGTTGGACTGATTCTTCCATATTTTTCTCCTGGCTTGCAAATCCACCTTGTTCATGAAAGACTTTTGTAGCTAACAGAATCTCTAAAATTATTCAGATAACGGATTCAAGTCTTTGGAGGCACGTTTGTTCGGAATTTAATCCGACTTATTTAGCAAGTCGTGGCTTATATCCTCAGGAGCTAAAAAGTAACAGACTTTGGTAGCCAAAAAACAATGTGGAAAGGAGAATCATGAAAACATTCTTGAGTGATTTTCAACATTTCCAAGAGCGATGCGAGTTCTTCCATATATATATATATATACCGAGTCTTTTTTAATACACACACGAGATATCGTAATAGTTTGTATAAGGAAACCACAGTCGTGACAAGTTATGAAATAGTTTTTGTTCGATACAAACTTATTTCCGTAATTCAAAAGGTTCAATTTCACTCTCTTTGCAATATAAAATTGCAAGTTTTAGTTCAATTTTAAACTTGAATCCTTTTTTAGAATCATCTTTAATTATCATGTGTAATGAAATATATCCCATCATTATTCCATATAATTGTAAATACTCACGCCTTCTAGTTCACTTTATACACAGGGTCAGCTTTCCTCAGTTGATATCAGTTGGTACTCAGACTCACAATATTACAATACACAATATTGGATTCCAAAGGTCAAAAATTTAATAAAAACAACCATAAAAGTGTAAAATTTGTATATGATATACAAGAAGAAATTTTAAAGACAGTCCCACCTGAAAGAATGGAAATTTCACGGCCATTCACCCATACAGGATTGGATTTTGCAGAGCCTTTTGACGTCAAGAAGGTAGGTCCTTCAAAATAACGAAAGGTTATGTCTGCGTGTTTGTGTGTTTCGCTACGAAGGCTATTTACTTTGAAGCTATCTCTGACTTGTCCGCACCTACTTTCCTTGCCGGATTCGGTCGGTTTGTATCTCGTCGTAATTGGCCTCTACTTTTACACTCTGACAACGGAAAAAATTTTGTCGGAACATCAAAAATACTAGCAAAGGAATTTATTCAAAGTTCTCGAAAATCCCTACTCGTTAACTAAGCCCTTCAAAATATTAGCTGGCATTTTATTCCTCCAGGAGCTCCTCATATGGGATAGTTATGGGAAGCTGGTGTAAAAAGCTTCAAATTCCATTTTCGTCAGTTCTTAAGTCACCTCAAATATACATTTGAAGAATTTTCAAAACTACTTACGCGTATTGAAGCTTGTCTTAACTTCAAACCCTTATCCCTTATTTCTCAGGATCCTTTTGATCTTTCGGCATTAACTCCGGCTTAACCTTAACCTACTCCATCATATAGTTTCTTTCATCGTTTTCTTTCCGATAAATATGACTAAAACAAACTCACGTAACAAGTCCTGCAATGGTTCACGTCGTTCTAAACACTCTTCTGGATTACCCACAAGTTACCATGCATTTGCTTGCAGATTATTTAAGCGCCATGAATATGACGGAGCGAATTCACGCTGTTCGTACACATAAATACTGCTTTAATTGCCTAGTACATGAACATTCTCACGGCAAGTGTTTTTCGAAATATGGATGTAAGCACTGCAGTAAATTTCATCACACTTTTCTTCTCGTCCATCCACACCTTCTGGAAGATCGGATGCCATCCTCATCACGGTCTCGTTCCCCTTTTCCAAATCCTCGTCCTTCTACTTCTAGAGCTTCTAGGCCTAACTCTACTAAACCGGTTTCTGAAACCACAAAAACCGCGCGTCAAAGCTCTCCAACGAATTTCAATACTTCCAAGTCCATCTGCATTACTTCGTCAAAATAATATCATACTCTTACCAACTGTACGTGTAAAAATCGATTCAACTCCTATTCTTCAGTCAGCAAGATTTCAAAAATGATAATCAACGAGCTAAACTTGACTACCCTTACCATGGAAAATGAGAGCCATTGTTATTAAATCACGATTTGAGTCGCCTTCCAAAATCGAAGATATTTCTAGGGTAGATAACAGAATTTCGAATTCCTGTTCAATCCTTACCCGAGGCATTTAACAGAAATTTTCGAGATCTATTTCTGGCAGATCCAAATTTCTATGAATCTGCAGGCGTTGATATAGTCCTAGGTGTAGACGTATATCCAAGGGTAATTTGTGAAGCAATTTTTACAAAACCAGGACAGCCAACAGCTCAGAGCACAATATTTGGTTGGACAATATATGGTAAATATTAGTTTTACAACGATTTATGAATTGCACTGTTAAACAAAATATATTCAAATAGCAAAAAAATTAAAACTTCTAGTTTACTTATAAATAATAATTATTTATTTCTAATATTAGTTTTTTAATTTATATTTTGAATTAAAATATAACATATAATGTATATGAAAAAAATTTTTAGAATTGAATTAAATCTTAACTGAATTATTTTGAAATATTGAACTAATTATTTTATACTATATTTTCTAGCTAAAACAAGTATCTGGTGCTTCGGGTTATGTATTTGTTTTACTTATTGCTTATATATTACAAGGGGCGGCAATGTTAATGTTAAACCCCCCTAATAATATTAAACAAAACTGCAAGTTTAACTAGGGTTTAAAGCTTGCCTATTATAGCAAATATAACTCTAAAACTATCCCTTTCTAACGAAAAATGCGATAAGAAAAATGTCAAACAACATAAAAATGGCACAGATACTTTTTTCGCTAAAATATAAAGTCGAACCTCCTTCTTGTACTATCAACCTTCGTACTGGTAAGAAGTTTCTTTCTCCAGAATTTATAATAAACAATACATTTCCAAATTCTAATTCAATATTGTGTTTATTTTTCTTTTTCGTTTGAACTGGAATATTTTTGTTTATTATTGAGAAACAAAATCAATTTGGATTGTTTTGGGCTCAATTGTAATATTCTCCCTAGATTTTCTAGATTCTGAGATACTATCATTTATATTAGATTTATGCGTAATAAAACATTTTGGAAGGAAAGGGTTATATGGGGGCTACGGTCAATTGAGGACCCATATTCATGAAATTTGATCCACAGATTTAAACCTACATAAAAATGTCTGTGCTGAATTAAATTAAAATATTACTACACCTAAGGTGCTTATGAGCGTTAAACTCCTATTTGCATTTGCGAAATAACAGACAGCTCTTAGCCAATTTCACTAGGTTTATCAAATCTACTCAGAAAGTGAGTCTAATAGTACATTTTAAGGTATTATTAATATACTCAATCATGTGGTTAAATCCTTTGAAATTATAAAATACTAAAAAACTATACAATAAGGTATTAAACAATTTTATAAGTAAAAGAATTTAATACACCTTGCTTTTAGGATCGGCTAATTAACTTCGCATTTGTGCGAAGAAATATCCTGCATTTTCATTTTCACGTATAGTTATACTTATTATATATAAATAAGTTATAATTATTATATATAAATAAGTATACAATTCTTGTTTGTGTTTTTTAAATTTTAAAATTTTTTTTAAATTTTAAAAATGTTTAGCAAACAATTTTATATTTCTCAAATTTTTCATATTTATTTGTATAATTTCTTATTGCTAAAATTTTAAATAGTAAAATATACATTGCTTAAAAAATTTAAATTTTATAAAATTTTATTTTTTAAAATTTTCTTTTCTAAAATTTTTAGTAAAAAAATATTCATTTCTTAAATATTTAAAATTTTTTTTCTTTGGTAATAATATTTTTAGAAATTGTAAAGAAATATAATTTGAATATTCAGAAAGTTTTAAAATTCGAGTTTTTCTGAAAAATATTTTATACAAAATTTTAAGCTCTGGTAAAATCATTACTAAAAACTACAAGTTTCTATGCTCTGTAAATGAGAGACATCAGATAATGAATTAAATTTTAACGAAACTTAAGCTGAAGTGCTCGATTTTAAGGAGTTGATCTTGGACGACTTTTTTCCCCGTGAGTTTATTTCAATAACATGGCCACATTTAATGATTTGGTATAGTATTTAATCCTTCGTTTTAGATATACAAATTACATTCTTTGAATTTTGCACTAAATAAAAAATAAATAACTGTCAAAAATTTTAGTACTCTGAGAGTAAGAAAGTACTATTTTAAATTATTTTGATACCGAAAAATATTTTCATTTTCCATCCCTGGTGTGACCATTAATAGGCAGATAATTGTTTTAAAATGTAACCACAAATTTACAGCACTTAATTACCGGAACAACTCAACATGTATATAACGATCTTGAAGGCCTACCAGAACATCGGCATCCTACATGTACGGTGAGTCCAACAATCATATAAACAACTATTATTTTTTTACATATGCATGTGTACAATAATAATGATCATCAACATGCTTGTTGTTCATTATTGATTTTGTGTTGCAAATCATGCCGATGAGTATAATTGTCCAACCTAGATCAAATTTATATATTAAAGCTTATTGTGTAATTATCAGTCCTGCTGCTATATATATAGTATTATATTTTGGTTACATATTTATTTACATTGTGTTTTTATTCCTTTTACTTGTTTCTTTTAAATTTCGTTTAAGAAAACATTAAAACGTTATAATAGACGCGTCCGTGAATTAAGTCGGTCAGTTTTAATATTTTACATATTTACATTAATTTTTATAACAAATTATTCAAAATTTTGAAATACCTAATTCAGTTTTTTTTTTTTTTGTTTATTAATGAGAGCATCTATGTATATAGAACGCAAGTTAATAAAAGTTAGTTTTTTCTTCCTTTAGATTCAAAATAATATATTTATTTATTTTGCTTAATATTTAAAAAGAAAATGTTGCTTGAATTTATTAAATGAATAAATTTGAATTTTGGCATAATGTCTGAGTAAAAGTATATAAAGTGTATTCATAGGCTGATAATGAGTTAGATGTATATTTATATGGGTCCTAAAATAACATTTAGTGCTTAGGACATAGGTTTTGGGAGGGTTATGAGACTAGCCTATCAACCACATCTGATAGAGCTCATATATAAAATATCTCTTTTTTTGTATTTTACGTGACTGTAAAAGGACATTTCTTGATAAATGACCCACATAAATTTTCAATATTTAAAATCATTAAAAAACAGCGAGTCTAAAAAAATAAAAGCTCTGTATACAAACAAGGATTTTGTTTTAAGAGAGGACCGAACCCCCTGATCGCCTGTTCGCTATCTCAATTCTCCCGCAGTCCTCTCTTGACAATTTTTCTAGGCTCTGGGTTTTTGTGGTTCAGTGGCAGAAAGTCTATTTATTATTATATTACAAATGTCATACTTTTTGTCATTTTACGTTATTTTTTTTAAGATTTTTCTTTTAATTTCATAAATATGACGAAAAACTAACGACAACGTGTCGTTATATTTATGTTACTTTTCACATACAGATGCGCCACATACAACACAAATACACTTAATCTCAAATAAAAGGTTGCACATAGAAAGAATTATAAATATAACGTAGTGTTCATATATACAACGTAAGTAGTATATATGAACTCTCTTGCAAGAGCAAGAGAGTAAAATAAAACATGAACATGAAAATTGTCGTAAGTATAATGATTTTATCATTAATGCATAATGTGTCATTTAATATTCATAGAAATTTACCCAAAAACACAACGAGAATAAGTAAGGAATTTTTTATAGAGAGAACATTCAATGCTTAATAGTAGCAAATATTATGATTAATTTATTTATGCAACTTAATGTTTATCCATTTGCGCAACTTAAAAAAAAGACAACCGGACTTAAAAAAATTGAGGAGTTTCATTATTTTTGTAACAAAAACTTTAAACTAGTTTATTTCAAGGTTGGAAACCGAAATGATTAACGGTATCGGTATTCAGTTTATGTATATTTCGGTAACGGTGTCGGTAACGGTATTTTAAATTATATTGGTATACCGGTACCGAAACTAAAATACCTAAAGAGCATACAAAAAGTAGAAAAAGCATTTTTGTCATCAATGGAAAAACCATGGCAAGCTTTTCGCTTTAGAAGTAAGCTTATGCATATTGCACTAATTTTTTTTTACAAAAAAATCCTTTTTTGAAGTCTGCATAAATTTAATATAATAAATAAAAAAAATTAGTTTTCTTAACAAAAATGATATTTTTTGGCGATGTTTTTTTGCAGTTTTGTTAACTTATCTGTAAAAAATACTTTTTTTTAATTGTTTGAAAACTTTCTACATATAATTTTATATAAAAAAATCATATGTCCATTATAAATATAAATATTTTTTCGTGTTTTTTCAAGAACATACTTTCGTATATATTTAAATTTGCCCCTGTAATAACACAGTAAAGTTGAATATAGTTGTTTTTCCCTCAGAATTTCAATACAGAAAAAATCGTTAAAATAAATTTTAAAAATCCGATAATATAAAAAAAAATTAAAAAAGTTAATTTTATTCCAAAAATTGTAAAATAATAAAAATCATTAAAAGAACAAAAACAAAGCAAAAGAGCATAAAAAGGTCAGAACTAAAAAATTTCATGGAAAATGCGGTGAATTTCTTAAGAATGCTCATTATAATCACCAGAAATATTTTAGTTTCATTCCATAACGTATTAAATTTAGTTCATTTACGACCAAAGAAAATATAATTTCAAAAGGAGTTTTTAGGTAATATAATTATTTAGGTAAGAATTACGGAAAATATGTTCATTACAGGCTAGATATTTTCTAAAGGAGAAATGGTAATCCAAAAATGTAGTACCAACAAGGTTCCTCAAAATTAAAAATAATGGTTTCTAAGCTAAATCAATTATAGTTTTTAAGTTCTTAAGCTTTTGTGCTGCAACATTTAAATAAAAAATATTATTATATTGGAGGGATTCTTATATTTCATTTGATACCCACATTGCGTTGATATAGTGCTCGTAGATATTTTATAATTTTGTTTAAAGTTGTGTATTTTTTGAAACTTTGAAGTTTTGGAGATATTATGTATGGACTCTAATACATTTATCGACTTTTTCAAGTGTGAACAAAATTTTTGGAAAAATGTTGCACGGTATAATTAAATTTCTTATATCATTGATGGATTTACAAAATGGTCTATTTGTTTTTTTTTTTCATAACTTTTCAACATACAAGGTAAATAACTTATTTTTTATTTGAGTCTTACAAAATTACATATTCATCATTTTTATGTATATATCATCAGATTGAATAGATACTACTGGCTCTCATAGAAGACCGACCATATAAAATGTTATTTTAAATAACAATTTTGAAATTTATATTTATTGAATATATTTTTATTTTATAGATTTTAACTCAATACTCAAAGTAAAGCAAATGTCGAAGCATTTTTGTTGTTTTTAATTATGTTAAATATCTTTAAATTTTTAACATATTTTAAAACTAAATTTTTATTTTTTGTTATTATATTATTATTATTATTATTATTATTATTATTATATATATATATATATATATATATATATATTCTCTCTGCAATGAGTTACATATATATATATATATATATATATATATATATATGTAATGAGTTACATATATATATATCTCTGCAATGAGTTACATATATATAACCTTTTCATTATATACATGACACGTTTCATTTTATTAACGTAGCATCGTTATTAATACAATGATACAGAGATGTAGAAATATTAATATATAAATAAAAACATAATCTTCAAATAAATGTAATTTGTTCATTTTACATATTTTAAATTTAAAGCAGGGATGATAAATTCAGTACAATTGTTCTTTTTGTATATTTGCAAAAATACAGCAGTACTCCAATGATTAATTTAGTACAATTGGTACACAAATTTTGCTCTCTTAATAAAATAATTGGTTGGTTTAACAAACATTTTAGAATAGCATTTAAAATTTGCAGCTAAATTTATGCATAAAAGTTAGAACCATTTAGACTTTCTTAGATCTGAATGACATGACTTTTGAAAAATTTTTTAAATAAACAAAAACGTATGTTTCACTTTCTATTACTTAATGGGGAAATCATTTTTTAGCAAAGAAAACACACGCTTCGAAATAAGCCCTACGTCGTTGCACTAGAGGAAACTAATAACTTTCCCATTTTAAGGGAGAAAATAATATGCATCAACGTGTTTACTATAACTAAAACATTTGCTTCTTCTTCAGCATTGAAAAGATTTCTTTTCGTGTCAAAAATTTGCTTTCAGCCTGAAATACCAAGATTTTCGAGACTGTATGTCACATATGGGTTGAAAGAAAAATGTATTTATTGACTATAGGGTTCAAAAAATTCATTTCAGCATATATATTGTAATGTACACCAACATAAAGTGCGGTTACAGATGCAAGGTTACTCTATCTATATATATATATATATTACTTTAATAAAAAAAAATTAAATAAAGGAGAGTAGACTTTTTTTATTTATTTATTTTTTACTAGAATATCATGCAAAGGGTATGAAACGAATGAAAAGTAAACATTAATTGGAGCAAATCTCTTCTTAGTTATTGTTTTAATTGTTCTTTTTTTGCTTTTTGCTTCTGTTTAAAAATTATAAATATACAAGAACAAATAACAAATATTTGGTATTTTTGTTGTTTCACATACCATCTTGTATCGGGATCTTGTAGAAGGCCTTCTGCCATGAACTCGATCATGTTGTTAAACAGGGTATTTGCTATGTTGCTAAAAATTAATTACGTTCTTGCATAGGTACATATATTGCTTTAGATTAGATGTTTTGGGAGATTTTATTGTAAGATTTATATGTTATGTTTTCTTTTTTCTATCTTTGTAGTTAACTTGTATCTGTGATTGGTTATGTGATAAGTAGATAATTTTTAATTTAGAAAAAAAAAAATAGATTTTTAATTTGTAATTTTAATAATTATTTTGCATGGTTTAAATAATATTTAAATGTTTCTAGAATTTGAAGTCATTAATTTTGTTTGCTGTTGTTTTTTGTGAAAGATCAAATAAGTATGTTGTTTGTTACACTAAAATCATTTTCTTTTTTTAAAATGCTTTTGCTAATCTTGGTTTTTGAATCACTGCACTTATATTCTGTTGGTTTGTTGTTTTTTCACTGTTCTTTCTACGTGGATCGATTCCGGTTGTTTTGTATTTTTATACTGTGTTGTACCTATGTCCAGAACTAAGGTGTGTGAATGTTGATCAGTGGGTATTTCGCAGAGAATGATGACATTTACAGCTGGGAGAAACATAAAGTTTTATTCTACTTTGGAACTGTTAGTGCCTAAATCATTAACATTTAGAGGTTCTGAATCACAAAAGTCTGTAGCTTCCCCGACTCTTGTGACCCGCAGCTATGAGAAAAAAAATTATGTGTTTGAAAATTTTCATAAATATATTTTAGTTAGTTACCTATTTAATTAGAAACGTATTTTTCTTGATGGATCTTTTTAAAGTTGAAGATAGCTTCAAAGCGAGAACCGTGTTCAAAATTCTTTACTTTACATGCTCTGTTATTGAAGACAGTGCCTTTATCTGAGCTTTTATATTATTTATCAAAAATAGGTTTTGAAAATAACGTGGCTGATATCTAGCAACACAGAAAAAGGGACTTGGTCATAAATTATGTAGGTAATTCGTGTCGGAATAACTAGAAGGCTTCTCTGAATTCAAAATGCTCAGTTTTAATAAAAATTATGTAAAAATATTCACACACATTACCTTGGAGATTTATTTGGTTTGATTTAGATACCAACATAGAATATATTTCTGGGCACTTCAAGTTAGGATGTTTGAATGTTCAAATGATTTAAAATTTAGGAATTTTCCAAAGCTTTTCTTAATAGTTGAAGTTATCTTGACCACGTTCAGATTAAAAAGGAAGTTTCTAATCAGTTAGCTACAGCAAGTAAGTTATGACATTTTAGTCTTTTGGAAGTGTTCAAAATATGAGGTAGAATTACAATAATTAACGAAAATTGAAGTTGCCACTTACTTACTCCTAAAATCAAATTGGGTGTTCATAATATCGATAGCAGTTATGCAAAAGATCTATACGTTTACCCAAGATACAAACCACTCTGTTACAGATATTTATCAAAAATATTGTATTCTTCCAAAATAAAAGAAAAAAAGATCAAAACAAGGAATACTAAAACATATGATCAATACTTGAAATAAAGGGGAAAATAAGCATTTTGTAAAAAAATGAATAAATAATAAATTAACTAAATGGATTCAATAAAAGTACAGAATAAAGTGAGCAGGTAACCATATAAATTACTTCAAATATTAATTAAGTGTTTAATTTGTTCCCAATATTCTGTTTCCAGATAATTCAAACTTTCTAATTATTAACACTCAATGTATTAAAATATATTCGAGAAAATGTTGGAATGGGTTCAGAATCTTTCTAAAAAATAAAAAAATAGAAAATATGGTTATTAAAGCTCGAAATAAGATTTCAGCTTGAATTAAAAAAATAACAAAATAAAATGCAAATAACCAGAACCATATGGTAGTAACATTCACTACACATACAGAGGGATAGACATCCAGACGTACATATATTTTTCAATTTGAGATCGTGGATATATATTTAAATACTTTAGTATGAAATTATAAACTTATATATACCCTTCATTTTATGTGAAGCCTTGGATTGTTTACCTTGGATTGATGTATGTATTGAAGAAAATACACAAACATGTAAAATTAATTTTATTACTTTTATTTTGAAAACAGTGGCAACTCTATAGCTTTGAATGTGATTAATATATTTTTGTTAATGTTTGTTGTATAAAAGATATTTCAAGATGTGATATACAAACAAAAAAAAAAAATAACACATATATACATATATATATATATATATATATATATATATATATATTTTTTTTTTTTAATTATCTCCATCTTGAACTTTTTTATATTTTTTTCAAGGAAGCCTTATCGGTATAATTATTACAGAAGAAATTTCAAAGTTGTCAAAATTTTTTAAATTTAAAATTGAATTACTCTACGATAAAATGTTATTCCAATAATGAAACTATTTCGTTATAGAAATGTAACAATTTCATTGTTTCAACGACAAATTACATTTTTAAGTGTCATTGTATTAATATCAGAATTTTATTATATTTATGACAATTTTTGACTTAATAAAACTGTTTTCATAACAGTAGTGAAACGTTACGTTGGTTTTACAACGATGACAAAATCGTAACTATAACGTAAAAAATCATTGCACTTACGAAGTTTTCTCCCTTAGTGTATTAAAACCTTGTGAAGAAAGTACAGGTCGCAATTTTTTAAGATATCCTAATGAAAATTGCTACGAATAGCTATTTTGGTGCAATAATAAAGCCTATTGATCTATTATTTCACCTAGCACCCATACAAATGTACTCCCGGAATTGGGGTTTAACGAAAATAAATCGCTTAAATACAGCAACATTTTAATAAAATTCAGCACGAGTAAGTTTTATAAATTGTAAATCTTAAAGGAGAAAATACTTTGTATGTATGTGTGTATGTATGTATGTATGTATATCATAATGTCTACGAGCATAAAAATTCGGGAAGGGGACTTATATTACACCTGTATCAATTTTACTAAATGTAAAATAAAATATACAAATACAGAATAATGCGTTGATATTAACATCTAGATAATTTTATCAACTTTAGGGCAATTCCTGGAAGTGGGTTTATATTTCGTTAAAATATTCTTATTTTTAAGGCATTTTCATTGAATTATCTTTAAAATTGCGACCTGTATTTGTGCACAAGTACAGCCAGCCAGTCGATTTGAGTCGATTGGTATACTTTAAGGTGGACGTTGGATAACTTTTTCTATGCGTTACAAACATCAGCATAAACGCATAATACCCCAACCAGCTATGGTGGCGTAGAGTATAGATAGTAATCGTATACTTGAAGTTAATCTAAATGTTTACTATAGTTAAAATATTCACTTCTTTTTTAGAATTGAAACGAACGCTTTTATGTCAAAAATGTATTGCTTCCAAACGGTAACTCGCCATATACAATTCATGACATTCGTATGGGAATGTGAAATCTTTATTTAATTTTTTTCGCTTACTAACTTGCATCGTTTAAAACTCCATTTTTTACTTGATCATAACTCAAAAAAATAATTTTGTAGAAAACGCATTTAAAGTTTTCAAATGACTATTACCTTGATAAAAAAAATTAACAGCATATTCTATTCTCAAACAGTGACTATAAAAGTTGTGTACACGATATTTTTACAGAAGATAAAGCTTGATTTCTATATCACTAAATTAAAAATCTCGTTTTTTGATTTATGACGTTATCGAAGTAAATGAAATGTTTAAAAGAAAAATGCATTACAGTCAATTCAAGTACCAGTAAACAATTAGCCACATTTCCAATGTAAAACCCCTCCCAAAATTTGATGCACATACACTATGATGCGGAGTATCATATGGTCGACCTCGACCGACTATATCTTTCATAGTGTTTGTATTTGTCTTTGTTCAAAGTCATGCAAAAGCAGGTTTATTTTTAAAAAGATATTTGAAGGGAAATGATACAAGTTTTGATTTTTTTTGTTTTTTTTTTATTTTTGACTACAAGTGAACGTATTGGGAATTTTTGGCAATTTAATTGAAAAACTATAAGTAGTTTTATTTAACTAATAAAATTGTATTGATAAATAATATACTTTTTTCACAGTTGCACGAAATAATCTCTGGGATATTATTATATTATTGGGATGCTTTTTAATTTATAATTTAATTATTTCTTTTTATTGTAAGTAAATTTTTTTGCATATATTTGTAATAAAAAGTAATATAAAAAATACAAAAAAAAAAAATTATATTTTACTTTTAAGTCAGATAAAGTTAAGTTCGCATAAACTCAAAATTTATTGTCATCATTTAATAAAATCTGATTAGAATTGTAGAACATATAATTTTTTTTTGTAGTTGCAAAATTTCTGTTATTTCACATGTTTTGAAATGGTATTTTATCGTTGCCATTACTTCGGATCATACTACAAACAAAATGCTAAGAAAAATTCAGTTTAAAATATCAAAATATGTTCTACAAGATATCGCTTAATCTTATTTTATTCCTGATAAATAGTTTTATAAAAAAACAAGTTAGAGTGCTATATTTGGCTGCGTCGAATCTTTTATACCCTTCACTACTTTACAGACAAATAAAAGAACTAATGGCAGAAAGTATGCATTGATACTTTCTACTTAAAAAAATAATCTCAATTTTTTTCCATAAGCATCGCTTGCCTAAACAAAAAAAAAAAGAAAAAAAACTTTGAGTACTATATTTGGCTGTGCCGAATCTTATGTATCCTTCACAAGTCTTGGGATGTTATATGAAAAATTAATATATTTTAAAGTTAATGAAACAACAACAATACCAAATGAAGTCAACATTAATTATAAATAGGTATTTTCAAAATTTATGGACCGATTAAATT
The DNA here is from genome assembly GCA_932274085.1 of Protocalliphora azurea. NCBI lineage: Eukaryota > Metazoa > Arthropoda > Insecta > Diptera > Calliphoridae > Protocalliphora > Protocalliphora azurea. The sequence continues at coordinate 5,011,732 of OW026524.1, forward strand.
GATTAAAAAAATAGAAATTTTAGAAAAATATTTGTTGCCGTTCTATATAACAACGAAGCGTGTAGCTTCGTTTAAAAAGTTGAAAAAAACCCTAAATATGATATAGCTAACTAATTGTTGTTATTTTTCAGTGCTCATAAAAACAACAACTATGTATATGCAAAGCAGAAAATATATAAATGAAAGAAGATTTGTCAATAACTCGGTTGTTTATGGATCGATTTGGTTGATTAAAGAGAACCGAAGTTTTAGACAAATATTTGTGAACGATCCATAGCTTATAGCTTATATGTACAAGAAAGAAGTCGCTACTTATATAGGGGATTAGAAAAGTCGAAAATAAACAAGTTTTTGTATGTACCTGCAGTTTTTTGGCGATATCTCGGTTATTTATGGATCAATTTTCCTCATTTTGTATGAAACATGTATATATCCGATAGCTGTGGCTTTCTAAAAATTAATTTTTACATATAGACGTACAGTTGTCGATTCAAAAAATTAAATGGAAATAATTATGGAATTTCGGGACGCCTGTTCCTATTTCAATAAAATTTTACATGGTGATAGTAGAATTGTAGGCTAGTTTAAGTTTTGAGCTTGGACTACATATACCTACAGGAAGCAGGTTTTTATATAAGAGGATTCTGCAGGTCGAGATCAATTTGAACTTTGAGAAAAGTCGATTTTTCCCGTTTTTTTCTTTCTTTTTTTTTTTTGACAAAAAAGTGGTCACTTTCTTTTTCTGTTATATAAAAATTTTCTAAATTAACATACATAATATTTATATTTTTCTGAAAGATAACTAATATAAAATATAATAAAGAAAAATTTTTTTAAAAATTGATGTTTGCGATAACCAGGGTGTTCCAAAAATTTATCTGTTTTTCCAACAATTTTTCGCTCTAATTTACCAAATCATAAAGGTTTTATATAGTCTAATGTTATTTTGAAATTTTTTGTTTTTTTGTATATATATATATATATATATATATATATATATATATTGACCTGCGGTCAATTGTGGACCGATACTTGTATTAAGTTTAATTAATTCTTTACAACATACCGCTGTATTATATTATGTTTCTGCTAACATTTATAAGCACTGACGATTTATAGTCATTCTGACTATTTTTATTTCAAAAAAAAGTGCTGTTGACGATTTAACGATTTTTGTCCCAAATTTGACGATTTTAAGTAGTCGTTTTGATGACTTTTCTTCGCAAAATTTGGTACAAAATTTATCTGGCAACTATGTTTATATGGGATTTATGCACTTTAGTGTGGTTTCCGGAAGTGAGATTTATATGGGAACTATGGTCAATAGGGTTCCTCTTGGTTTATGTAAGGCATGTGTACAGATTACAAAATTTACATTGACGGACATCATTAAATGGACTCACCTAGTGATTCTAAGGCGATAAGTGGGTATTAGACCAATATTTTTTGGTGTTACAAACATCAGCACAAACGCATTATGCCATCCCACCAACGGCATAAAAACAAAGTTTTGAACTTTTTTATATAAATATGTCTGTTCGATAAAGTGTGCTCTAAAATTAATTAATTTTGTTCGTTTGTAAAAGTTCAATTTTACAAAATGAATGTTTAATAAGGTTTACTTACTTTTTAAAATATTTTTTGATGATTATAAAGCAATTATCAGGAACATTTTTCTTCTCATATTTAATATTATAGCCAAACTGTACCTAAGTTACATTATCCTTAACAAATTTTTCTATTATAAACATTTTTATATATATTTCAAAGTAAAGAAAAATTTCCTAAACATTGGTGTATAAAACGTTTACATCGTCATTTTTGCGTGTGCAATTAAAGGATTCAAAGTTAATAATTTCAAGTAATTTGTTTAATTTTGCTACATTTTTGTATGATTCGTACTTTAATAAACCTCAAGATTTTCTTTGTTTCAGCATATTTCTAAATTCATATCCTTTAGATCAGGCGTGGATCCAGCGGGAGGGAGGGTTATGAAAATTTAAAAAAGTTTTTAATTGAATGAACTATTTTTCTGCCAAAGGCTATGCAACGATATAATATTTTTTAAAGACTTTTTTTGTAAGCATAATAAATCTTGTTTATTTTCTTTTAAATTCGATAAAAATTTTAGAACCTATTCAATCTTATATGGAATGATTTACTTATACTTTTTATACTTTTTTATTTTTGCCCCAAGTATGTTTCAAATAAAGTGATTTGTTTAAAAATAATTTGATAAAGTTTTGAAATTTTTAAATAGTTGTTTCAGTATTTAAACGATTTGAAAGATTGATTTATTCTAAATGAAATAGCATTCAAAATTTGATTTGCTATTTTGAAATAGAAAAGCAAATTTAATAAAAAAAAATTAATAAATTATTTCTTATTTGTAATAAATATAAACGATTTAAATAAAGTGTACGATTTAAATAAAGGCTACGTTCTTTGGTTTCTTTATTCAATTATATATATATATATATAATTTATAATTTTAATTATAAATAGAGAAATAGTAGAAGTGCAAATTCATTTTCTAAAAGAGAAAAAGACGACACTCTGTGAGCATCGTCCAGAAGAGTCTTTTTCGATATCTCTTGAAGTGTCCTTTTCGAGTTTTCTAGAAGACTCTTCTACGAAGGACAGTTCTTCCCGACGGAAGATGATTTTTATGATACTTTGGCAACACTTTTGGCCATAAGTTTACACTTCTGCAAGACTCTTTTTAGTGACTTTAAAAAATAGCAACACTGATGTTTTTGTGTATATATTTTTAACAGATTTTCTTGTTATTTCAGCTTCGTTTCTTATAAGAATTTAGAAAATATAAACGTTTTTGCTCTGAAACGAAAATCGTGGAAATTAGAAACGGAATGACAAACTTATATATCCTTTTCACCTTTGCTGAAGAATATAAAATTATGTAAAACATGCTTGTAGTTTTTTTAGTGTCTATAATGCATTGAATAATTCAAAATATGCCTTAAAAAATTTAGGGTTTTTTCTTTTGTGACGTAGTGAAAAAAGTGATCTTTTTTTGAATCAACGTAGGGATTTTTTAAAAAGACCCATGCACGTGCAAATATAAAAAAACAAATTAATTGCACAAGTATGAAGGTTTTGGACTTCAGACACTAATTTTATTTAGGGTGCTGAATTCGAATCTTTACTCCTTTTTTCAGAATTATTTCCAATTTTCGATATATCGACAAAAATATTTTTTAATATATTAGAGAATTAATAATCAATTTATTTAATATAAAGTGAAAAATCAGAATATAAGAGCAATCAAATAGAGAAGTTTATACTGCTTGGGTTCTGTTTCACACATTAGAGTCCAACAGTGGGAACTCATCATGCTCTCGCCCTAAAATCCTTGGTATTATTCGATTTTAGTCACATTTTGGTGTATTCGCTCGACTTTCTCGTTACTCGTACCACCAAAGTTTAAACTAAAAAATCGAAACGGGAATAAAGACAATTAAGTTTGGAGCTCCAATCTTGTGGTAGTTTTGCAACAAGCTCTCTATTTTTGCATTTGTGATTATCGCCCCGCTGACGGTTTATTGGGCATTAAACCCTTTTTTAAAAAGCCTATAGTTTTTAAATATTAGGTTTGAGATATATTTATTCTACGATTTTTGTCCTTCACAATTACGTGATTTGAAGAAGTTGTTGATAAGGCAAAATTCTATGTAAAAGGAGAGTATTCTATGAACTTTATGTATGGTGAAAAGCAGACGTTTCTTTTGTTTTAGAAATGACATCGAAAAATGTATTTATCAAATCAAAAATCGTTGATTTCATTACTCAAGCATACCATTCTCTTAAGTATCCGGCATAGTGCTTGATTTTTGGTCCCATTTACATTGACGTTTGTTATAATGTCAAACATTCTCTTTATTCCTGCGAGAAACTTTATTAATTGCTATAGTAAATTCCAATCAAGAACCAAATAATAAATATAATAGAGCATTGCTACCAACATACTAGGAATGGAAAACTAGAACTCCTCTTGAGAAACTAATACTATTATAATACTTTATCCCCACCTGGATAACAATCTTGACGCGATGTGGCGGCTTAAATGTAGGCTGTGGTCTCTTTCTTGAAGCCTCAGTTGTCCTCCTGGAGGATACTTAGTAATCAAGGTCTAGACTCTAAAGGCCTTCACGACCAAAGGTTATCCATCCCCTATCATCTTTCCCCAATTACCCTCTTTTCTCCCCTCTTATTCCACATCCTCTTTCCCCCACTTGTAAGGTTAAGGTGGTTGGTGGCAGTGCCGAGAACCTGAATGGCTAGTCAGTGGTTAAAGAAGACTAGTCGCTAACAGCTCCCCTCTGGCGCCAGGACACGGGCCAGTTGTAAATTTTCTTTGTCTAGTTCATGTACGCCGTCCCTGCATGGATGGTCCATCCCCTTACGTGCCTACTCGTGGGAACCAAATGGAAAATTTAAATAAACAAAAAAACAAAAACAACAACAACAAAAAAGTGGAGATAGGTATCTCCTCGGAAGACGACCTTTTGGCCTCTAGTCAAGAGACCTTGGGAGAATGTCATACCACCCCGATGTCACAAAACACAAGAAAAAGAAAAGCCAGAAAGAGATTCTGAGACAACGCTATGTCAAAGCTCTCTTTATACTGGAAAAAATTGCCAAGAATAAGGCAAATGACACTCCTCATGAACGCGATAAGGAAGATCGTGTCAAATACCAATCGGTGGTTGACAGGCAGCGCAGGAAAGAGCGAAGCGAAACCGCTCTCAAGCTGAGGGTAGCAATTCGCAGAAGAGGAGAAAGGTCCAAGATAAATCGACCGCTCCGGTTCCTTCCACAATAACGTCAGCAAGAAGGCCGTCTATCTAACTCCTGTGGTAGCAGAATTGGGTGCTATAGAGTCTAAATTGGCTGAACTCGTGACGGAACACGTACTCACCAATAAAGACTCTACAGTTCCTCGTTTTGACTCTGGTGAGATAGACCGGGGCTACAGGATAATCAAATGCTTGGACGTGTTCTCTAAAAAATTCCTCAGCAAATGCATCGCAAAGGTTAGCGATGCATGGGAAGGTTTAAGTCTTAAGCTTATCCCAGCGGGGGAAATCCCTATGAGACCGCGGGCAAAAGTTTGGTTACCAAAGTTGAGCTGCGGCAACCAGAAAATACTGGAGTGTCTAAAGCTGCAGAACCCCAGTATCCCCATGTGCGACTGGACAGTCATCCGTTCAGAAGATCATGGGGACAACAACAAGTGTATTATCTTCGCCGTCTCAGAAAATAGCGCAGTTGGGCTAGAGAAGGCGGGGCTAAAACTGTACTTTGGGATTAGGGACGCCAAGGTTAAGGTGTTCCGTCCCACAGGTCCTGGAGCTGCCGAAGCAGACGAATTGGAGGTAGCCAATAATCTGCTGACAGGTGTAACGTTTTCTGCTGCGCACTTCAAAACTTTAAGGGACGGTGCTACCTAGGAAACCGGCTGTGCTCGTCGTTGGGGTGTGTTCTTGTCCCTGAGAAGTTAAGTATTATAAATCAATTACAGTGAACTTTACTTTAGGTAGCTAAACTCATATTAATGATGAACTTTCCTTTAATTTTTAAGAAGAGAATATTGTTGATAATATACGGGAATGGTATAAGGTGTTACACCCATTCCCTATTTAACCCACCCTCCATACTGGTTATTATAAATTCCAGCCCTATTAGATCTACTAAAACTACTCACATGACTTCACCTTTCGTAATAATTTGCAAATTAAAGTTTAATATTTCATTTTTGCACACATTTAATTTAACAAATTTTATTAAATATTATTAAAGAAATAATTTGACAATTTAATAATGAATATAAATTCGTGAACATTAATAAAACAAAAATAATGATATGGTCACTCTAATTCATCAACACATTCTCAATATGAAAACCAACATAAATAAGTAAACAACTTTCCAGTATAAATAAGCATGAATATCCCTTTTAAATATTAATATAAAAACAGGTGGTAACTCTTAAACAACCAAATATTTTTTTATTTTTTTTTTTATTTTTTTATCAATGAAAAATACTCAAAAATAGTATTTTTTTTTTAAACGATATTCATGCAGTATAATTGTAATGATATAAATGTATAAGTAATAATGATTATACGTACTTACATAATTTATCCCACGAAGTCTGCAAGCGCTCGTAGACGGCTGTGGATTAGCTTTTTTTTTAAATATTCAATATAAATTATACGTATGAATGTCTAATTAATTGTGTTGTTTTGAGAGAAAGAATACAATATGGAATTAAGTGTTTATGATTGGATAATGTTGGTGTATTTTGAAATTCTTAATTTCTGAATGAAGGTATTTAAAAGTTGAATATGATTTTACGTTATGGTTTTAACAAAAAAAAAATATTTTCTTAATTTCAAATTAAGGTGACCATATTCGATTTTTACATTTAATATGTTCTTATAAGAAAATTAAATAGTCATTAAGTGAAAGTGGTTTTTATAACAAAAATTAAAATTATGAAAATGAAAATTATTGAATTAAATTATTCTGTTATTTAAGTTATATGAAACAAACGATAATTATGACATCTTTTAACACTTTATCGTAATTACAAGTAACATGAACAACGTTAATGTAAAGTAACGTAAAAATTCTTGCAATATAAAGAGTTGCACAGGGGCAAACTAATAATAGTGGCAATTTAATTGAAAACGCTCGATCAGGAAAATCTGAGAAATGACACTTAACACTCTAAACCAGCACAATTATTAAATTTTAATGAGTCTTTACAAAATTACTAATTTGGAGCAAGTTTTGAGTTTAGGTTGTAAGATGAATAATGATAGTTCACTGTTTGGTGTTGGTTGACTTCTTTGAATAATAAAATTGCCTATTTTCCTATTTGCAAAGCAGGAAAATAGGCTGGTCACCTCAGAATACAAATATGACTTGAACAATTCTATTTATTTCCTAAATGTTCGAAGAATATTGGCTTCAAAAACAATATCGCAATTCAAGTATGTAGATTCCAGAAAATTTCCCAACAATAGGCTTCAAATTATAGAAAAAATATCGCAATTTGAAAATCCTTAAAAAAAGTTTATATTTCTTTTAAACTTTTATTAAAATTCAATTATATTTCATTATCCTTACCAAAGAAAATTTTAATGAATTTGAATTTCCGTTTTTGTACAAAAAAAAATTTTCTTTATTTTAAATACTTGAAACGCAGCCAACAAATTTTACACACAGAATAAAAAAAATTTTTAAGTTTGAAAATTTTCCTTAAAACAAAATTCAAAGCTATCTATATTCGACATTAAAATTTTAAAACTACACCCAAAGAATTTTGTTAATATATATGGCTCAACATCGACATCACAAAGCAGATTAAGTTGTAAGACCACAGTATAACTTAATCTGAAAAAGTCGATAAAAAAATGTGTATCTTACGTCCAAATATCTTTAATATGGTAAACACCTATACGACTACCAACAGCATCTTCAAATTCGTAATTAACTTTTCCAATTCTCTTCTTGACTATTGCCTTTACTCCAATAGGAGCAAGTTTTGCGTTAAAATTCTTCGTTGGAGAACTTTGAACAAAATTCCTTCGTATAACTTCTTGTCCTATAGTAAATTCACGCTGACGTGATCTCAAATTATAAGTTTTTGTATTTTTATCATATGCTTTTTGAATTCTAGATTTAATTGAATCGCGTAGTAGTGCAAATTCATCTTGCTTTTCTAATTTGGTATCTATTTCAGACAAAAGTTTTAAATTCCTTAAAATTTTATAATCATCCCCGTGATTAATCATACATTGTCCAAAAACTAACTCGTATGGTGTCCGGCCTCACAGTGGGGTCAAACGCAAATTTTTTGGTAATAAATCTGAATCTCCTGAACTACTGGTCGGATCAAATTGAAATGTATGGAAGAGTTGTAGAGGAGGACCTAAGATTTCAGAAAAATCATCTTGTAGTCACCCTGTGATAACACGAGATAAGCTACAGGGTGTCAAAGTTGACTACCTCGAGTATGTAAAAGTTAAAAAAAATCGTAACTTGTACAAATGAAGTCCGATTTTAAAGATTTTTATATTTCTGGAAAGTGCTTGGCAAGATAAAGCAAAAATAAGCTTACTTATCTAAGTTATCTCTTACAGTTAAAAAGATATTTACGCTTGAATTTTGAATTTTTGATTTTTTGGCTCGACTTTCTTTCGTTTTTCGGGAATAAGTCCGGAGATATATGAGGTAAAAATTTTTTAAAAATATTCTGTAATTTGCTACATATTTCAAAATAATATGCTGAAAGAATTTTTGGATTATCTCAATTCGTCTAGACGTGAAAAATATTCAAAGTCAGCACTCTGAAATTGGCATGAAAAATGGCTATTTTTTTACAAAAATATAGTACAATTCATTCACTTTTTTCTCAAAGTTCCGTTAATAAAAAAATTTTTTCCTTATTAATTTCAAAAGATAAGGCTTCATAAATGGTTAATAAAGAAATTTTGAATTGATTTAAGTTTGCACCCTACATCCAGCATTGGCCGAAAATTGTCAATTTTAAAAAATAGTTTCATTTTTATCGATTAATAAAAAAAATGTCACGCGAGTTTTTTTAAAGTTGGTACCCATATTTTTTATAGAAATAGATTTAGAATGATTTAGCACTAAACTGGTTCCCGCCCGGCCAAAAACGAATGCAGGAGTGGAGATTTTATGTTAAAAGTCAGTTTTTTTAACGACTATTTTTAAAAGCATATTAACATAATATTTTTAATATTATTACTTATGTAATGTATAAAACACAAATCGAGCTTTCATTCCTAAAAAAAATCAATAAAATAGCTCCAATAACCTATTTTTGGTAATTTTTCAAAAATAAATTTTTTTTCCAAAAATAGCTGAAAATCCAAAAAAAATTAATTTTTTTAATACAACTCCACTAATTTTGCAAATACTTTAAAAATGTTAAAAGAATATAAAAATAGACTTATTTACCAATTCAACGATGTATAAAGTTTTGATATAGGTCATTTAGTAATAGTAATATAATGGCCTCAAAACTACCAAGTCATGTCAAAAGTTGCAAAATTCACTATTTTGTTCCGTATTTCTATATGTGTGTATACGTAACACTCAACTGCATTGCTTATTTTTGTTACGAGATAATAATATTTATTAATGAATTTATTTAAAGTGTTCATAATTTTTTTCTACTGAAAAGGTTTTTAAAATTACCTAAGTACATAAATAAGTATATTTTCCTTCGTTTTTTATTACATTTTTTTAAGTTTTTAAATAATTTACCTAGCTACTTAATTAATGTATTATAACAAAAATGATTTTTTTTACAATCGCATAGGTACATTTTTTGACGTACCTGTTTAACACTACAGGTCATAAAAATAAACTGAATGAAATTGGGGGTTTTGAGCAAAAATTTAAATTTTTTAATTCATTTTTGCCTGTCACCATTTACCTGATATAAATATTCTTTTTCTATATATAAGTATCCTTATAAATATGCAGATTTATTAGTGAATTTGCCATTATGGAGATTACATTAAAACACTTTTCTATTTGCAAAGTAATCTGGGATAATCTATCTGATATTATAAATCGTCCAGATAAAATAAGAAAACTCATTGATACAGTAGTATCTTTTGGTTTAACTCTTACTGCAGAAGACAGTTTAAAGCTCGAAAATTTTTATAAATCATACGAAAAAAGGATGTAAGCTTCAGATTGGTCAATACCAAAGTTCAAGAAGAAAAATGAAGAGTGGTTGGAGGGAGAAATACCAATTTTCATCGGAAAGCAGAAAAAGGGTCGACCAAAAAGAAGTTACGATGAAGTTCAGCTAAGAACAAAGAGGACCAAACAGGAATCTATTCTAAATTCACATACGAATGCCGAAATAAAAGATACATTTAAAGCTTTAGTAACACGTACGCAACCAAAGGAAGTAGAAAAAGTTATAGATGTGTTACCAACAGCTTCTCCCAATCGATTACATCGGATAATCGAAAGCATAGTGACACCGAAATCAACATCGTCCTTTACCTCTGAAGATGCTTTAGCTCTAATATTAAATTTAGGATTATCAAGAAACCAATACGAGATTTTGAGGAAATCTGTTAGCGAAAAAGGATATGATATCTTTCCCAGTAGCAAATCAGTGAGAGAAGCGAAAAGTAATATTTTACAGCCTATGGAGCACCCGGTTAATGCTTCTGTTAAAAGTGCTAAAGTTAATATATTGCAATTACTTGAAAATACTGCCTCTAGAATTATATCTACCTTCAGCAATGATAACATTGAAAAATGCAAAGACTCTGAACTTATTTTAATATTCAAATGGGGCTGCGATGGAACATCAGGATTTTCGGAATACAAACAACTGGATGGAAGTAATTCTGGAAATAATTATTCCTCGCTGTTTATAGCGTCTCTGGTACCACTTCGAATGCGCTTAAATAAGCCTTCCTCATCGACAAGAAATGACTCGCTTTTTGATGATATATGGATAAATTGAACTCCAGGTTCCAAATTTTTGTGCCGTCCAATCCTTTTTGATTACACAAAAGAAACCACGGTTACAATAAACAGCATTGTCAACCAATTGGAAGAAGAAATTAAAGCATTGCCCCCAATATATGTAAAAGTATCAAACAGAACTATTAAAGTTACATTTCAACAACAATTAACGATGATTGATGGAAAAGTTGCAAACGCTATAACAGATACAACATCTACATGGAAATGTAATATATGTGGAAAAATAAGTTCACAATTTCAGGATAATTCTGAAGTCCTTGTTAATAAAAATTCTTTAAAATTTGGAATATCACCACTCCACGCAAGGATAAGATTTTTGGAGTTCTGCTTACATCTTGCATATGATATTAAGTACAGAAATATTCCCGGGCAGGAAAATGCTACAGTAAAAAACAATTTGGAACTTCACGAATTACGAAAAGAGGAGAAGAAAAGAATTCAATTAGAATTCAAAGAACAGCTCGGATTAATAATTGATAAACCTCTACATGACTATAGAGGCTCAAATGATGGAAATACAGCAAGACGTTTCTTTGAAAATCCGGAACTCACATTTTTAATCACAGGCATTGACTTAAATATTTTGATGCGTTTTAAGATTATATTGGCAGCCATTAATAGCAAAAAACAAATTAATGCGGACAAATTTAAAATTTTTGCTTACGAAACTAAAGAACTACTTAACATTACATACCCCTGGAAATCAATGACTCCAACAATTGACAAAGTATTGGCTCATGGTAAAGAAATAATAGAAAATAGTATTTTGCCATTGGAAGAGCTAACAGAGGAAGTACAGTAAGCCCGAAATAAAGATGTTAAACATTTCCGACTCTTCAATACCCGAAAATGTTCGAAAATAGCGCAAAATATGGACTTAATGGAATATTTATTAATATCATCAGATCCAGTTATATATTCTATAAGAACACGATGGCTACCAAAAATCACTCTTGAAATAGAAAAAGAGGATTCCGAAGCTAAGGAAGTTAAAAATTTGCTAACGTTTGATGTTTCTGATTATTTTCAAGAAAATATCTAATAATATCTTCGATAATATATTCTTAATAAAATAAATATACGGGATTTATGTATAATAAGTATGTAAATCTGTAGAACAAATTAAATAAACATTACTCAAATAAAGAATTTACTACTTTATAATAACAAATATATACCTACATAATACATTAGAAAACTAAAATGTTACGTATACACACATATGGAAATACGGAACAAAATAGTGAATTTTGCAACTTTTGACGTGACTTGGTAGTTTTGAGGCCATTATATTACTATTATTAAATGACCTATATCAACATTTTATATATCGTTGAATTAGTAAATAAGTCTATTTTTATATTCTTTTAACATTTTTAAAGTATTTGCAAAATTAGTGGAGTTGTATTAAAAAAATTAAATTTTTTTAGATTTTCAGCTATTTTTGGAAAAAAAATTATTTTTGAAAAATTACCAAAAATAGGTTATTGGAGCTATTTTATTGATTTTTTTAGGAATGAAAGCTTGATTTGTGTTTTATACATTACATAAGAAATAATATTAAAAATATTATGCTAATATGCTTTTAATATGCTTTTAAAAATAGTCGTTAAAAAAACTGACTTTTAACATAAAATCTCCACTCCTGCATTCGTTTTTGGCCGGGCGAAAAGCAGTTTAGTGTTAAATCATTCTAAATCTATTTCTATAAAAAATGTGGGTACCAAATTTAAAAAATCTCGCGTGACATTTTTTTTATTAATCGATAAAAATTAAACTATTTTTTAAAATTGACAATTTTCGGCCAATGCTGGATGTAGGGTGCAAACTTAAATCAATTCAAAATTTCTTTATTAACCATTTATGAAGCCTTATCTTTTGAAATTAATAAGGAAAAAATTTTTTTATTAACGGAACTTTGAGAAAAAAGTGAATGAATTGTACTATATTTTTGTAAAAAAATAGCCATTTTTCATGCCAATTTCAGAGTGCTGACTTTGAATATTTTTCACGTCTAGACGAATTGAGATAATCCAAAAATTCTTTCAGCATATTATTTTGAAATATGTAGCAAATTACAGAATATTTTTAAAAAATTTTTGCCTCATATATCTCCGGACTTATTCCCGAAAAACGAAAGAAAGTCGAGCCAAAAAATCAAAAATTCAAAATTCAAGCCTAAATATCTTTTTAACTGTAAGAGATAACTTAGATGAGTAAGCTTATTTTTTCTTTATCTTGCCAAGCACTTTCCAGAAATATAAAAATCTTTAAAATCGGACTTCATTTGTACAAGTTACGATTTTTTTTAACTTTTACATACTCGAGGTAATCAACTTTGACACCCTGTAGCTTATCTCGTGTTATCACAGATGATTTTTCTGAAAGCTTAGGTCCTCCTCTACAACTCTTCCATACATTTCAATTTGATCCGACCAGTAGTTTAGGAGATTCAGATTTATTACCAAAAAATTTGCGTTTGACCCCACTGTGGGCCTGTTGTTTGATGTAAGCTATTTTTAATAGCACAATTAATTCTACTCAAATAACTATCCCACTGCCTTTGGTCATCTCTAACATATGATCTTAGAGCCTCATTTATTGACCTATTCACCCTCTCGCTTGCATTGGACTGAGGACTATAAACAGCGGTGCATTGATGTGTGATGCCAAATTTTGAAAGAAAAGCCTCAAACTCTTTACTTTTAAATTGGCTACCATTATCGGTTATTACCATCTCTGGTACACCATAACAATTAAATATATAATTTCTTAAATGATTTATAATTGGTTTAGATACAAATTTCTTTAAAGGAATTAAAAAGGTAATTTTGTAAAGTGATCCAAAACAATAAAAATACCAATATATCCATTTTTAGATCTGGGAAAAGGGCCTATAAGATCTAGATATAATCTTTGAAACGGTCTTTCGCTTTCCACCATTTCCCCCATAGGAGGTCTAAGTATGGACGTTGGAGTTTTTGATGTCTTACACATTTCACAGTTGTTAATGTAATTTTTCACATCGACAATTAATTTTGGCCAATAAAAAAATTTACGAATACGTTGAGCAGTTTTTGCTATACCTCCATGGGCAGCATTGGGTATATTGTGAGCTGCGTACAAAACTTGATTTCTTAATTCGCTTGGAACTAATAACTTCCACGAAGATGTTTGGTCTCTTGACCCATTAGAAAATTCAGTTCTTCTATATATCGTAAAAGGCTTGAGAATTTAAATCGATTGACGGCAATACTTCTAGTTCAATTTCATCTATGGTTAATTCGTTTTCAAATGCATGTGATAAGGCATCAGGGACAACATTATCTTTCCCTCTACGGTGCTCTATCGGAAACACAAATCCCTGTAATTTAAGTGCCCATCTTGCAAGCCGACCCGTCAAATCTTTCTGCCTCATCAACCAGTTTAAGCTTGCGTGGTCCGTAATTATCTTAAATTCCTGACCTTCAACGTAATACCTAAATTTTTTAATAGCTAGTACTACAGCCAAACATTCCAACTCTGTAATGGAATAATTTCTTTGTGCCTTATTAAGTTTTTGCGACATATAGGCTATAGGGCGCTCATTACCTTCATTGTCCAATTGAGCCAAAACAGCTCCTACACCAACTGTACTTGCATCACATTGTATAATAAAAGGTTTAGAAAAGTCGGCGTGTACCAAAACAGGTGCCGTTGTAAGTTTGTGTTTTACTATCTCGAATGATTGTTGAGCTTCCTCAGTCCACTTAAATTTCTTATATTTACTTAATAGTTCAGTCAACGGGTATGTAATCGTTGCGTAGTCGTCAATGAATCGACGATACCACATTGCCATCCCTAAAAATTGACGTAACTGTTTTACCGATTTTGGTGTGGGAAATTCCGAAATCGCCTTAACTTTACCAGGATCTACCCTTAGTGAACCTTCTCCGACAATATACCCTAAGTATTGTACATTTTTGATTGCAAAACTACTCTTGTTAATATTGATAGTTAAATTTGCCTTACGTAGTTGTGTAGCCACTTCTTGTAGATGTCGTAAATGTTCGTCAAAGTTTTCGGATATTATCAGTAAATCGTCAAGGTAAACAAACACATTTGATTTCAAATAATACGGAACGACTATGTCCATAAGTCTGCACATTGTCTGAGGTGCGTTACACAATCCAAACGGCATTCTTGTAAATTGATACAATGGCCGATTAGGGATTGTGAAAGCAGTCTTAGGTTTAGAAGATTCGTCCAGTTTTATTTGCCAAAAGGCATCTTTCAAATCTACTTTAGATATGAAATAAACAGGAGGAAGTCTTGAAATTAGTCCGTCAATATTTGGTATCGGGTAAGAGTCCTTTACAGTCACGGAATTCAGATTTCTGCTATCTACACAAAATCGTACTTTTCCAGGCTTAACTATTAACACACCAGGTGAAGACCAAGGTGAGCCAGGACATTCTTCTATAACACCTTAACAAATCATTCGGTCTATCTCGGCACACAATAATTTTTCCCTGGCTGGAGATATAGGGTAGTATCTTTGCTTAATTGGTGCTGCGTCACCAGTATCTATTTTATGTTGAAGCAAATTCGTACACCCTAAACCATCCCTTGCAGAATTCGGGAATGAATCTAAAATAGATTTCAATTGACGTTCTTGTGTGGGATTAAGAGGAATTTTTCCCGTGTCTAGTTCCAAAACAACTTCATTGATCATGTTTCCCATAGATATTTTAATATCAAATCTTGTCCAAAAATCGATTCCGCATATAATATTTTGTCCGATTGTTGGAATAACTAAAAATTCGAACTGTTCTTTACTACCATTATAACCTATTTCTAAGTTTATTGAACCTAAAACATTCTGTTTAATATCATCCGCAGTACGAACTTTACCGAGGCAACGTTTGTAATTTCCTGACTGAATAATATTTTTGCTTAAATTCCCACCTATAACACTAGCGTTAGCTCCGCTATCTAATAGTGCGAAGTGAGATTCGTTGTTTATGTACAGTAATATGTATGACCGATTATCATTATTCATATTCACTAACGATGAAATTATATATTTTTTATATAACTTGCGCTTTCCATAATATTCTTTAATTCTTCTAGAAGATCTAGATGGCATTCGTTTTCTTTCTGTCATACTTTTCATCAGATTATAATTCCTAATTTGAATATAAATTGGTTTTTGTAAAGTGTTAGGGTTAGATACAAAATCATGTTTTAAGTTAGAAGTTTCATCTACAGGATTGTTTAATTTTTCGGATGTCCGTTCTTCAATGATCGGACATCCTTTGTGAAGTTTCCCCGTTTCACAGAACAGTTAGTGCATTGTGGTCTATACGTGTCCTTAAGACCACAGCCATAACAAAATATGGTCTTTTGTTCTAGGCAGTCCATATAATTTTGACCGAACTTCTCACAATTCCAACATTTACCTGTTTTCTTTACCACGCAGATTTCTAAATCATTGTCTTCCGACTGTACTGTTTCAGATTTACTTTCAACCTCGAAATCGAGTTCTAAGACTTGAGGTCCTTGACCTATTCTTTTAAAATTATTTGAAGATGACATATCATTTACAAATTGTTCATGTCTTCTAACTGCTTTCCTCAATTGTGAAACCTGTGTGATCTCTAAATGTAATAGTTCGTGTCTTATCTCAGGAGCTAAATTACGTAAAACTGTTTCGCATAATTCTTGGTCTGAAAGTGGAGTTTTTAACTTGTCACATAATAAATTTATTGCGTCGAACTATTCATCAAAAGTTTCAGATTTTTTCTGTTTTCTTCGACGAATTTCATCTATCACGTCATAATCGGTATAAAAATCTTTATATTGCTTCTTTAATGCATCTGTTAATCGAAACCAATTAAGGTTGTGACAATTACGATGAAAACGCACAAAATTTCAAAATTTCCTTTGAGGTTTGTAGTCGTTAGAGTATTCACTCTATAAATAAATTCATCTACAGAGATATCTGCCGAATTTCCAGTAAATCGTAACCTCCAATTTTTAATAACATTTAAAATTTTATCTGAATTTATATCAATTTCAAATGGAATGTCTGGAGAAACAAGTGGTGCCTCTTCATTATATTCATTTCTAATTTCAGATAACAGCATACTAGAAATTTCATTTCTGAATTCACTCAACGAGTCTGAAACTACTTGTCGTATTCTTCCGTCATCTACATTCGACCTAACATTGGTAGTGGTTTCAAGATTAAGTTCTCTACGAGTCTGTTGTCTTGTCGCGTGGTCGTCCCTCGAGTTTCTTCTACTGTCACATTTAAATCGTCCTCATCTAAAGTCAAATTTTCTCTACTACGTACTAAAGGCATTTCGAAATTAACTCAATACAAATCAAAACAAAAGAACTAATTAAACAATTTTAAATAAAATTAACCGGGGCTAATAATTAAGTTTCGTTTATTATTTTAATAACTTACTACTCAGTGTAGTCTAGCAAAGTAGTTCAACGTAAAACAAAAAAAATAAAAAAAAAATTATAAACATACCATCAACAATATTTTTTTTATAGAAGAGTATTTCCCAAATTCAACGTGAAATTAAACTGACAGCATACAGAAATAAAATAGTCAAACATTGAATTTGAGAAAAGATTAGAAAAATAAGAATTTGGATATAAAATAGAACTCGATATATCACCAAGTTGCAATAAATCCAATTCAAAATTACATACCAAACTTGAAAGAAAATTTAACTAGAGGGAGAGAGAGAAAAACAATAGAGAATAGAAAAGAAGAGTAAAGGTTGAGTAAGAGTCGTACGAGTTTATAATAGAATCAATTACCAATTATAAAATTCTCTAGTATGAACCCAAACCCTGATTATAGAAACAGCTGTGAACATTAATGGATAATAACTACCAATGTCACAGAAGTTGGATAAATAAGGAAAATAAAGAATAGCCAATATTATTAAAATTTAGGAAAATACATCATATACACCAAAGGATTCAAATGGCCATCAGTCACAAGATGTAAAAACAAAGTAAATTTTAATGTTACGCTAACTGTGGCCCCACGTTGGGCGCCAAAAGTTCCCTGTAACGATTTCTGCTGCGCACTTCAAAACTTTAAGGGACGGTGCTACCTAGGAAACCGGCTGTGCTCGTCGTTGGGGTGTGTTCTTGTCCCTGAGAAGTTAAGAATTATAAATCAATTACAGTGAACTTTACTTTAGCTAGCTAAACTCATATTAATGATAAACTTTCCTTTAATTTTTAAGAAGAGAATATTGTTGATAATATACGGGAATGGTATAAGGTGTTACACCCATTCCCTATTTAACCCACCCTCCATACTGGTTATTATAAATTCCAGCCCTATTAGATCTACTAAAACTACTCACATTACTTCACCTTTCGTAATAATTTGCAAATTAAAGTTTAATATTTCATTTTTGCACACATTTAATTTAACAAATTTTATTAAATATTATTAAAGAAATAATTTGACAATTTAATAATGAATATAAATTCGTGAACATTAATAAAACAAAAATAATGATATGAATATGAAGACCAACATAAATAAGTACACAACTTTCCAGTATAAATAAGCATGAATATCCCTTTTAAATATTAATATAAAAACAGGTGGTAACTCTTAAACAACCAAATATTTTTTTATTTTTTTTTTTTTATTTTTTTATCAATGAAAAATACTCAAAAATAGTATTTTTTTTAACGATATTCATGCAGTGTAATTGTAATGATATAAATGTATAAGTAATAATGATTATACGTACTTACATAATTTATCCCACGAAGTCTGCAAGCGCTCGTAGACGGCTGTGGATTAGCTTTTTTTTTAAATATTCAATATAAATTAATTGTGTTGTTTTGAGAGAAAGAATACAATATGGAATTAAGTGTTTATGATTGGATAATGTTAGTGTATTTTGAAATTCTTAATTTCTGAATGAAGGTATTTAAAAGTTGAATATGATTTTACGTTATGGTTTTAACAAAAAAAAATATTTTCTTAATTTCAAATTAAGGTGACCATATTCGATTTTTACATTTAATATGTTCTTATAAGAAAATTAAATAGTCATTAAGTGAAAGTGGTTTTTATAACAAAAATTAAAATTATGAAAATGAAAATTATTGAATTAAATTATTCTGTTATTTAAGTTATATGAAACAAACGATAATTATGACATCTTTTAACACTTTATGGTAATTACAAGTAACATGAACAACGTTAATGTAAAGTAACGTAAAAATTCTTGCAATATAAAGAGTTGCACAGGGGCAAACTAATAATAGTGGCAATTTAATTGAAATCGCTCGATCAGGAAAATCTGAGAAATGACACTTAACACTTTAAACCAGCACAATTATTAAATTTTAATGAGTCTTTACAAAGTTACTAATTTGGAGCAAGTTTTGAGTTTAGGTTGTAAGATGAATAATGATGGTTCACTGTTTGGTGTTAGTTGACTTCTTTGAATAATAAAATTGCATATTTTACTATTTGCAAAGCAGGAAAATAGGCTGGTCACCTCAGAATACAAATATTACTTGAACAATTCTATTTATTTCTTAAATGTTCGAAGAATATTGGCTTCAAAAACAATATCGCAATTCAAGTATGTAGATTCCAGAAAATTTCCCAACAATAGGCTTCAAATTATACAAAAAATATCGCAATTTGAAAATTCTTAAAAAAAAGTTTATATTTCTTTTAAAACTTTTATTAAAATTCAATTATATTTCATTATCCTTACCAAAGAAAATTTTAATGAATTTGAATTTCCGTTTTTGTACAAAAAAAAATTTCTTTATTTTAAATACTTGAAACGCAGCCAACAAATTTTACACACAGAATAAAAAAAAATTAAAGTTTGAAAATTTTCCTTAAAACAAAATTCAAAGCTATCTATATTCGACATTAAAATTTTAAAA
Source organism: Protocalliphora azurea (assembly GCA_932274085.1). NCBI lineage: Eukaryota > Metazoa > Arthropoda > Insecta > Diptera > Calliphoridae > Protocalliphora > Protocalliphora azurea. The sequence goes on from OW026524.1 coordinate 5,031,247, forward strand.
CTACACCCAAAGAATTTTGTTAATACATATGGCTCAACATCGACATCACACGGGCATGCAGCTAAAGGAACCTGCAAAAAACCCCACAACCGACGATGAAAATCGTGCAAATTAATCTGCAGCATTCAAAATGTGCTACAGACAATCTGAGGCTTCTCTTAGCGGAAAAGGACCTCGACATTGCTATAGTCCAGGAACCCTGGGTTTCAAACTCCCAAGTCAAAGGGTTCCCGACTTCAACATATAAAACACTATATGTAAAAGATAAAGGTAAGCCAAGATCTTGTCTTATTGCTAAAAAAAAAACATAAATATATTTCTCTGCTCACAGTATAGCTCAGCAGATCTGACAGTCGCAAGGGTCGAATTAGTGCGAAACAGGAGTTTCCTGATCGCCTCCAGCTATATGGCACATGACAATCCAGCCCCGCCAGACGAAATGAAGGAGTTTCTGGCCTCTATAGAGGCTCAAGACGACATTATCCTTGGCTGTGATGCAAACTCAAGGCATACAATATGGGGTAGCACAGAAATCAACGGCAGAGGTGAGTGTCTATTTGATTTCATTAATACTAACCACCTGACCATATGCAACTCTGGCAACGACCCCACATTCGCTTTCCCGAGCTCGGTGAACCGTAATGGATGGGAAGAGGTGCTAGGCATTAAACTCACGAAAGACAGATCTAATTTATCAGTTGATAGGTAGAGAGTACCCAAAGAGAAATCCTTTTCGGATCATTGCTGGATACTTTTCGACATTGGACTCGTCTGCAAAGAAACAGCGTCAACTTTCAGAAACCCAAGACGAACAAACTGGACTAAGTTCAATGGGATTCTCATGCACAAACTGAAAAAAATACCTCCAGTCGAAGCAACGACTGAGGGTCTTAACCAAATTGAGAGCACATTAAGCAAGGAAATTGTTAAAGCTTTTAATATATCCTGTCTAATGACGTAGGCTAAAAAGAGTTTCCCTCCCTGGTGGAACAAGGAACTCTCGAAGCTACGCAAGGAGGCACGCAATGCTTTCAATATTGGCTACAGAACAAAATCGTGGCATTTGTATCACGATAAGCGTAGGGAATATAAGAAAGCAATAAAGATCACAAAAAGAGATTCATGGAAAGGCTTCTGAGAATCTATCGACAATACCAAGGAATCTGCTAGACTCAGTAAGGTTTTGGCAAATGGTCATAATAATCCATCCTATATTAAAAGGATGGATGGCTCATGGTCAGAATCGTCGGCGGAATCTTTGGACATTTTACTTAATACTCATTTTCCTGGCTGTACAGATGTTACAGACCAGGAGATGGGGCATATTAAATCCCCATAATATCCGTTGCGAAAATTTCATGGGCAATGGATAGCTTCTCTCCGTACAAATCTGCAGAGCCTGATGGTATTATACCACGGATGCTACAAAGTGCAAGGGTATACATCATACCCTGGTTACATAGAATATTTAAACTCTGCCTAACCCTCAACTATGTTCCCCGGAATTGGAGGAGAGTGAAGGTTGTGTTCATTCCAAAAACCTGAAAAAGAAGTCATGAGAATGCAAAGGACTTCCGTCCGATTAGTCTCTCATCTTTTCAGTTGAAAACTCTGGAGAGTCTCATTGATTTACATATAAGGCAGCGTCTAGAGGGTAAAACTCGACTCTCAGGAAGTCAACATGCCTACATTAAAGGTCGCTCCACGGAGACGGCTCTTCATGAGCTGCTATTAGCCCGGGCAGGCTCTGCTATGAATGCCTCCTTATCGGTTTCTGTCGCAATCCCGTTAGGAACAGTCAAAAGCAGAATCCAAAAACACTTTCTAGAAAAGGCAAAAAATAGATGGCGAAATCTGGACAAATGTAGAGTCGCGAAAGAAACGTGGCCTACCTACAACGAAAAACGCTCAATGCAACTCATTGGCTACAAACGCAAAGACATCTCGAGACTAATAGCATTGTTTACAGGTCACTGGACGATCGGAAAACATGCAAGTAGACTTGGTATCCCTTACAATGAATATTGTCGTAGTTGTGGCAATCGCGGGAAGGAGGAGACAGTATTTCATCTTCTTTGTGAATGCCCAGCCTTGAACGCAAGCAGACATAAATTTCTGGGAGGGTACCAATTAGACAACCTCTGTGAGATATCTGACACTAGACTCAGTGACATCATTAAATATCTCAATGCTACAGGCTGGATCTAATTAATTTATGTTCTCATTGTTCTTCTCTACACTTCTATCTCATTTCAGACTCAATACAACTCATTCACCTGGCGAGTAGTGTGGTTCCATCAAAACGGACTCTAACGAGTCTAATTGATTGCCCGTAAGGTTACGGGCTACCACGTAAACCAACCAAACCAACCAACCATAATACTTTATATTTTAATTCAGCAGTCGAAATTACACTCTTATCTGCTCAGGTTCAAAAGTTGATCCAAATTTGTAAAATTGTGTTATTATTATTTTTTTTTTAACATTTAGTTATACATTTCAGGGTTACCTTTTTATGAAAGTAGCGGCGAAAGATGATTAAGGATGCAAAAAGAGGAAACAATTGCTAATTTTTTACCATTTAATTTTACATTTTTAGCGTATCTGTCTAATGGAAATTGGCAGCAAAAGTTGGTAAAGGGTACTGACCATTGGACCAAATCATCTTGGACCTAAAAAGTAAATAATTACACACAGCTACAAAATGGCACTTTTCATTTCCACTCGGAAAACGATCTAATGTGGGTTGTAGACATTTTTGAGGATATCACAAAATAAATTTTAAAAAATTTCGAAACACAGTAAATTTCGAGATATTGCGAAAAAACCGTTTTAAGGATAGTCCCTCCACTATAGATCTCGTAGCTTCATAAATTTTAAGTCAATTTAAGGTTTTTAAATTGATTTTGAAAGCAAAAGGACGTAGCTTTTTTACTATATTACCATCTTTTATATACACTCAAAATAAATAAAATTTTTAAATTTATTTTCCTTTTCTTTTTCGAAATTTTGACTGATCTAATTTTTTTTTATCTTTTTCTAAAAACTACATGTATTTTTTATAGTTTTTTTATACGTTTTATTTGTATATTGAATCTGTCTTATTTTAGACCTCACAATATATATTAAAATCTTCAACACTAAAAATGTGGTGAATCATATCCAGGTGATTTTCTAAGATTTATATTTTCTTTAATGATTGTATCAATGACCTCTGAGCTAACAACAATTATGTAGTCATAATTTAGTGTAGTGTCAAGTGTCTCTCCCAATACAAAATCATTAGTTTGGGTATTGCGTCGAAAGACTGTGCTTAAGTTGCATGAAAATAAATTGGCTTTATCTTTTGCACTACGGTCCCAGGTGCCGTCAGCATTCCTTAAAGGACTTTTTCTATATTTTAACCAATTTGTCCTATAGAAAGTATTCGTGGGATAATTTCGTAAGTTAGTTCTTCCATAGTATGTTAATATTACAGGAGAATGGTCAGAAGTTAAATCGTAAGAAATTTCTGTAGTTATTGAATTTCGGTTTATATTTTTAGATGTGGCAAGGGCTATGAGGTCAGGAATTTTTCTAGGATGAGCACGTTAGATATCCAGTGGATACGAAATCAATGCCATTTTTGCTGTCTACCTCTAGGATTTATCAATCTTGAACCCCAGTACGTGTGTTTGACATGCCGGGAAACGATCTCCTAGCCTGTTAAAGAATTCTTCAAATTTTTCCTTATTCATTGAAAACCGTGGTAGACAATAAACCGGGCTTTATGTTAAAAAACCTGAGAAACATTCAAGATGAATAGATGTTGCCTGTAAGTAATCTTTTGACAATTAATTTAGCACATAATGTCGTATTCGATTTCTAATTAATATACCAGTATCACCATGTGCTTTTTCATCCGGATGATTATTAGAATGAAATGAATAACCTAAAATATAAAAATTGTATCTATTGGTGAGATGAGTCTCGGAGACTAACGTCACATCAATATGTTGCATTTTAATGACGTATGAAATTTCTGTTTTTTGTTGATTTAAACCATTTGCATTCCAGAAACTCATTTTCTCTTTAAGAGTACTTGAATCATTTGGTTCTGTTGTAGCATGTAACGTTGTTAAAGTAGTAAAATTAATTTTAATCAGTGTTAGAGTAGAAATCAGCGAGTAGCATGCATCTGGTTTCCGGCTAGTTTCTCGTCGGCTAAAGGGTGGATTCGTTGCTTTTTCAACTCATTAAATAAACCATCCTACAGAAGATAACTTTAATGTGCATGCTAAAAAAATATAAAGGTGAAATAACAGGGCCCCAATTGTTCTAATATCAAATAGCTAAGTGTTTCCTTATTATAGTTGTGTTAGGTATTGCCACAACCAATATTTCCCTCCCAACCATTATCATGTAATAATCACAACCATATTAATGTTGTACATGATCCCAAATTCGTACACCTATACAATCAATAGCCTCTCAAATCAATCTCATTAGAAAAAAATTATTCTTCCAATATATACTTGATATTTATTGGAAAATGAAAGTTAGGCCAAACATATATAATGTGTTTAATAAAAAAAAAACTAACTTATTGCGAAGTTATACAGAGTTAACATAATAATAGTTGTACATAATTCAAACAAAAGCTAAGTTTGCAAAAATCACCAAAAAATATGCTGAAAAAAAATTTACATAGGCATCCAATTCGGCTACCTTTATTAATTATTTAATTTTATAATATAAAAAAAAGAAATTAAAATAATAAATAATAAAAAAAATCGAAAAACAATTTTCCCCCGCCGGGAATCGAACTTAGGCCGTGCAAGATAAATTACCACGAGAAAGCGGTTAAACAATTATCATTACAAAAAAAAATATCTTTTATGATTATTTTATTATGTTTTTTTTTTGTGAGAGTTTTACCGAAACATGAAAATAATATCAAATTAATTAATATTATTTAATCAATAATAAAAAAATAAAAAAAATAAAACAAATAAAAAAAATAAAAAAATGTTGTTGGTCCATATGGGATTCGAACCTAGGGGTCATCTTATTCATTGTTTTTTTTTATACACACTTTTTTTACTTTACTTTTTCTTTTTTGTGTATTTAAATAAACATTTTTTATTGCGATAAATTCTTTAATTTTTTTTTTAATTATTTATTATCAATATAAAAACTTGAAATATTAATGAGATACAAATCAAAATAAAAAAAAAATTATAAAATGAGTTTTACAAAACTAAAATGCAGCACTGCACTCAAGAAAACAATTTAAAAATAGAATGTGGTGTTCTTGCACAATGCGGCGAATTCACATAAACCACTAAAATTTTATATATTTTTAGATTGTTTTGTAAATGTTAATATTTAATAATTAATTACTTATTTTTAAATAATTCAGTCAATTTTTAATATTTTTATATGAAATTTGGACTCATTTTAATAGCTTTTTTATTTCGCGTGTGATTATTTTATTATTTTTATAATCAAATGCAATCTTGTACAAATATATGCAAGTATCACATTATTGTTAACAGTGTCTAAAATTTTAGCATCCCACAAATGTTGTTAACAACCAAACAAATATTAAAGATTTGTTGCTACTTACAACATTAGTGGGTATTATTAATTTTAGGAAGTGGAAACTATTAAAATCAATATGGTAGAACTTACTTTGTATATATGTACGTGAACTCCAACGATGAAAAATCTTTCAGGTTGTAGTGGTGCAAGTTGAAGATGTGATTTTTCTTTCTTTCGTTTTTTTTTTTTTTCTTTTATTCACTAGTTTTTTTTTTTTTTATATGTATTTCTTTCAATATATTAGTTTTTTTTTAATGCTTATTTAAAATATATGTTTTGTTTCTTATCTCTCTTCTTTTTATTATTTTTTTTTTTTTTTGTAAATTATCGATTTCTGCGTTTAAAAGACTGAACGGCACTATTATGTTGTTTTTAACTCTCTTTTGTAATAAAGCTTGTATCTGAGCCTGGATGTAAGATTTATTTTAGCGATCTTTCTCTTTTTATTTAATCTCGATTTCTATTTTTGTTTTTATACTATTATTTATATGATATATTTGTAGCTTTTTGTGACGTTTGCTTTATTTTTAATTTTTTAATTTTTTTGTGATTTTTGCAATTTTACAACTAATAAATAAACAAATTAAATTAATTAAATTTAAAGGTTTTCGTAATAGCAAAAAAAAAATTCCAGTGATAATTTTAAATTAAAGTATTTTTGATTTTTTTCAAGGTAAGCACTTTATGTATTATTTGAACTATATTTTTATTTGACCTTTTTTTCTTCTTCTTGTTTTTATTTTTTTACTTTAGGTCTTTGGAGATCGAAGAATTGGGATTTCACCTATAGGTTAGCTATCTTTATATAATTTTTTTCTATCAATTTTTCTTAATTATTTTATCTTTAACTTTTCTTTTTCTTTTATTTTTTTTAATTTCTACCGTTTTACTGTAAAAAAAATCACTCACAACACTTTTTCCTCTGGCGTTCCGGGGCACCCACTTTGAATGATGATTTTTTTGGATGTGGTGAGGACTCGTGGTGACGAAATAACGAATCTATTCTTACACTCGTCTTCGGGAGAGTTTCTACACTGCTTGAATTAGTGAATTAGTTATAATTAATCTTTATGCTTTTGTGTGTATGTGTGTATATGTGGTTGATATTTATTTATTTGGTTAGTTACCTTTTTTCCACAAATCTTTTAATTGAAACCTAGAAAATGTGTCCTCCTTTTCTTTTTGGAATTTAGTAAAACTATACACCGAGTAGAAAATTTTTCTTTAATAAAAAAAATAAAAATAAAAACCGCGATGTTAAGAAATCATTTATTTAAGCAAATAGGTAATAGACACTTGTTTCTTTTTTTTTGTGTTAATATATTTAATTTTTATTTTTACTTACAAGTTTCCTTTTTTTTTGTTGAAAATTAGAGAAGTTTATCTTTAAATTTAAAAAAAAAACTTTTATTTTTTTCCGGTGGTGTAATTTAAAGTTGTAGGTGATGGCACAATAGAAAAGGAAGATTTTGGACATATTTCTGCCTTTTATACCCAAGTTTTACAAGAAATTCCTTGGAAAAACAATGTTAACACTAATATATACATACTTAAGCATAATCATTAACAACCAACTTCACCCCAAATACTCGGTACTGTATTATCATTCCTACTAATGCATGAAGAAAAAACACAGAGTAGTATTTATGCTTTTATGTTATGTTAATAACATAATTGCATAAATGATATTAAACATAAATCCTAACGATTAATTTATCCATTTACTTACTTATTTATTTATTTATTTAGCTATTTATTTATGTCTTTATTTATTTATTAATTAATTTGAAAATAATTTTCCGATGAAAATGAATAAAAAGGAAATTTCTATTTACAAAATATTTTCTTGTTAATTTCATTAAAAATAAGGAAAAGGACATCTAGATTTACTAATCGTTAAGTTTGAAGGTTTTGCTAGATATTTAAAAAAGAAATTTATTTTGGAGAACAGTGTTGTTAGCATAAAAATAGGTTTCGCTACAAGCGCCTCTACATTACCCCCTTCCTAAAATCTGATTTGTGGTTTAAATACCACAAATCTGATACCGCTTGTAGCAGATGGAATTCTGTAGGTTGACAGAAGAAATAAAATGTAGTAAAAAAAAGAAAATTGAACGGCCAGAAAGATCCTCTAGTTCGTAGTAACATGAGCGAGTTTTCTTCCTAATTCTTGCCTTTAAAAATGGTGGCGTTAATTTGGCACTAAATCCCTCCTCAAAATTGCTTTGTTTAAAGTTTCTTCTGAAAACCTCTTGTCCTACAATGTAATTAACTTCCTTCGATTTCAGGTTGTATGATCTTTCATTCCGTTGTTGTTGCTTCATCATATTTTTGGCTGCTTTAGTCCGAATTAAATCAAAAGAATCTTCACGATTAAAATTAATAGACCTATCATCTAAAATTTCCAATTTACGAAGCAATTCATATGATTTACCATTGTTAATCATATGTTGTCCAAAAGCCATATAATAAGGTGAAGTACCAATAGCAGCATATACAGCCGAACGCAAGGCACAACTTATACTACTGAGGTATTCATCCCAATTTGTTTGGTCATGTTTGATATACGCCATTATCGCGGATAATACCGAACGATTGACACGTTCAGAAGCATTTGCTTGGGGCGAATATACAACCGTATACACGTGATTAATGCCGTAATTCTGTAATAATTTATTAAATTGATTCGATCTAAATTGTGAGCCATTATCAGACATGATAGATTCCGGAGTGCCAAAAGTATGGAAAAGTTCCTGTTCGAGATAGTCAATCACAATGTCGGTAGTAAATTTCTTAATAGGTTTTAAAAAGCAAAATTTTGAAAAGTGATCCAATACCAGAAAAACTCCAACATTTCCTGATTTTGAGCGTGGATAAGGACCAAGAAAATCTATATAAAGTTTCTGAAAGAATCTACAAGTTTCAGATGTTTTTCCCATAGGGGGTCGCATTACATCTAAATATGTTTAGTACATTTACATGTATCGCAAGAATTGACATAATCCCTAACATCATTCACTAGATTTGGCCAAAAGTAGAATCTTCGTATCCGCTCTAGCGTTTTGTTTATACCACCATGAGCAGAGAGATGGCTAACATGAGCCTTTTGAAGAACGTCTTTTACTAGCTCTTTGGGTATCCAAAGTTTCCAAGCGAGATCGTCCTGCACTTTTTCTCCGGAACAGTGCTCCGTCCTTCTGTACAAAAAACCGTCTATTATCTTTAAGTCTGGAGTTTTACCGATATTTGCCCTAACTCTGTCCAGTAATTCAGTATAGTTTGTCCCTTGAAAGTGAGTAGAATTTAAATCTACGAAAATCCCAGTGTCTTCTAAAACGGAGAATTCCAATCCTACGATCTCGGACAAATCTTCGGTGCTAGCTCTCGAAAGCGTATCAGGGACTATGTTACGACTGCCTTTACGATGTTCTATTTTAAAACTGAAACCTTCAAGCTTTAAAGCCCATCTTGCCAACCGAGACACAGTGGGGTCAAACGCAAATTTTTTGGTAATAAATCTGAATCTCCTGAACTACTGGTCGGATCAAATTGAAATGTATGGAAGAGTTGTAGAGGAGGACCTAAGCTTTCAGAAAAATCATCTTGTAGTCACCCTGTGATAACACGAGATAAGCTACAGGGTGTCAAAGTTGACTACCTCGAGTATGTAAAAGTTAAAAAAAATCGTAACTTGTACAAATGAAGTCCGATTTTAAAGATTTTTATATTTCTGGAAAGCGCTTGGCAAGATAAAAATAAGCTTACTTATCTAAGTTATCTCTTACAGTTAAAAAGATATTTACGCTTGAATTTTGAATTTTTGATTTTTTGGCTCGACTTTCTTTCGTTTTTCGGGAATAAGTCCGGAGATATATGAGGTAAAAATTTTTTAAAAATATTCTGTAATTTGCTACATATTTCAAAATAATATGCTGAAAGAAGTTTTGGATTATCTCAATTCGTCTAGACGTGAAAAATATTCAAAGTCAGCACTCTGAAATTGGCATGAAAAATGGCTATTTTTTTACAAAAATATAGTACAATTCATTCACTTTTTTCTCAAAGTTCCGTTAATAAAAAAATTTTTTCCTTATTAATTTCAAAAGATAAGGCTTCATAAATGGTTAATAAAGAAATTTTGAATTGATTTAAGTTTCCACTCTACATCCAGCATTGGCCGAAAATTGTCAATTTTAAAAAATAGTTTCATTTTTATCGATTAATAAAAAAAATGTCACGCGAGCTTTTTTAAATTTGGTACCCATATTTTTTATAGAAATAGATTTAGAATGATTTAACACTAAACTGCTTCCCGCCCGGCCAAAAACGAATGCAGGAGTGGAGATTTTATGTTAAAAGTCAGTTTTTTTAACGACTATTTTTAAAAGCATATTAAAAGCATATTAGCATAATATTTTTAACATTATTTCTTATGTAGTGTATAAAACACAAATCAAGCTTTCATTCCTAAAAAAATCAATAAAATAGCTCCAATAACCTATTTTTGGTAATTTTTCAAAAATAATTTTTTTTCCAAAAATAGCTGAAAATCCAAAAAAATTTAATTTTTTTAATACAACTCCACTAATTTTGCAAATACTTTAAAAATGTTAAAAGAATATAAAAATAGACTTATTTACCAATTCAACGATATATAAAATGTTGATATAGGTCATTTAATAATAGTAATATAATGGCCTCAAAACTACCAAGTCACGTCAAAAGTTGCAAAATTCACTATTTTGTTCCGTATTTCCATATGTGTGTATACGTAACATTTTAGTTTTCTAATGTATTATGTAGGTATATATTTGTTATTATAAAGTAGTAAATTCTTTATTTGAGTAATGTTTATTTAATTTGTTCTACAGATTTACATACTTATTATACATAAATCCCGTATATTTATTTTATTAAGAATATATTATCGAAGATATTATTAGATATTTTCTTGAAAATAATCAGAAACATCAAACGTTAGCAAATTTTTAACTTCCTTAGCTTCGGAATCCTCTTTTTCTATTTCAAGAGTGATTTTTGGTAGCCATCGTGTTCTTATAGAATATATAACTGGATCTGATGATATTAATAAATATTCCATTAAGTCCATATTTTGCGCTATTTTCGAACATTTTCGGGTATTGAAGAGTCGGAAATGTTTAACATCTTTATTTCGGGCTTACTGTACTTCCTCTGTTAGCTCTTCCAATGGCAAACTACTATTTTCTATTATTTCTTTACCATGAGCCAATACTTTGTGAATTGTTGGAGTCATTGATTTCCAGGGGTATGTAATGTTAAGTAGTTCTTTAGTTTCGTAAGCAAAAATTTTAAATTTGTCCGCATTAATTTGTTTTTTGCTATTAATGGCTGCCAATATAATCTTAAAACGCTTCAAAATATTTAAGTCAATGCCTGTGATTGAAGATGTGAGTTCCGGATTTTCAAAGAAACGTCTTGCTGTATTTCCATCATTTGAGCTTCCATAGCCATGTAGAGGATTATCAATTATTAATCCGAGTTGTTCTTTGAATTCTAATTGAATTCTTTTCTTCTCCTCTTTTCGTAATGCGTGAAGTTCCAAATTGTTTTTTACTGTAGCATTTTCCTGCCCGGGAATATTTCTGTACTTAATATCATATGCAAGATGTAAGCAGAACTCCAAAAATCTTATCCTTGCGTGGAGTGGTGATATTCCAAATTTTAAAGAATTTTTATTAACAAGGACTTCAGAATTATCCTGAAATTGTGAACTTATTTTTCCACATATATTACATTTCCATGTAGATGTTGTATCTGTTATAGCGTTTGCAATTTTTCCATCAATCATCGTTAATTGTTATTGAAATGTAACTTTAATAGTTCTGTTTGATACTTTTACATATATTGGGGGCAATGCTTTAATTTCTTCTTCCAATTGGTTGACAATGCTGTTTATTGTAACCGTGGTTTCTTTTGTGTAATCAAAAAGGATTGGACGGCACAAAAATTTGGAACCTGGAGTTCAATTTATCCATATATCATCAAAAAGCGAGTCATTTCTTGTCGATGAGGAAGGCTTATTTAAGCGCATTCGAAGTGGTACCAGAGACGCTATAAACAGCGAGGAATAATTATTTCCAGAATTACTTCCATCCAGTTGTTTGTATTCCGAAAATCCTGATGTTCCATCGCAGCCCCATTTGAATATTAAAATAAGTTCAGAGTCTTTGCATTTTTCACTGTTATCATTGCTGAAGGTAGATATAATTCTAGAGGCAGTATTTTCAAGTAATTGCAATATATTAACTTTAGCACTTTTAACAGAAGCATTAACCGGGTGCTTCATAGGCTGTAAAATATTACTTTTCGCTTCTCTCACTGATTTGCTACTAGGAAAGATATCATATCCTTTTTCGCTAACAGATTTCCTCAAAATCTCGTATTGGTTTCTTGATAATACTAAATTCAATATTAGAGCTAAAGCATCTTCAGAGGTAAAGGACGATGTTGATTTCGGTGTCACTATGCTTTGGATTATCCGATGTAATCGATTGGGAGAAGCTGTTGGTAACACATCTATAACTTTTTCTACTTCCTTTGGTTGCGTACGTGTTACTAAAGCTTTAAATGTATCTTTTATTTCGGCATTCGTATGTGAATTTAGAATAGATTCCTGTTTGGTCCTCTTTGTTCTTAGCTGAACTTCATCGTAACTTTTTTTTGATCGACCCTTTTTCTGCTTTCCGATGAAAATTGGTATTTCTCCCTCCAACCACTCTTCATTTTTCTTCTTGAACTTTGGTATTGACCAATCTGAAGCTTGCATCCTTTTTTCGTATGATTTATAAAAATTTTCGAGCTTTAAATTGTCTTCTGCAGTAAGAGTTAAACCAAAAGATACTACTGTATCAATGAGTTTTCTTATTTTATCTGGACGATTTATAATATCAGATAGATTATCCCAGATTACTTTGCAAATAGAAAAGTGTTTTAATGTAATCTCCATAATGGCAAATTCACTAATAAATCTGCATATTTACAAGGATACTTATATATAGAAAAAGAATATTTATATCAGGTAAATGGTGACAGGCAAAAATGAATTAAAAAATTTAAATTTTTGCTCAAAACCCCCAATTTCATTCAGTTTATTTTTATGACCTGTAGTGTTAAACAGGTACGTCAAAAAATGTACCTATGCGATTGTAAAAAAATCATTTTTGTTATAATACATTAATTAAGTAGCTAGGTAAATTATTTAAAAACTTAAAAAATGTAATAAAAAACCAAGGAAAATATACTTATTTATGTACTTAGGTAATTTTAAAAACCTTTTCAGTAGAAAAAAATTATGAACACTTTAAATAAATTCATTAATAAATATTATTATCTCATAACAAAAATAAGCAATGCAGTTGAGTGTTACGTATACACACATATGGAAATACGGAACAAAATAGTGAATTTTGCAACTTTTGACGTGACTTGGTAGTTTTTAGGCCATTATATTACTATTATTAAATGACCTATATCAACATTTTATATATCGTTGAATTGGTAAATAAGTCTATTTTTATATTCTTTTAACACCTTTAAAGTATTTGCAAAATTAGTGGAGTTGTATTAAAAAAATTAGATTTTTTTGGATTTTCAGCTATTTTAAAAAAAAAAATTTATTTTTGAAAAATTACCAAAAATAGGTTATTGGAGCTATGTTATTGATTTTTTTTAGGAATGAAAGCTTGATCTCTGTCTTTTATACATTACATAAGAAATAATATTAAAAATATTATGCTAATATGCTTTTAATATGCTTTTAAAAATAGTCGTTAAAAAAACTGACTTTTAACATAAAATCTGCACTCCTGCATTCGTTTTTGGCCGGGCGGGAAGCAGTTTAGTGTTAAATCATTCTAAATCTATTTCTATAAAAAATATGGGTACCAAATTGAAAAAAGCTCGTGTGACATTTTTTTTATTAATCGATAAAAATGAAACTATTTTTTAAAATTGACAATTTTCGGCCAATGCTGGATGTAGGGTGCAAACTTAAATCAATTCAAAATTTCTTTATTAACCATTTATGAAGCCTTATCTTTTGAAATTAATAAGGAAAAAATTTTTTTATTAACGGAACTTTGAGAAAAAAGTGAATGAATTGCACTATATTTTTGTAAAAAAATAGCCATTTTTCATGCCAATTTCAGAGTGCTGACTTTGAATATTTTTCACGTCTAGACGAATTGAGATAGTCCAAAAGTTCTTTCAGCATATTATTTTGAAATATGTAGCAAATTACAGAATATTTTTAAAAAATTTTTACCTCATATATCTCCGGACTTATTCCCGAAAAACGAAAGAAAGTCGAGCCAAAAAATCAAAAATTCAAAATTCAAGCGTAAATATCTTTTTAACTGTAAGAGATAACTTAGATGGGTAAGCTTTATCTTGCCAAGCACTTTCCAGAAATATAAAAATCTTTAAAATCGGACTTCATTTGTACAGGTTACGAATTTTTAACTTTTACATACTCGAGGTAGTCAACTTTGACACCCTGTAGCTTATCTCGTGTTATCACAGGATGACTACAAGATGATTTTTCTGAAAGCTTAGGTCCTCCTCTACAACTCTTCCATACATTTCAATTTGATCCGACCAGTAGTTCAGGAGATTCAGATTTATTACCAAAAAATTTGCGTTTGACCCCACTGTGCGAGAGCTCAAATCTATTTGGGACATGAGCCACTTCAACGACGCATGATCGGTGATGACAATAAACTCATGCCCTTCTACGTAAGCTCTAAACTTTTTAATGCTAAGCATCGCAGCTAAACACTCTTGTTCGGTTACAGAGTAGTTACGTTGGGCTTTGTTGAGTTTCTTCGACATGAAGGCGATTGGAACCTCTTCACCCTCCGCAGTTTTTTGAACCAATACACTTCCTATCCCAGTGTTGCTTGCATCACAATGTATATAAAATGGTTTTGTAAAGTCTGGACTATGCAATACTGGTGTGGTTGTCAAGATTGTCTTTAATTCCTCAAAAGCTTGTTGGGCCATTTCACTCCAAGAAAATTTACGAGGTGTCTTTAACAAATCTGTTAAAGGTGCAGTAATTGCAGTATAGTTCTTGATAAACTTACGATACCAACCGGACATACCCAAAAATCGTCTGAGTTGTTTCACAGATCTTGGCTGTGGGAAATCTAAAATGGCCGAAATTTTCTCAGGATCTGTGCGAATTACCCCATCCCCAACTATATGACCAAGATAGCGGACCTCCCGTAAACAAAATTTTGACTTTTCTACATTTAGAGTCAGTCCTGTGGCACGAAATTGTCAAGCCCCTTCTCACAATACTTGCAAATGCCTCTCGAATGTGTCTGAGACAACTAACAAATCATCCAGATAAACGAACACCTCCGTTCTCAATTCTACTGATACCACCTTGTCCATTAAACGCGACATTGTTTGAGGCGCATTACAAAGTCCAAAAGGCATAACCTTAAAATGATACAAGGGGCGACCAGGAACAGTAAATGCCGTCTTATCTTTCGACGACCTATCGAGAGGTATTTGCCAAAAGGCGTCCTTCAAATCTAGGCTAAAGGTAAATTCTGCTTTCGGTAATCTATACAAAATGCCATCTATAATGGGTAAAGGATAAGCATCCTTCAAAGTTACAGCGTTTACTTTTCTACTATCCAGACATAACCTAACCTTCCCGGGCTTACGTACCAATACTATAGGCGAAGACCAAGCACTGTCTGATTATTCAATTACATCCATTTCCAACATTCGGTCTAACTCTGCATAAATTAATTTCTCCATAGCTGGTGACACAGGAATATGACGCTGTTTTAAAGGGGTGGCATTACCTACGTTAATAACATGGGAAATAATATTTGTCCTACCTAGACCTTCTTTAGCAAAAGATGGAAAAGTGCTTATAATGATCTGTAACTGTTGTTGTTGTGTTTCGGTTAAAAACTTTCTTTCGGAAGAAGATTCATCTTTGTTTCTAATAAAAAGTTTGTTTTGATTTCCGAGGCAATAGGTTGAATGAATTCCAAAAATCAGTACCAAGGTATAGATCCTGTGACAAATTAGGTATTATATATAAAACTATATCTTTTGTATCACCACGAAATGTGATCTGTGTTTTCGTAAATCCTAGTACATCCTGCGATTTACCATCTGCCGTTTTGACAGCAGATTTTATTCTTTTGAAGTTTCCGTTCGATTCTAGAAGTTCCCTAGCAGCCTGGGCACCTAAACAGCTGATTGAGGCCCCTGTATCCAACAATCCAGAAATTTTCTTACCAAAAAGCTGTACTTCAGCATAAGGCCTTATATCAGTCTGTTTTTCATATACTGTACTTAACAGACCACCTCGCGAATGATTAACATTCGTCCAAAAATTACGCATACGCTCTAGTGAACGTTTATGTTTTATGCTAGGTGTAGCTTCATTAAATATTTTAGCTCGTCTATCATTGTATTCTTTCATTCGAACATGAAAAGGTTTCAAATATGTAGGAGGTGTAGTATTCAAAAGTTCCTTATTAGCAATATTCAAAGAATTAGTAGGATCTAAGGATTTTAATGAGTTATATGACTCAGTGTGAGGTTTTGCTAAAATAGAAATTGGTTTAGATTCGGGAAAGGATTCTGTCATAGCAGGTAGGTTCGAAACAGTATTGCAGTTAACAACAGGTGTTACCTTTTGTGGAAACGCATACGATTGAATAGAAGTAGTCTGGTGAGGATCATCTTGAATAGGGTTTAGTCTGTGCTGGTTGATTGATTCCGTCTGCGTGCACCGGTCAGTCCACTCGACTGGCAGTTTTTTGAAAAATTATTACATTGGGAATATTTAGGTTTATAAACATTAGGTAAGCCACATCCGTAGCAAAATACCTGCCTGTCCTCTAAACAATCCTGATATCTATGACCAGATTTGCGGCAATTCCAGCATATAAGTGATATTGCCGATATATTTTCGTCATCGGGCAACGGAATGCCAACTTCTTCCAATTCGTTAAGTTGTCGTCTAACTGATGGTAGTATTTTATGCGTTGATTGTTTTCGACCAATATCCTGTAAGAAGAATTCTCTTCGTCAACAGATGTCGCGAAGTTCGGAGTCAGAGCTAATTTTCAGATTCAAAATTTCATGCTGTATATCAGGTATATCAAAATTTCTACCAGAATTCCCTCACTAAGCGGTTCTGCTAGCCTATCCGATATTTCAAGAATTGCTTCATAAAATATGTCAAAATTCTCATTGTGTCTTTGCTTTCTATCCCTTATCATTTCTCTCAGATCTATATCGGTTCTCGAGTCTTTAAACTGTTTACGCAAAGCAGCACATAAAAGAGGCCATTTGATTGCTGTAACTGAATGGTGGTAACGCCAAAACCAATCATTTGCCTTAGCGTCGAAAAGAGTGGAAATATGATCGCATAAAAGGTCAAAATTTCCATTAAGTGTTTGATTAGTCAAAGCTTCTACTCTATACAGAAAATTGTCAACAGACATACCGCGAGAATCTCCAGAAAATCTAATTTTCCAGTTGTGGATTTTGTGACCCACTTTGTCTGGACAAACAGAAGTCATATTTGAACCACTATCATTATGTCCCTGACTTTCCCTATTGCTATTCGGATGAGCCTGTGGTAACCCTAATAAACTCTCTAAGGCTGGATTAGCATCATAAGAACCCTCTTCACTCCTCTGTTGATGTCTAACTGAATCTGTAACCCTCGATTGCTTTGAAAATTGTATCCTGCGAAAACCTGCCTCAATATTTGTTTCAATGAGTCTTGTTAGAGTTTGGCTTAAATTCGTGAGCATTTCCGCCTGTTGTGCACCAACAGCAGCAGTTACAAGATTACGTATGTGATCACGTTGATCCTGTGGAGAACTTTCAGACACAGACATACGCTGTGGAATTGGCTGGTTCTGGACATAAATAGGAGAAGTAGCAGCACCTACTGATCTACTGTTATCAAAATTAATTGTTCTTTGGACCTGCGATCTCGTAACCATAGGAGGAGGCACATCTTTACTAGAGCTTGGGGTACTAACAATTGCTAACCTTTTATTGCAGAGCACACAATTAGGTCTAGTTTTTACATTTTTCTGATAACAGGATTTATGCAGGGGATGACCACAAGGTGGTTTATATAAATACATGTTATCACTAATATCATGACTACATAGTACACAATTAGGTAAATTTACACCGGAATTTACACTCATTTGATCCTCAGAATTCTGGGTACCCATAGCGAAAGGAAAATAAGTAATAAGAAAATCTAATAAAAAACTATTAAAATATACTCAAGACTGGCGAGTTCTAGATCTAACTTACTTCTATTAAGAATAAAAAAAAAATCAAAAAAAAATAACAAACTAAGTTTTTAAAGATACGAAACTAAATTAAAAGTAATAATTTGCGAAATACTGTTGAAAAAAAATGTAATAAAACTAATTTAAAACTATATTAATCTTTTAAAGTGATCGTACGGAATTGCCATATCATTTAAAGTCCGTTATATTCAAAATATATCATATCCCAGCAAACATTTAAGATTTAAATTCGTATAACTTAAAATCGTACATAAAATTTCAAAACGCATATATACTACGTAATAATGGCATGTTTAATAAAAAAACTGCAATATTAAAAACGATAATGAAAGAATGATTATCTGTTAGCTGTGTCATGAATGTTGTCACGTTAAATGTGCTGGCCTTTCAGGACTTGTCGCGGAAACTATTTCTAAAAATAAGGGCTAAGATCAAATTTCTAGAAATACAAGAAGAAGCATTTAAACTGAATGAAAGAATATCTGCGTATGGAAAATTATTTGATGATTTCAAATCTTTAGATAACTTAAAATCTCCTCCTCAATCATCTCCTAAACGTCGTAAATCTGCCAGGAATACAAATACAAATAAAGAAAAGCGTGATCCAGTTCAAGTTGAAATATGTGATCCGGTTGCTGTCACCTCATACAACAATCCCGTTACAACAGAAGAACCCTCAATTCGTCCAAATACCAATGAAATATTCATTGATACACAACGTAGTTATGCGGAAGCTGTTTCAAATTCTGCCACCGTAAATAATCTCAACAATAATTACCCAATTTTGGAAAATACACCCTCAGTTGTTGGTAACGTTGATATGATGCATCATCCTCTAAGAGCTGTACCTCCAAAGAAACAAATTTTCGTTTCTCGTCTAGCAAGTGATACTACTGTTGATGCTGTTGATTACTACATTAAACAAAATGTCGGTCAACACATATATATCTCCATTTATAAATTTAACTTCACTCAACCAAGAGCTATCACATCATTAAAAATCACTGTTTCCTCAGATATTTTTGCAATTTTGCTGGATCCAAACTTTTGGCCCAAGAATACCTTAGTACGTGAGTATATTTACAGAACAAATTCAAACGTACAAAATATTGCTGTCCTCCCACAAACTGAATCTTCCAATTCAAAAAACTAATTGAGATATCTAAAGATTACATCTCTTTCGTTTATCAAAACGTTCGTGGCTTAAGAACCAAAATATCATAACTCTACATGGAAAGTTTTAACATTTCACATCATGTAATAATATTTACTGAAACATGGCTCAATGAACATTTTTTAAATTCTGAAATCCTTTGTAATAAATTTAACATTTTTCGTCGTGATCGTGGTAACAAACTTAATGGTGGTGGTGTTCTTATTGCTGTTTCTAATTGTTTTGTATCTGACCCTGTGATAATTAATTGCACATATGATATTGAATTTATATCAATACTTATAAAACTCAACCACAAAAAAATATTCGTTACATGTTCTTACATTCCTCCATCATCTCCTCAAATAATTTATGATAAACATGCTGAAGCTATAAAATTGGTGTCATGCCTTGCTAATAACAACGACACGGTAATTGTTTTTGGAGATTTTAACTTACCATTAATCTCGTGGAAATATTTACCAGAATATAATCATTTTGTTCAAACTAAATCGAATCCTAATCACGATGAATTTTTTAAAGTATTATATGACTTAAATCTCCTTCAAGTCAACGGTGTTTCCAATTCTAATTCTAGATTATTGGATTTAATTTTTATTAACGATGTGACTGATTACTTCATAAGCTGCTCATCCCCTTTAACAACTCCTGGGGATTTCCACCATCCAACAATTGAACTTCAATTATCTATTCAAACTTCAACTTTTAATCCTTCATCTTTAAATCATTGTAAAACATTTTATTTTAAACATGCTAATTATGACATGTTAAATTACTTCATAAAAAGTATTAATTGGAGAACATTTTTATCGTCTTCTGCTGATGTTCAACATATGTCTATTTTATTCTATAATAAAATGTACGAACTTTTGGACTTATGTGTTCCAAAACGTATTTTTAGACCAAGTTCTGGCCCACCATGGAATAACAAACTGTTGTCGTATGCAAAAAACAATAAGAACAAATGGTATAAAAAATTCAAAAAATCAGGCTCTCACTATGATTACTTAAAGTACTCGGTTAGTCATGCTGAATATACCTCAATCAACAAATCATGTTATACTAATTATTTGAATAGGATAAAAGTAAATTTTAAACGTGATCCAAACTCTTTTTACAAATTTGTTAATTCTAAACGTAAAACTACTGGCTTCCTTCTGCTATGAAATTACATCAGAATGAATCGAGTTGTGATGATATTATTAGCAACATGTTTGCAGATTTCTTCTCTACTACATATTCAAATGCATTGTATGATGACTCTGCAAATTATCCATTCAGCATTAACATGAATCACTCAGTATCTTTACTATATATAGATACTTTTACATTATGTTCAGAGTTAAAAAAACTGAAATTTTCATCTAATTCTGGGCCAGATATGATTCCAAGTTGCATTCTCATTAATTGCGCTTTAATGGGATTTACTGATCGTTGTATAAAGTGGATACACTCTTATTTATCTAATAGAAAACAAACTGTTCGTTACAAAAATTCATGCTCTAGATGTATAAATGTTCTGTCAGGAGTACCACAAGGAAGCCACCTTGGACCACTACTTTTTTCCTTATTTGTAAATGATTTGCCACAAGTAATTCATTACTCAAATATTTTGATGTATGCTGATGATGTGAAAGTATTTCTAAGTTATCAACATATAGATGATTATCATTATCTGCAAGAAGACTTAAATTCATTTTACAACTGGTGTAACATAAATCTCATGGCACTTAACCTTAAAAAATGTAAATATATGTGTTTTGTAAGAAAATGTAGATTACCGATATATTATGTCCTAAGAGGCCATCAGCTAGAAAGAGTTGACACAATTTTAGACCTTGGAATTTTGTTGGATTCTAAACTTAATTTTATTTCACATATCACGGTTACTGTAAATAAAGTTAGAGGAGTTCTTGGTTTTGTTAAACGCTGGGCAAAGGAGTTCAACGACCCTTACGTGACAAAAACTTTGTTCACATCACTTGTGAGACCTATTCTGGAGTATGGATCTATAATATGGGATCCTATCTATCAAAAATACATTGATCTCATTGAATTAGTCCAAAAGCAGTTTCTTCTGTTTTGCCTTCGAAGACTTCATTTCAACCCATTAAATATGTCACCATATACTTCCAGACTTGCCCTTATAAAGCTGCCTACTCTGAAAATCCGTAGAACTATGTTCAATATAACTTTTATGCTGAATATAATTAATGGTAATGTGAGTTCTGGCTTTTTAATAAATAATATCCAGTTTTTAATTCCTCGATGCCCTACTCGTTATTTCGTACCATTAACAGTTCATTTCTATAGAGCTAATTATGCCAATGCCGATCCTTTAAGAAGAATGTGCAATGAGTTTAATACATATTATAATTTTATTGATTATTCACTTAACCCTAAAGATGTTAAAAACATTATTTTATTCTTTCTTAACTCATAAGATCTGTACAAAACTTTTGTGAAAATTATATTTATATAATGAATTGTATATTTAGTAAAATATGTATTATTTTTAATTGTCTGTAAGGAATATTTTCCATAGACAAAATAAATAAAGTAAATAAATAAATAAATAATATAATTAAAAAAAAAAAATTTAATAAAAGGAAAATTCAATGATTAATTGCAGTTCGAAAAATAAACAAAATATTGTATATTCGAAAAAAATTCTACTTCGAATCAAGTAAATTACAGTCTATTTAAAACTATGTTGTAAAATAAACTAGTACTGGTATTTCAAGATTTAAGAAAATTAAGCTAAACTTTAACCAAGGCAAAAAGAAAAGCACAAAAATTTTATTTGTTTTAAATATAAATTAAAATTTCAGACAATTTATTGTAGGAAAAAAATCAAAATGTAATAAAAATCTAAATTTAACAAAAATTCAAATTCCTATGAACGTCTTTGTTCTTTCCAACATGTCGGACATCGCCTAAATAGATCAAAATATTCGTCTATGCAATCCAAGTGAAAAACGTGTTTACATTTAAACAGAATTAAAATTTCTTCATGAGGATATATACAGCTATAGCAAACTGTGCAAACTTCATTTACGTGTTGTGAGATTTCGTCTCCCATGTTGAAACTAAAAGTAAATAGCAAAAGAAATCCATTCTTAAAATATTAACTTCATAAACAATTACTAAGTGTCTTTCACTAAGCAAATTTTCAATAATAAATTGAAGTGGAAAAGGAACATAAATAATAAAATTTACTTCAAAAAATGAAAAAAGAAAAATAAATATAAAATTTTAATAATATTTTGCAAAAAAAAAAAAAAAAAGAAATATTAATAAAAATTGAGACCGATTAAATATCCTAAAATTGAGTTTGATTTTTAAGCATATTGAAGTATAGGATTTGAAATCAACAAAAGAAACTAAACAATTTCAAACTAGAACAATTCGGTAAAAGAAAAAAAGATAAAGTAAGTTAAAAAGTTAAAATAGAAATAGAATTTAGTAGAGTAAAACCTTCAGATTGGTACTAATTCGGCTTAAAACAAATAGTCATTCCAAATCTGAAATAAAACAAAAAGTGTAGGGATAAAATCAATGAAAAATAATGTGATCAACGGTATGAGTCCAGTAGTTCCCAAACTTCATCAATTCCAGGAAGATACTATTAGTCAATGATTAAATCATAAACATTAAATTGGATATGTAAACTTACAATGTTGGTTAACAGCTAATTCGATTCGACTGTTAATTCCTAACATTTCCACACATAACCCAAAGGAAATGAAAATAAGAAAAAAATAATAAAGATAGACTAGTAAAGAAAATTTATTGGAAATAAAATTATAAAGGGGAAAAAAAGAGCCACACACACTAATTTGAAATTAATGCAAATGATGTTGAAAATAAAAAATAAAATGTGAAAGTGTGGGCCCCACGTTGGGCGACAAAAATTAACTATCTGTAGCATGTAACGTTATTAAAGTAGTAAAATTAATTTTAATCAGTGTTAGAGTAGAAATCAGCGAGTAGCATGCATCTGGTTTCCGGCTAGTTTCTCTTCGGCTAAAGGGTAGATTCGTTGCTTTTTCAACTCATTAAATAAACCATCCTACAGAAGGTAACTTTAATGTGCATGCTAAAAAAATATAAAGGTGAAATAACAGGGCCCCAATTGTTCTAATATCAAATAGCTATTATAGTTGTGTTAGGTGTTGCCACAACCAATATTTCCCTCCCAACCATGATCATGTAATAATCACAACCATATTAATGTTGTACATGATCCCAAATTCGTACACCTATACAATCAATAGCCTCTCAAATCAAACTCATTAGAAAAAAATTATTCTTCCATTATATACTTGTTATTTATTGGAAAATGAAAGTTAGACCAAACATATATAATGTGTTTAATAAAAAAAAAAACTAACTTATTGCGAAGTTATACAGAGTTAACATAATAATAGTTGTACATAATTCAAACAAAAGCTAAGTTTGCAAAAATCACCAAAAAAAAATATGATGAAAAAAAAGTTACATAGGCATCCAATTCGGCTACCTTTATTAATTATTTAATTTTATAATATAAAAAAAAGAAATTAAAATAATAAATAAAATTTAATAAAAAAAAAATCGAAAAAAAATTTTCCCCCGCCGGGAATCGAACTTAGGCCGTGCAAGATAAATTACCCCGAGAAAGCGGTTAAATAAATTATCATTACAAAAAAAATATCTTATGATTATTTTATTATGTTTTTTTTTTTTTGTGAGAGTTTTACCGAAACATTAAAATAATATTAAATTTATTAATATTATTTAATCAATAATAAAAAAATAAAAAAAATAAAACAAATAAAAAAAATAAAAAAATGTTGTTGGTCCACATGGGACTCGAACCTAGGGGTCACCGATCTTATTCATTGTTTTTTTTTTTATACACACTTTTTTTATTTTACTTTTTCTTTTTTGTGTATTTAAGTAAACATTTTTATTGCGATAAATTCTTTAATTTTTTTAAATTATTTATTATCAATATAAAAATTTGAAATATTAATGAGATACAAATCAAAATAAAAAAATGTCATAAAATGAGTTTTACAAAACCAAAATACAGCACTGCATTCAAGAAAACAATCTGAAAATAGAATGTGGTGTACTTGCACAATGCGGCGAATTCACATAAACCACTAAAATTGTATATATTTTCAGATTGTTTTGTAAATGTTAATATTTAATAATTAATTACTTATTTTTAAATAATTCAGTCAATTTTTAATATTTTTATATGAAATTTGGACTCATTTTAATAGCTTTTTTATTTCGCGTGTGATTATTTTATTATTTTTATAATCAAATGCAATCTTGTACAAATATATGCAAGTATCACATTATTGTTAACAGTGTCTAAAATTTTAGCATCCCACAAATGTTGTTAACAACCAAACAAATATTAAAGATTTGTTGCTACTTACAACATTAGTGGGTATTATTAATTTTAGGAAGTGGAAACTATTAAAATCAATATGGTAGAACTTACTTTGTATATATGTACGGGAACTCCAACGATGAAAGATCTTTCAGGTTGTAGTGGTGCAAGTTGAAGATGTGATTTTTCTTTCTTTCGTTTTTTTTCTTTTATTCAATAGTTTTTTTTTTATATGTATTTCTTTTAATATATTAGTTTTTTTTTAATGCTTATTTAAAATATATATTTTGTTTCTTATCTCTTCTTTTTATTTTTTTTTATTTTTTTTTTTTTTTTTTTTTTTGTAAATTATCGATTTCTACGTTTAAACGACTGAACCGCACTATTATGTTATTTTTAACTCTCTTTTGTAATAAAGCTTGTATCTGAGCCTGGATGTAAGATTTATTTTAGCGATCTTTCTCTTTTTATTTAATCTCGATTTTTATTTTTGTTTTTATACTATTATTTATATGATATATTTGTAGTTTTTTTTTGACGTTTGTTTTATTTTTAATTCTTTAATTTTTTTTTTGTGATTTTTGCAATTTTACAACTAATAAATAAACAAATTCAATTAATTAAATTTAAGGTTTTACGTAATAATAAAAAAATTCCAGTGATAATTTTCAATTAAAGTAAGGTAAGCACTTTATGTATTATTTGAACTATATTTTTATTTGACCTTTTTTTCTTCTTCTTGTTTTTATTTTTTTACTTTAGGTCTTTGGAGATCGAAGAATTGGGATTTCACCTATAGGTTAGCTATCTTTATATAATTTTTTTCTATCAATTTTTCTTAATTATTTTATCTTTAACTTTTCTTTTTCTTTTCTTTTTTTTAATTTCTACCGTTTTACTGTAAAAAAATCACTCACAACACTTTTTCCTCTGGCGTTCCGGGGCACCCACTTTGAATAATGATTTTTTTGGATGTGGTGAGGACTCGTGGTGACCAAATAACGAATCTATTCTTACACTCGTCTTCGGGAGAGTTTCTATACTGCTTCCTAAGCCTAGCCGGGAGAATTTAAGTTAACTGAATTAGTTATAATTAATTTTTATGCTTTTGTATGTATGAGTGTATATGTGGTTGATATTTATTTATTTGGTTAGTTACATTTTTTCCACAAATCTTTTAATTGAAACCTAGAAAATGTGTCCTCCTTTTTTTTTGGAACAATTCCTCCGGAATTTAGTAAAACTAATACACCGAGTAGAAAATTTTTCTTTAATAAAAAAAATAAAAATAAAAACCGCGATGTTAAGAAATCATTTATTTAAGCAAATAGGTAATAGACACTTGTTTCTTTTTTTTGTGTTAATATATTTAATTTTTATTTTTACTTACAAGTTTCTTTTTTTTTTTTTTTTGTTGAAAAATGGAGAAGTTTAACTTTAAATTTAAAAAAAAAACTTACTTTTTTCCGGTGGTGTAATTTAAAGTTGTAGGTGATGGCACAATAGAAAAGGAAGATTTTGGACACATTTCTGCCTTTTATACCCAAGTTTTACAAGAAATTCCTTGGAAAAATAATGTTAACACTAATCCATACATACTTAAGCATAATCATTAACAACCAACTTCACCCCAAATACTCGGTACTGTATTATCATTCCTACTAATGCATGAACAAAAAACACATAGTTATGTTAATAACATAATTGCATAAATGATATTAAACATAAATCCTAACGATTAATTTATCCATTTATTTACTTATTTATTTATGTTTTTATTTATTTATTTAGCTATTTATTTATGTCTTTATTTATTTATTAATTAATTTGAAAATAATTTTCCGATGAAAATGAATAAAAAGGAAATTTCTATTTACAAAATATTTTCTTGTTAATTTCATTAAAAATAAGGAAAAGGACTTCTAGATTTACTAATCGTTAAGTTTGATGGTTTTGCTAGATATTTAAAAAGGAAATTTATTTTGGAGAACAGTGTTGTTAGCATAAAAATAGGTTTCGCTACAAGCGCCTCTACACTGTGCTCTTAAAAGCTCTGGTATTGTATTTTGCATGGATGACATTAAGTTTGTCATATTTCGATTTAGAGAGGTAACTGTCTACGTTAGAGTTTACATTAAGGTTTCTAACCCTCCCGAGTTTTGGGGGATATTAGATTGTTGGTAACTCGTTCTTAAAACTCTGGCATAAGAAATGTTTCCGAGATTGGCTGTTCTCGATTGATTAATTGCCAAATTTGGCTTAACTGAAGCCATACCCTCATTGCTAACGCTAACTACAGAATCTATTTGATTAGTAACGGTATTAACAGGTGTTACAGGTTCAACAACTCCGTTTCTTTTTGTATTTTGGTCCTCTCTTAATCTTTTCAATAATTCCTTATACACTAGAGACGCGCGGTAATTGGCTGAATGATCGCCACCGCAGTTGCCACATTGTCTTTTGAGACCTTTCTTCACAATATCACATTGTGATGACGTGTGCAAATCTCCGCATGTTACACAAACGGTACAATAATTTTTAGTATGAGCGAACTCTTGGCAATTGTCACATTGTACGGGACCCTTTCTTTTAAGGGGTTCCTCTACAGTAACTCTGCGATTTAATAGGATGCGTTTCATTTTTCTTCAATTTCTCTTCGTTCGGCTCTAACTCAACTCTAAACTTTGTTTGGGGAATCTTGTCTTTATTAAAAATATTTACCACAACTTTCATTTCATAGACCAAGTCTTCTAGTGCCTTCTTGATTTCAACTGGTTCAACACTGGACTGTATTCCTTTACTGACAACTCTCAAACCTTTACTACTTTTACTTTTGTATGACTGTATAATTTTTTGTAAAAAAGTTTTTCTTACCATCATTTAGATAATAAGAGATTTTTCTATAACAACTATCTACAACTATTTTTGTCTCTTTTACAAAGTTAGAAATGTTATTGTATTTGGAATAAAATGAGATATCTCTGTATAAAATCGCCTAAGAATACAAAAAGTTATTAAACATTTTATAAACTTTTTTAAAAAAAATCTTCAAAAATACTTTTTTATATTTTTTACTTGGCTTTTATTTTTGAGGATAAAATTAAAAATGTATTAAAAGTTTCAGTGAGTTATTACCAATAAAATGCTGCAAATTCCTTAAATAAATAACATTTTTTGTTAAGGTAATGCATCAGCCATTTTTATGATTAGTATTTTGTGTATATTTGTGCATAATATACTTTGATGCTGCATTTTTGAAAATTCGACTATTGCAACATTAGCATCGTTTGCTTTTATGAATGTACTGCTCATAGTATGCAACGCAGTTATGCATTTACGAACA
This sequence comes from Protocalliphora azurea, assembly GCA_932274085.1. Classification (NCBI taxonomy): domain Eukaryota; kingdom Metazoa; phylum Arthropoda; class Insecta; order Diptera; family Calliphoridae; genus Protocalliphora; species Protocalliphora azurea. Next base: position 5,059,092 of record OW026524.1, read on the forward strand.
GGCCCAAGTTCCAAATGTTTTGTGCAAAAATGCCCTTAAAAATTATTGCATCGTTGTATAGGATTTTGTAGAAAAAAAAGAAAAAAAAAATAATAATAAGTCGAGTTAAACTCCAAAAATTGTGGAAAATTTTTATTTTTTCTAGAATTTGTTTGAAAATTTGCTCTTGATGTTTGACCAAAACAAGCCAAATGCATACGATTGAGAAGCATGTTTCTTATACTTTTCGAAGAAATTTAAAAAAGAAAAATAAACAAACGTATAACAGAATTAGAAATACATTTATACAAGAACCTACCCAAAAGCAGGTTTTTGCAAATAATTCGAAATTTTGAGGGTGTATGCAAATTTTTAAAACTGATTTATGATGTCCTCAAGAAGGCCTATACACTATACAATATGTCATTTCTCGAGTGATTTTTCATTGTAACAGCGTGTTAATAATTTTTTCAACATCCAATAACACTGTGCGACAAATGGTAGGAGTCAGTGATCGGGAAGGGTTCAAACTACCGGGGAAAGTTATATCGGTAAAAAAGAAGTTATACGTGTCCCGGCGTTTCGCTGGGTCACGTCTAGGATTCGAGATATATCGATTTGAAGTTAGTAACTATCATATAGGGGAAATTGTGACCTTTGATGGTCTTTTTTTTTGACATAACTCGAGAACCACCAGTCCGATTTTGCTGAAACAAATTTAAAAAAAATTAGGAATTACAATTCCTTTAATCTGTTCATACAACGTTTCGCTACATAAGCAACAGTTTCGCAGTTATAAATAAATGTATGAAAAAAAAACTATTTTTTGCCTAAAAAATTGAATTTTTTTATTTTTAATTCATAAAAAATCCAAAACGGCAAAAAAAGTGTCAAGTCCTATTACTTTCACGTAAAGTCACATAACCTTTAAACAAAATGAGATATAGATCATGAAAATCGATGGACGCGTTTCGCTTTTATTCACAATTAAGTGAAGGTATTAATTTTATGTTTCAATGAATTTGGATAATATTTATTATATATTATTTATTATAATTAACACGTAAAATTAAAAATTATTACAGGTAATTATTAGGTTATTACATAGATACATAGGTTATAAAAATCGATGAACGCAAAACTTATTTTCGTTTGTTTGCGCCCTTTACTTTCTTGCGTGGTGGTTCGCCCACTTGTTCAGAGTCTGTATCGGATGAGGATCTGTCTTCATCTGGAAAAAATCAATTGTTTTTAATCAGTCAGTTAACTTCATTTTTGTGACTTACCTTCGGAGGAAACTCCCATTGTATATTCTTCTTCTTCATCTTCATTATCGGGATCGTACGTCTTTTGCGACCACCAACAAATTTCAGGAACCAGCGAATCGAGCCTTTTGCCTTTATGTCGCGTTTCCATTGGCATTGCCACTTGATGGAAGCGCTCGCCATGTTCATCCGACTCTGAGGCTAGCTGCTTGCTGAAGTATTCGAGATGGTGATGCAAGAAGTGAATTTTGAGGGACATATTCACTCCAATTTTCTGGAAGTAGTGCAACATCTTGGTCACAAGAGTGGGGTAATTGTGTGCTCGCGTACTTCCCAAAAAATATCGTATGACTTTCTTCACTGCCCTCCACGCAAAGTAATCATTACCGTCTAAAGCACCTTTAAATTCCTTTGATTTCATGAGCTTTTGTATATCCGGCCCATTCAGAACACCTTTCTTCAATTTTGCTTCGCTGATTCGTGGGAAAATATTTTCCAAACAATCAAGAATTTTCGGTTGCTTCACAATGGCCTTGATGAAATTTTTTACGATTCCCAGTTTGATATGGAGAGGGGGCATGAGGACGTTCTCCATTGGCACCAGTGGATCATTTACACAGTTGTGTCTTTTCTCCGTTGGATCTCGAGCAAGCCACTCATGCGTTTCGTATTGGTTTCCTTTAAATCGGGTATCTCAAAGACACAAGAAACACATGTTTTTCGTATAGCCTCCTTGGAGACCTCTTAGCATCGCCACGACTTTCAGATCACAACTGATCCGCCACATGTGATCAGTGTAGCAAACTTTATCCAAAATTATTTTCCTGTAATCGTATGTTCCGCTCATGTCTGTGCTGTAGCCAATGGGAATGCTTGGTTTTTTATTATATTTATGTAGCAAAACGACTTTCAGGCTTGATTTCGAAGAATCGATGAACATTCGCCAATCAGCTGCGACATAATTAATGGCCATCGCCTCCATCAGTCCCTTTATATCGTGGCAGTAAACAAATGTGTTCCCTTCGTTGAGTGTGTAGTACCGTTGGAATAGCAATTGTCGTCTTCGATATCCGGTGACTTTGACATTAGGCTCCAAATTGTTGCCTTCTTTCAAAAGCTGGGCAAGTTTTTCTGTCTCACGTTGAGAAAGGTTTAATTCTGCAACAATCTTGTTAATTCTTGCTTGTGATATTGGAATTATTTTGTTCGATGGACCGGCTTCTGGTGTTGGTTTATAGGTGAAACCCGATTGATCCATTGTTTCAATAGAAAAAGAAGTTTCTCTGTTAGGACTTGGAAGCGGTGGAATTGGTATTTCATCCGAATGCGGTAGAGGTATTTGTGCACTTTTAACAGATATGTAAACTCTTCGTTTAAGGCCTTTAAGATTTACTCCACATATTTTGTTTGCCCAAGCGTAACAGTTGTCGAAATTGTGCTCTCCTGGATCAGTCCAAATCATTGGTACACCAAAACGAAGTGAACTGCGTTTCCCTTGGATCCACATGTTAAGACCATTGTAGCACGTTTTACAAATTTTGTCTGGGACCCACGAAACGCCGCGAATAATTTCGCAATCAAAATAAAGTTTAAAAGCGCGCTCCACTTGCTCAGTGAGTAATGCAGCATTTGTTGAAAAAGCTCTTTTGCCACAAACGTAACAAAATAAATTGATATTTTCTGGACAATTTGCACTCATTTCGGTTTTATACTTTTATTACTTTTTCGTCACTTTAAAAAAACCGTACTTTACGCGTTCGGAGACACTTGTTGAATGACAAAAATCGATCAGTAAACACCTATAAATACTACGTAAGTTTCAATACTTTACTGAGAGTTACTTATGAATTCGCGCATCTTTTAAGGGTGGCTATAAACCTAATTCGTGTGCGTTTTAAATTTTTCGAAACGTTCTAAAACATGACCACTCATAAATGTGGGTGCAATTTGTGTAAAAAAATCATGCAGTTAGCCAACAGAAAAAACACAAATAATTAAAAAAGTGCACTTTCCTTTTTTCCTTTTAATTGTCCTCGCAAATTTATGATCGTTTTTTAGTTTGTTACCGCTACTATAAAAATCAAATAACCTTTTGTTTATTACTTTTTTTTAATTCTGACAATCATAAAAAAAGTCATCAATGTTTTTTCCAAGGAATTTTGAGCATATCTCGAGCAAATTTTTGAAATTCATACTTTCACTTAATTGAGAATAAAAAAGACCACCAAAGGTCACAATTTCCCCTATATGATAGTCACTAACTTCAAATCGATATATCTCGATTCCTAGACACGTATAACTTCTTTTTACCGATATAACATTTCCCGTTGGTTTCATCCCATCCCGATTTTGACTGTCGCATAGTGTAATACATATTAAGGATACTTGTATGATGAAAAATCACGTCATCTTTCGATAAATCAGAAATTCTCACAAGGCTTTCATTTAATAAAAAACCACTAGATTTCTATAGCTACTGAAAAGAAATCAAAAAGATTTGTATAAAACAATTAAGTTTAATCAAAAGTATTTTTATATCTACTTACATTTCTTGTTTTGTCATATATGAAGATTTATCTTACGTTTGAAGTTTTATACCTGGAAATATATTTTTATAATAGAGTTTGATAAACTTAAACTACGTTTATATTAAAAATATTTTAAAATGAAAATTTTGCCACACAAACGGTGAGTTAATATTTTATTTGCAAAAAACAAACAACTTGCAAATAAACATAATATATAAATGCTTTAAATGAGCTATTTACTTTGATAATTTTGCGAACAGTGCGCATGCGCCACTTTGACGAGCAATAGATTAAATAAAAACAAACAAAATCAATTAATCATGAGTGAGTTTGGTCGTTTGTTATTAACAAATACTGAAAGAAAATTTCAACGAGAGAAAGGAGTTTGTATTTTATAGATTTTATACTAGTAAATATAATTTTATAAACTACACATTATATTTAATTTATTTTGTAAGATATTCATGTTAATGGTAATTGTATACACAATAAATAGCTCATTTACCCCGCAAGCCTGAAATACGTGTTTTAAAATTATTAAATTCATAATAAGTATATAGTTTCAAATTACAATTAAAAAAACACCTCAATTTCCATCCCTTCGTTAGATGTATCTTCTATGTGTGTTTTATGTGAGTAAGTTCGTTATTGGACAGCTTAAAAAAGGAGTGTTTTCGAAAAACATTTTATTGGTTGTACAACGTCGAACGAATAGGAGAATCAACCACCATTTTTATACAATTTTAAAGCTTAATGTAGTTTTGCGAGCGCACAATGGCTAACAAACTGAACAATTTTGGAACAATTGAAAAAATTAACGAAGCAAAATAACTATTGATTTTCGTGGTTAAAAAAAGTATTTTTTATGCATTAGAAATATGTACATTCATATGTATTTTTGAATTATAATATGGAATATAATATAATATATATATATATATATATATATATATATATATATATATATATATATATATATATATATATATATATATATATATATAAATATATAAAAATAAATATATAAAATATATATAAATATATAAAATATATAAAATATATAATATATAAAAACATACATATGTTGCGTTCAAGCAAAACATGTATTAAAAAAGAATAAAATATGCATTTACTTCATTTTTTTAATTCTATTAAAAACAAAAACATAATAGAAATGCGAATCAAATTATACTAAACAAACAATCTTATGCAATAGAATTATAATCATATGTGCATTTTACATGTAAGTGTAATACAAGCATTTTAAGTAATTTTCAGGATGGGTCTTGCATGGGAGCTATTGTCAATTATAGACCGTTTCTACTGAAATCTGATAGAGTGCAGTAGTACTACATTTATTTGTGCAGAATTCTGTAGAGATATATTCAGATTTAATATATTTATGTGCGTTAAAACCCTATTCCGGGAGAACATTTGTATGGGAGCTAGGGGGAATAATGGTCAGATTTTAAGCAATTTCAGTAGACTTCATCCATATAAGGACTATGTACCAAATTTTATCAAATTATCTAGAAAATTGCACTTATAGTTTGATTGCAAGGTTTGCATGGACGGACATTGTTAAATCGACTCAGAAAGTGGTTCTAAGTGGATCTCAGAAACTAACAGAATTTTTTAATTTGTTTTTTTTATGTTGAAATCAAAAAATAAGATCGATATATACGACTAATTAATTTACATTATAACTCCACGGCTGTGTGGTTACATTTCAATTGGCTAGTGGGATAAAAGCTAGTTTTTTGTCTTCGGCTAATCTTGAATTTCCATCTACAAAAATAATTCACTACTTGATCTGGCGCATGCTAGATATTATAGACTATAGTTTATCAAAATGTGTAATTCAAACTTAGTTGCATGTCAGAAATAAAAGGTATTGTAAAGAGACCAGCTGCTTTTGAGTTCGCCGCAAATTATTTCTATCAAATGTCACAGTTTGTTTCTATATATATATATATATATATATATATATATATTAATTTTTGATAAAAATAATGAATTTTACAATGGGATTAAAATATAAAATTAATAATTTTTCTCAAAATTACTTAAAAAAGCAATTAAATTAACTATTTGAAGGCTTAAAAACAATTTCTTTAATTTGAACTGAAACGACTTTATTTTGTTTGTTTTGTTATTATGTCTGGGTTAACACAAGGCAATTTTTCTTGCTGAAATTCTGATTTCGAGTGAAAGAGAGCGAGAAACTCGTTTTGTTTTTTATTTTCGCACATTAAAAAATCAAGGCAATTAAAGCAAGAATTGCTGAAGTACAATTTTCTCTATGAACGTAAATGCAAGTTCAAAAGAAAAAAAAAATTCTGAAAGAAAAATTGTTGTGTGTGAACTTGAGCTATATTTTGTTTTCTTTACAAGGGTGTCCCAAAAATAATTTAAACAAACTATAAAATAAGAAGTTACTTTATATGTATCTCCGCCGTAAATTTTCTTTACTTCATGGAAGATCTTGGCAAATAAATGACAACTAATAGCTATTTTATACTGCAAACGAACACTACCAACGTGTCCGGATTTCTCAAGATACAAGCGACCGCTTAATTTTAAATGCTTCGTCTGGCTGCAACATTTATGTGGTTGGACAAATTTTAAAGGAGTAATACTGTTGACTGATCGTTTGTTTCTGAACCATATGCATAGATCTAAATTTCGTCATCTGTAATAATTTCATAAACATGACTTCAAGGACATAGGCCGAATTTTTTCTTCGTATCCTTGCAAAAATCAGTGCGCATCATCTTTAAAGGATTGTAATCTTATATGGGGCTAAAAGAGAAAAACTGTCCTCGACGCTCAAATATTTATGCACAATTGAATACTTTTTAGTGAAATTAATGCCCAGGAATTTCTCGATCACACGATATGTAATACTTCGGTGTTGCATAATCAGTATACGCACAACATCAAAGATTTGTAGCAAAACAGTCGTTTTTAGAATGCCTTCACAAAATTCATTCTGGACCAACAGTGTCCATGATTGGATTCCGCATTCCAGCGATATAAGGTGGATCCTATTTTAAAAGTTAATTAGAGTTAAACAATATATTGTTTATCAATTAATCCACATTGAAAACTATACAAATTATTGCATGAAAATTTTTATTGTAAAATAAAATTTTTTTACCAAAATTGTTCTTTTAAGTATCTTTAGGAAACAGAAATAGCCCTCGTATAAAAAAAATTATTGAGACCTTGAAAACATCATATTTTATGATTTCGTTGTCAGATTTAACGTAAGTTGTATAGTTTTGACGTTTCGCAAAACATAAATAGCAGCCCTCATATTTTTGCTTTTTTTTACTTGTCAAAAGAAGCTTCAATTTTAACCCCTTTTTTTAATTTTGCAATCTTCAAATAAAATGTTTCTAAAAATGTTAAGAATTATTTTAATTAAAAAGAAATGATTTTTTCGGTTAAAATCGGATTAAAGTATATTTTTGTTAGCTTAGTCTGTAAAAACATAAAAAACAACATATTTTGATATTGGTTAAATATTTTATTAAAACAAAGTTGAAAATAAATGGTTTGCATTAAAAGTTAAGCATTTTAAGAATTAAATTTCTTTTTTATAATTATATTAAATTGTAATATTTCAGAAAACTGCAACACTGACAGGAAATAAAAATTAAAAAGAAAAAATAGGTATAGTTCAAAAGTCATTCTTCAACATTTTGTGTGGGGTGTTTAAAACAAAAATTAAAAAAGACATGTCTGAAAAAGGCATCGTCTAATTTCAGTGTAATAGATAATATTTAAATTCTAGGGTATTCATTCGAAATTTAAGATAGTATTTTTTCGAAAAAGGAATAATTCGAATTATGTCGAATATTCGAATAAAATTAGTGATTTGTTTCTTTTAATTATTATTAGATTATAATAAAGAAATTATATGCATATGTATTTAAAAATGTTTGTTTAAGTTTGAACCAATGCATTTTTTAACGATTTCGCCAACGTCAACGATTGACGAAAAAGCAAATTCAAAATTAAATTTTATAAAAACAAAATATTGAAATCGACTGAAATCCATTAATTTTTCTTTTTATGATTATTTCTGAGGATTTTTAACATTTACAAGTGTTTTTTATTATAAAATAAGCCTTTTGAAGGCATATCGTTGACATTTTTTATCGTCAATTGAGTTAGAAAATATATAGTTTATAGTTAATATACTGTCGTATAGAATTCGTTAGTTTTTAAGACAGTTTTTTAGCTCTCAAGGGAAATTTGAATTTTAGAATTTTGTAATAACAGAAATGATTTCTAGTGAATTTTATGCTTTATTTTATGTTATGTTATGTTGTTATGTAAAGAGAATTGATAATTTTATTTTTGATATATGTATTATATTTACATTTATGTTTAGAATTAAATTCTAAGTTGTTAATTTCTATTCTTTAAAAATTAAACGTTTAAAGAAACTTTCAAAATCCTAAGTATTTCATTTTATTTGTCTTAATTATTAGAACAAACTAAAATGGCTTATACATTTTATTCAGAAAATATAAAAATCTCATATTTGATAATAATTAAATTCAAAATTATTAGTAAAACAAAAAAAACTAAGACAAATAGTTAAAGTGAGATATTGTAAAAGTATACATTTTTCGGTCGATTTTTTATACAAACAAAATACTTATGTATAATTGTAAACAAGGAAAGAATTTTAAGAAAAAAAGTCCCAATAAAATTGAAAAAACAATAAAAAATTAAAAATACAAAATAATGAATTGAAATAATAAAAAAAGTATAAAATAAAAAATAAAAAGAGCAATTTGTTTTTTTTTTGTTGTTTTATTTAATTTAATTAATTAATTCTTTAACCAAACCATTTCATTAAGAAGATAATATTTTTCAAAAAAATATAATATAAGATTTTAAATATATTTTTTATATTTTCGATGACTTATTACTAAAATTCAAATTAATTTTTCTACATAGAAATTCAGATTTTAAAGTAACGAGGTTCTGAAATTCAAATATCTGATTTATTATATTTTTATCTTTATCAATTATAGGGGACGATACACATATGTCACAATAATGTAAAAAGTACCAACAACAACAACAACTTGTGAGTGACCCCAGAGATTTTCGGTAAAAGTACTTGTCAGCTTGATTTTTTTGAAATATTCAGGTATGGATGGAAATTTATTTTAGAACGATTTTAAACCGAAGATATGTGTATTCTGTTTATAATTTTCTGGCTGTTTTTCATATGCACTGCACCTCGTAAAGAAAAAATCAAGCATTGCTTAACAAATTATCTGAAATCGATATGTATTATACTACTCAAAGGATTAAAAAGAATTAATTCATTTTGTACGAACTTTTAATAATTTTAAATTTAAAAAAAAATTAATATCTAAATAAATTATATTGTTTTGGGTTTAAATCCCTTAATGCAAAGATTTACATCCTATATCGTATATGTACCAAATGTTCAACTTATATCGATTAACGATAACTATTATTTTTAATCCGAGAATCCCGGTATGTCGCAAAAATTGTCCCCCTTTCCCGAGAAATCGAAAAGTCAGGGAAATTGCATTCCCTAATAACTAGACACGGGATTCGATCGTGATCGTGACCGTGATGAGAGTCAGTCGCATTGCGGATAAAAAGTTGAGTATTATTTTCAATAAGTTCGTTTCATATTTTCTACTTCTTTTTCAAAATGTTTGTTTTTGCATTAACTGTAAAAAAAAAACACATTTAAAAAAGTTTAAAACATTTGTGAGCTTAAGGCTCAAGACTCATTGAACAATAATAATAATGTAAATTTAAAAAACAATAACAACACCGAGAATGTGAAAAAAAGAAAAAACGAAAACATGGATCAATCAACATCCAAGCATTATAGAACAACTATTATCAAGTGCTAGACACTGAATATGATACTGAATGTGACAGCGAACTACTAAAAAAATTTGAAGATCATGTTAAAAACAACAAGAAAAAATCGCAACAGCTTAACTCAGCTCTAGCTGCAATGTCTGAAATGCAAAAACTAAATGAAAAGAATATTCCTGTATCAATAAATATTAATAATACAGTATTTAATACTGAAAAAAATAAAAACAAAAAAATTCTTCATATTGACATAATAGATATAGAAACTAAAGAATTAATTGAATTTATAAAAACTGCTTTAAAAATAAAAGACTTTAAAATTAAAGAATTTAGAACAAAAAAGCTCTATTTATGAATTCATTAGAAGACTTTTCAAGAGTTAAAACATATCTAGTTAAAACAAATTCAAATTTTTTCACATTTGCTCCAAAAGCATTAAAAACAAAGACATATTTGCTAAAGGGTTTAGACCCTAATATTTATAAAAACAGAAGACATTTTAAATGATCTAAGCCAGTATCAAACTGAAAACTTAAAATTTGTTAAAGTTAGTCAATTTACAACAAAAAATTCCATTAAGAAAGGGTACAATTTGTCTTTCTTTTTAGTACAAATTACTCCAGAAAGTAATGTTAGTCAGTTAAAAAATATTAAAACACTTTTTACCGTATGATAAAATGGGAACAAGTCAAAACGGGGAAGAGATTTGCCAGTGCTGAAATTGTCAAGGCTTTTCCACAGCGCGGCAAACTGTTACTTACCTTCAAGATGTGTTAAATGCAATAGTGATTATAAAAGAGGTGAATGTAAACTAACTAATGTTGCCGAAGAAGAAAAAGAAAAATTGTATTGCGTACTTTGCAACAAATATATAAAGGATATGAGAAATACAAGCAACTGTAGCAAAAACTTAGAATTAAGCAAAGATCACTGATAGATAATAAAAATAATGCTACTAATGTAAATTCTTTTTATAGCCCAGAAACAAAACTCGTTTCTAATGTGCTAAAAGTAAACAATAATAATATGAATTCGAATTCGGATAATAACACCTTTATATTAGAATTAAAAAATATGATGATAAGTATAAATAATCAAATGGTAAATCTCCAAAAAACATTAAACCTACAGGCATCACGTAAAGATGCTATTTTTTCCATGGTAAGAGTGTAAAAAATGGCTAATAATTCAGTCTTGCTAAAAAGTCTCAAAATCATACATATTAATGTGAATTCATTAATATCGATAAGTAGAAGATTTGACCTTCAGAAATTTTTAGAAGAACACAATCCTGATATTGTACTTTTAAATGAAACAAAAGTCAATCCGAGACATAAACTTAAAATGGTTAATTATGATATGATAAGAAAAGACAGATCAGGGGCAATAAGAGGAGGAGGTACAGTCATTTTGATCAAAAGCAACATTAAGTACACTGTATATACAAACAATACAATTAATTCAATTCAGATTTTAGAAAGTTGTATAGTGGGTATACCTATGGCTGAAAATAAAAATATGGTAATTATTTCGGCTTATTATCCTTCAGGAAATAACCACACAAATTTTAGTCCAGAATTTAGTAAACTTTTCAAAGCATTAGATGTACGTAATATCAACAATTACTACATATTAGCGGGACATTTAAATTGCCGTCATAAAGATTGTAGTAATTCCATTAATAATATTAAAGGAAAGAAATTGAAAGACGTAAATTATACGCTTCTGAAACACCTTCATAATCTAGATCAAATTCTAAAATAGACGTATGTATTGCTGATTGTAGGTTACACATATTTACTAAAAACAACACGCTAAACTGTATAGAAACTTTAGACTATGACAGTGATCAACAAGCTTTGCAAATATGTGCGTATGTGAATAACAAATATGACTTTTTTTCTTTTATAGAGGAACCTCAGAATATAACATATGATTATAAGAGAACGGAGTGGAAAAAATTCAAGAATAAAATCATACAAAAACTGGATGATAATACACTTATTCAAAAAAAAAAAAAAAAAAAAAAAAACAAAATCTTTTAAACTCAGAAATAGATAATTGTATTGGAAAATTAAATAATTTAATTGTTAGTGCTATTGAAAAGGTAATTCCTAAGGCTAAGAAAGTCGACTACTTTAAGAAAACAAAAAGCCCGGTATTGTAAAAACTACATCAAGAAAAAAGTAAAATTTTAACAATTATTAAAAAACATAACAGACTAGAACTCACACTATCTGAAACTTCATTAAACTTACTACGATCTCAACTAAAACTAATTAAAAAACTGGTTAAAGAAAACATAATTAATATTTTAAACAAAAATATACAAAATAAACTAATCCAATTAGATCCAAAAGATTCCAAAAAAACTTTTAAAAAATTAAACCATTACATTTGGACATCATAAAAATTCCACAAAACCTTAAAAATCTAATTGATAATGTAGACATAGATACAAATGTTTTAGAAAAAGATTATTCCAATAATTATATAATATGTGAACAGACTAAAATGTTAGATGCTATTTGTTCTTGTATTCAATCAGACCATGCCCATGAAGAAATAGATAGAAATAATGGCATACATTTACAAGTAAATTACAAAATTAACAGATTTCTTTTAATGCAGAAAAAGGTCTAATAACTTAAGCCAATGGATATTTTATAACTAAAGACCAAATTTTCTTTATCTTTTCTAAGTTGAGAGCCAAATTATCATCAGGTAACGATGGTATACCAAATATTGTACTAAAAAACATACCTGAAATTTTAATTTTGGAGTATTGTTCTCTTTTTAATAATATGTTAAATAATTCGTATTTCCCCGATAAGTGGAAAAATGCAAAAGTGGTCCTTTTACCAAAAAAGGACAAAGATCTACGTGCATAAGTTTACTGCCTAATGTATAAATAAATTTTGTTATGAAAATGGAAAAGTAAATGAAAAACAATTTGGGTTTAAATATAAGCATTCGACAGTTAATGCAATACATTTTCTCACCTGTAATATTAATTGGAATTGAAACAAAAAATTATGCGCAGGAGCGTGTACAATAGATATAGAAAAAGCTTTTGACAGCATTTGTATTCCAGGGTTAATATATAAATTGATAGATCTTGAATTTCCTTTTTATATGACATTGCTTATTTATAATATGATAAGTAATAAATCTTTCAAGATATATTACCAAAATTACCAAAGTAGTAAATCGTTTAATATTGTTAATGGATTGCAACAAGGCACAGTAAACTCCCCTACACTATTTAATATTTTTATTTTGAATTTGATTAAAAAAATAGATAACGTTATAGCTTTTGCAGATGATATCATTATATATCATGCTGATGATACAATTGAAAAAATAAATTCAAAACTTCAAGAATATTTCAATGAAGTGAAGCAGTTTTCAGTTGATTGGTGCATTAAAATAAATATTAATAAACATGAAACAATTTTATTCAGACTGCCAGTTAATAAATGCAACAACAATATTAAAAGAAATTGGAAATCTTTGGAATTAAATAGCAGCTAAATAACGCCAATATACCAAACAAACAAATTGTTAGATATTTAGGAATTCAATTAGACAAATTCCTATATTATAATAATCATGTTATCGAAGCAATAAGTAAAGCATAAAAAGCTTTCTTTATATACAAAGCATTATTTTACTAAAAATACTTAAAGACTAAAATAAAAATAATTATGTATGTATCCAGGATGTCCGATATGGTTTAATATCTCACCTTCCTACATGGAAAAAATTAGGGTATTTGAAAGAAAATTCTTGAGAGCTTGCACAGGATTATTTAGATCACCGCAAAGTAACTATCTAAAATATATATCTAATAAAAAGTTATATAATACATCAAACATTATAAGAATAGACAATTTCATAATAAGTTTAATTAGAAATTATATTTTGAGATGTTTTTCATGTAATGAAAATAATTTGATAATGGCGCCTTATTATACAAATTTTAATTATATATCTAATGCTTTACAAAATGGCTTTGGCCCACCCGAGTTATTTTTGTTATTAGACAGGTTAAAAATAATTCAAGATAACAATAGTATTCCTATTTTCTATCATAATTATAGACGTGCCAATGACAAAGCAGTAGATTGCACTAATGTATCTAATTTATCAAATAGGTATGATAAAAGTATATCGAATAAAGACTCTTTTACATTACAAAGTAAAAATACCAAAAAGTTTTGGTGGATGTATGAATAGTAAAATATAAAATCTCCCTTTTTTATTTTTAGACTTTTATTTTTTTTATTTTTGCCATATACAAGTAATGTTTTTATTTACATTTTTCATTACATAATAAAAAAATATAATGTTGTATTTTTAATGTATATAAAAATGTATTATATTTGCAAAACAAAATTATTATATCCATAATACTCGGGAGCTCGTTTCTGGGACTTTGTATTTATGTAAATGTGTATTACTAGAATTTATTATAGTAAAAAAATATATATATTGTAAATAAATAAACACAAAAAAAAAAAAAAATAACTAGACACGGATATAGATATTTGTTGGAACTAAGAAATTATTTGTTTTAATATTTGTTTTTAATGTGAAACAGACACGGGCAAATGTCTACAAAATCTTGATCCATTTTGCAGCACGCTTGACTATTTCACTCAGCTTTCCTATTCGAAGAATCGAAGGTTAAAGGACTGCTTCAAATTGAATAGTATATACAAACCAGGTTGGTTATCGTAACCGCTAAAAACCTATTTAGCTTGACTACCTTTACCCCTAAAACGACAATGCCGAAATAATTGGAAATATCGCAAAAATACGGATACCGAAATGACTCAAAATACCGTAACAGCTAAAATACTGTTACTGAAATACATAAAACAAATTATGGAGATCAGGAAGCCTGGATAACGGTTATCGCAGTCACAGAAAACTTTTAAAAAACCATTCATCTCTGCAATATGATAAATTATTGAAAGGCCTTTAATAATACATTTTTTGTGCTTACAGTATGACTTTTTATTAAATTAATATGGCAGGATCTCGATTAATACTGGATCAATTTAGTTAATTTTTTTAGCACAAAAATACAGAAAAACATGTACGAATTTTCTGAAACTTGAAAAAAATATTTGTTACCGATCTATATAGGTCATATATACAATTATATATTTAAATAATAAAAATATGACAATAATGTTAATAAAATCTTGATATTTCGCGAATGAAAAAAGAAGTAATATTTTTTTAAATGCATATTTCAAGTGTATTTTGAAGTTAATTTTCTTATAACGAAAATTTTTATAGTAGTGTTGAAAAAAATCCGTGTTTTTAGAGGTGTTTTAAAAATGGGCCAGCTCACGTAAATGAAAACATTCAGACGTAATATTTTGAGAATCATACAAGACCATACTAGCTTTCACTTCTAGAGGGGTACATTTGCATCTTTTTGTTCGTAAGGCACTTAATGTAAGTATATATCCTTTACGCCTATGGTAAAGGTGATAATGAAAAATAATGGTTTTTAAGTTATAGTTATAAAGTTATGCGTAAAAATTGTTGAAGATAAAATTTAAAGGTTATCTCATAAAACTATGACGAACAAGATTTTATTTAACTACATATACTAGCTTTTAGATAAGTTCGGACAAGTGAGAATAATTAAAAATTTAACATTCTCAGAATTCGTGGAGCAATAAAAAACAATTTTGGGCCCAAAAACATTTCAGTAATACTGAACTTTAGTTTTTCAGACTAGGTTTAGGGATTATACATAACTGCATTACAAACACACACATATATACTTAGTAAAAATAAAACTAACGAATTTCTTTTAATTAAGTGTAATTTTTCCTAATTAAAAATGATATATATATATATATATATATATATATATATATCTATATATATAAACAAGTTGTGATTATTTTATAATCACAACTTCTAACTTTAATTTTGCATTTGCAGCGAAAGAAACTCTCTCAATAGCACTATATAATAAACTGATTTGAGTTTCGAAGTTTACACTTTCAAGGAATGAAAACCTTCGTTTGGTCGCATCAAAACTCCGAAAATTACATTTACAATATATCGGTCGGTAATGTCTGTGGTTTCATCCATGCTTTTCCATATAAATTTGTATTATAAAAACTATTTTATTTCATCACTTAACACACATACAGTTAACCCTCGATTTACGCAGCTTGTTGGGACCGGAGAAAGTGCGTGTAAATTAAAAACTTACGCGTTTAGAATAAATACGAGGCTATACATTGGGACTAGAATTTCAATATATCGCGTAAATTCAAGCACTAAATAAATGAAAAATATTAGTTTGGGACCTAAAATCGCGTTAAATTAACACACATGAAATTATTTATTTTTTATATTGACTATAATGATTTTCTATATTTCAACATATAGGTCCTTATAGTATCGATTTTCTTACCATCATTTATCAATTGATTTAAAATGTGATGGAAATAATTAAGTGGCTCTAAAATTACCTTATGAAGGTTCTCCTTGAATTAATCAATTTCGTGAAAGTGATAAACCAAAATTGCTTTTGCGGGATTTAGGTTGTTGCAAGCAACCACAATTTTTTTAACATTTTCTTCAATCATATTATTTTTATTTTGTTTATATACTATTTTTCTGATCTGGTTATATATTAAAATAATAATATATTTACATCCTTAAAATATTTTCTTAAAAAAATATATTTTTTCAATAAACATTTTTGCACATGATTCAGTACACAGTGCTGTGTTTCGTTCAGTTCAAGATTTTTCATTATTGTTTAAACGCGTTGTATCAAGTTCGCGTTAAATAATAACGCGTATTTCAAGAAATTATCACTATTATTGAATCGTGTTATAAAGAAGTCGCGTAAATGAAATATCGCGTAAATGAAGTATAGCGTAAATCGAGGGTGGACTGTAATTGTTTCCGAGCGTAGATTCATATGGAATACTTTCATTTCTGGAGGTTTTAGGAAATTCAATAAAATCGGATTTGATATATATTTTTTTCAAAAACAAAAAGGCTTTACATAAGTTCAAGTTGAAATTATTTGTTGCGCATGAATAGTTAACAATGATTTTGAGGCTTTGTGCTTACATTTCGATTTAAATTCTTGATGTTTTGTGTATTTACATACGTGTAGATGTAAAAGAAACTTCTTTTCGTAATTGACTGACTTATTGCAAATACATATTTATTTAAAACGCAAGTTTTCTGCTTTCTTACTTTAGGCATTTTAGTCTAAAGAATATTTATTCAATAAACTTTTCTTTATAATTTAATAAAACTTTCTTACAAAATTTAACTAAATAAAGATTTTCATAAAAAAACTAATTATTATCTATTCAAAAAAATTTAATACATTAAAATAACTTTTTATTACAATTTCTCTTTTCCAAATGTTCGTTTACTTTTTTAAATCGCTTTTCATCCGCTGGCTGAGTTCAAAGTTGATGCAATACTTTTGTTTTGCAAAAAAAAAAAAAAAAAAAAAAAAGAAAAAAAATGAAAAATATATAAATTAATATGCATTATTATGAAAAATATGACAAAAATGCATTTTTCATTAAATATGCAAAAATATATATTAACAAATTAATGCCATTTTTTATTAAAATTTATGATTCGGATATATTAAGGTAGTTTTTATAAGTCTGCCCCATGCCTATTACAAATGGTATATATGTACTAAGTATTTTACAATACTGATGCTTAGGTAGGTATTGAGGGCAACGATATTTGAATACCGATATTTTTTAAATAAAAATTTTGGTATCGATTAGGGTAACCAATTTTAAACGGTATTTCATATTTATAACGGTATAGGTTTCCAAAGGATATCAATTTTGTCAAATTCTAAAATAAGTAATATTATAAAAAAACATTCATCCCATTGTGCTCGTTTCCCTTTGTTTGTATAGGCATTCATATACTCAATATACTTCGTCAACTGATTGGCTGCTGTCTTACAGTTGCCAATGAAGAAAAAAACTTTTTAATTAAACCGGTATTTTTGAAGAAGATTTTAGATGTGTTGCTTTCTTTCGATAAAACGCTAATTATTATTAAGTGGGTTAAAGAAATATTATACGAAAAACCCACCCTTATCTTCTAAAACAAAATAAGTGTGTCATTGCGCCGACGCTAATTTTATATTACCCATGTCAACCCAAGTTGAATGATAAAACCGTCCCATCCTTTGCGAAACACTACTAGTCCTTTTGTCCGTTTCATTAACAATTTCAGTTATTGTTTACCGTTACCAGATTACGTGTCGTATCGTCATGTTAAGTGTACTTAACAATTATAGCACTCTCGAATAATATTAATTTAAATAACGCTTAAAAAAATAATAATACGAAAAATAAATTATAAATATTTATGTGTATAAGCACATATATTTCAGTGATAATTATAAATATATATTTAATCGAAAAATTTGCTATTTTGATCGGAGTTATATCATTATAAACAATAGTTCTGAATTTAAAATCGATAACGTATTTACTTATTTCACCAACAATCATACTAAATATCGTATTGAAATTAATAGCGAGAAAGTTAAATCAAAAACGTAGAACACTGTTTTATAACGTTTTTAAATTAAAACCTCGTTTCCAAAGGAAATTTTAAATAATGTAAGATTTAAAAAATTTATTTTTTATTAAATAAATAAATATATATTTATATATATATATATATATATATATATATATAGAATATGAACTTTGGCTTTGGAATTATCGAGAAATTAATATACGTGGAAGACCAATTTTATGTCTATACTTTTAATAAATAGTGGTCCTGTTCGCAAAAAGTTTGAACAGCATGTTCTACTATTACAACGGGGAGCATTTGTTACTTTTTTGTTTAAAGTGCTGTCTTATAACCATAAACGATATCTGTAAAATTTGGTACTAACGAACTAAGATATGTTGGCTTTAATTTAAATCCTTTTGATCTTCACTATAGCCTTACGCGCCTATGATGTTTTTTCACACTTTAAATGAATTTATTGAAACACCTGTTGTCAATTTTTGTTCATCACGTCCAGTCTATACTAGATAAAATTTTATCAAGACAAACATCATAATTTTATCAGGATAAAAACTTGCCTAGCATGCATTGAATTTGTTAGTATTAATGCAGCATCAAGACAAAGTTTGCAGAGTTCGAGTGCTGACAACTTTGTCTTGTCGATACATGATCAAAGACGCCATTTTGGTTGTTATTACTTCTTATATAGTTTATTATGATATACGTCTTCTAATTGATACTTAAATATAAAAAGTTATCTGTAATAGAAGAAGGTCTACCATCAGTATTTAATATTTGTTATAGTGGGAGTAATTATGATTTCTTTATTTTTTATTTTCGTTTCCCAGTAAACGATACTGGTAGACTAAATTTTTATAAAAAGTATTTTGAATAATTCTAATTTTAATTTTATTTTTTAATTTTAAATTCTTTTTATTAGTAAACAGACAGAAATACATATATATATATACATAAATGTTTTCCTAAGTACATTTCAGACATTAAAAATGCACTTAGTCCATAAAATGCACTATTATTTGAGCCATTTGTATTAAAAGTGCTTTAAGTCCATTTCCATGAAGTTATGCATTAAAGTAATACAATAAAAAAATATAAAGATAAAAAAATTAAAATTTTTAAGTTACCATAATGATTGAATGAATGTAATTTTTGTACTTATATAGAGTGCGATTATGTACTTCAATCCTTCTACTGCTGGCTGCTCGTTATATGAAATCATTGCTTTATTTATTTCACTATAACTTTGTCAAAATCCATGTTACAAGGACTTTCACAATTGTTAATAACAAGTGTGAAGATATTAAAGAAAATTTTAATGGAAACAAAAATGGAATCAATTCTACATGCTTAGAAAAAAATTAAAATAGAATTTATATAAGTTTTTTAATTTCACCTCTTACTTGCAAATAAAAAAATATCGGAAAATGAACATTTTACAACATAAACGCTGAGCTAATTATTTATTCGCAAATTGCTAAATCACAAATTACATTAGCGAGTGGTTAGCAGCAGTGTCTGCTGTCACAATCAGGTAATAATTTGGAATGCTTTATTTATTATGGAAACTATTACGTCGTCCTTATGTCGACTTCCTTATCAATAAGCATTCAGAGTGTATATACTTTTTGGAGTTGTAGAAATTACAAATTAAATGACAAACATATATATAGCTTTTACTACCGTGGTGAAAGTATAAAAAGGTAAAAAAAAATTAATGCCCAAAATGGCCAGAAAAAAGTTAATATATCTTTTTATTTAAAAACTTATTTTTCCTTGTTCTCTCTTTTTTCTTTTTAATGTCTTTTAAAGTTATTGTAATAAATTTATAAATAAAACATAGAACGACCGCTAGCAAAATGATCTAATGAAAAATTTTACAAAATTAGCCCATACAAATTTGGGTCATATTTTATATTGTTAACACGAAATTATTAAGTCGTTAGTATTAATAAGAGTTATGAAAAATATTTTCCCTCCTGTACATGATATATATGGCAACTGAATGTTGTAAAAATCATTCTATCCTTATGTCGAACACAAGGCCTAAATCCTTATGTCAGATTGGTCAAGAGGTCTAAATGTTGTTCCCGTTTTCGTCCAAAATTTTCAACCTTCTTGTTTTCCTCACAGCTAAATCAAAAAAATTCATTGGATTGAAAAATATTATACAAAATCCTAATTATTTGTTTTTATTTATTTTCTTTCTATTTCCAATTGGGGTTTTGTGTTCTGAGATAACATTAAAATAAAACAATTATTTTAATATTGTTTATCGGATCAGAGTTAAAATTATTTCTCCATCCAGGCTTCCATTTCTCATTTCAAAATTTGGTCCCATTTGGATTATCTTTGTGAGCATATACATGACAACAATCATATACTTTTTATCGTCCCATTATTACAAAAGTACGCTATGTATTTTGCTTGGTGTTTTTATTAAATGTATTGAAAGTGGATTTACATACATGGCGGATCAGAAGAACTGTGAATCTTTTATAGTTTGTTATATTTTTTTATTAAACCTTTAACGCTGCATTCAGCCACCATAAATTTAAATAAAAGTAACAAAATTCCTCTAACTACAAAAATTGAAAAATAAGAATAAAACATTACATTAGTGTTTGTAAAATTCGTGGATAATTAACGACAACCAGAAGAAAAAAAAAACGAGGGAAAGTCTATGAGATTGAAAAACTTTGGCTCGGTTAGAATATCTTTCCTTTCTATGGGATATTAAAATTCCTCGATCGCTACCAGTAATTATATTTGTTTTTTTGTGAACTTATTTAATGGCACGAAAAAATTGATTTTTTTTTTATAAAGTATATGACCCGGTGTAGGATATCAAATTTTTTTATAGAAAATTTTTCCAATATTTATTCGAATGTATGATATTTCTTTTTCTCAACTCATTCAGAATATAAGAGGATTTTCTATATAGTTTAAACATGCTCTTGAGTGTTTTTCAGTCCTCCCTTATTAGTTACATACTTTAGTACAGTGGTCGTTGCTCTTAAAATTCACATTTTGTACTTGTATATGTTCTGTATAACTCTCCCGCTCTTATATGTTATACAAGGAAAAATTTTTTAAATTTATAATTTAATAGTATGCTTTGAAAAAAGAAAAAACATCGATGTCTCTTAAATAAATTATTTAAAAAAAGTATTAAAAATATATCAAATTTATTAAATAATCATTCTCCCATATCGCAATGTAAATTTCTTTTAGTGTTTTTGAAAAATAATGTGATTGCACAAAACTACAGTTTGAAAGCTCAATCGAAACTGATTGATTTTGCTAATCTGTATGAGCATGTAGACATAAAAAAACTAAGAGAGCATTTGCACGTGTGAGCTATTTTTCAGGTCCTTATTTTATTATAAATTTCGATCTCTTATAATGTTGTACAACAACCGCATTTTCAATCCAAGTTTTTGTCCAAGTAAAGGTCTTGACGATACTTGCCAAGACAGATTTAACAAGGTAAAATGTAAAATGATATAATAATTTGTTTGAACGTAAAAACTCCATATTTAAGAAAATTGTGTAAAAAATCCTCTTCGAACTGCTGTTACCTTGTTAAATCTGCCTTGATACTTACACATTGATAATTTATTGTCTTCTACTTTGCAGTAACGTTCTCTTGGAACATTTTGTGTTCTTGATCTTTTGTGTATTGATCTTTTGTAAATTTGTAATTTAAAGAGAGGCTTTCGATTAAATAACAGAGATGTTGAAATCGAAAGATATTTCATATAACCAGAAGCTTAAATTATCTAAACTAAAAGTAATGTTACAAAGAAAAATATCAGAGAACTGTTTGTACAGAAACAATTAAAAATAATTGAGAGAATAGCATGAACATGAGTGAAAAATTCATACACAATTTTAGATTATTAACATTTTTTATTAAAACTATTTAATTTATTCATTAACCGCTCGAATTTTGTTTAATTTCGATGACGAATTTAAATTACACAAATTTATTACTGCATCATAGTCCATTGTGTGAATATATTTTTCAAAATAAAGTGTTTGAACAAAAAGTAAATAACTTCAGAAAATTTTATTTAATTTTTACAGAAAAAATATAAACCACCAAGGTTGTCAAATATTTTTTTGAGCCTCTGTCGCCATATTTCTGATTAACAGAAATCGCCAAATTTAAATTTTATTTGGTTTTCTTTTTTTTAAACAAATATTGAAAAAATAAACTAAAATATTAAAAGTGCTATACAATTTTTAGTACTTAAAATTTCGTATAATTTATAAATGTAAATTCAGCCAGCGATAATTGCAGTAGCTAATAATAATTGAATAAAAAGAAATACAACTTAAATACACTTTTCTGTCATATTGATCCATTTTAGGTCAACAACTTTTAACATTTTTTGAAATTTATTATATTTTTTAAAGGAATACAATTGGGAATATCCATGTAATATGCCTATAAAATGTCTCTTACAATATTTAAGTTGTGCCAATTTTTAAATTTGATCTTTGGAACAATATAAAATTTAATCCATATCATCGCAAAATTGTACTGACTTTAAAAGTTTGCAAGACGATAAGCCACAACTTTGAATGTTTCATAACAAACATATGAATTGATAGCATCACGAATGAAACAAAATATTACTAACTGAAGTCGCAAAAATTACTATTTATCAAGAAAGATTTTTATTTTAGGGATATATTTTGCCAGGATGAAAATCCTACTTGCTTTGGGAGCATTATGGAAGTTTCTGGGATCCTAATATTATGTCAGAATATTGTTTGACATTGATGCATCTGTATGTATTTAGAAAAACATAATTGAAAACTCTTCAAACCAATTTTTTGGAACTTAATAATGAATCTAATACAGAAAAAAAAAAAAAATAAAAATGGAAATTTAATTAGGTTTTTAGTTAAATAAACTATAATTTTGATTGGAATTTTGTTTAAAATTAACTATAGTATTATTTGAGTCGATTAAAAAATTAACTGAAGCGTACAATAAAATTTTTTAGTTATTACATGAATTAATAAATAAAAATATATTTTTATCAAATAATGATAAGTGAAATGTACATAATGTAATGAATTATTTATTATACTGCATGTGATGTAAGTCATCTCTTGAATAGTATTAATGTCGGCAGATCCTGGAAAACGTATCTTTAGACAGTAACGATCCTCTCTTCTGTATAGTCCAATATATGAGAGACTATTTTTAAAACCTACATCATAAAAGATAGACTAAACGACTGTCCTCAACAATAATTAAAGCGTATTTACCTTTAATATAAAAATATTATTAAAAACAATGACTGGATACTTTATGCAGCTTTGGCGCAATCTTTATCTTGATTTTAACTTTTAGCATAAATGACGCCTACTTCTAAAGTAACACTCAATCTCATTAACCATTAAAAATTTATACTTGCAGAATAACTTACATAATTCTAAAACCAATAAAATCTTCATCTACAATTTGGACTGTAAAATTCGGTTCAAAAAATAATATAAATCCCAAGAAAGAACGTTTATTTTGTCCCTGTGTGAAATGATACAGGTTGTTAGTAAATTTTTGACTATAATGAGGTGATTAACCCTTCACTAGCTCATAGGGCTAGTGGAACTTTTGACAAATGTATAGAAATTTTCGATGTTTTAAAATTATAGAACATTTTTCTAAAATATAAAATATTTAGAAAATTTACATTTTGTTTCAAGATTACAAACACAGTCATTCATTATTAAATGTCTATTAGAACATAAAATATTACCAATGAAGAGTTTTACTTTCTGAAAGGATTATTATTCTTTTTTTTTTTTTATTTGTCAATATTTTACAAAGCTTTCATTTCACACAGCATAAATAAAAATGTTTCTCACCATAATAAAAATATTTTTTACCATAGAACTTTTCTACTGTTTCACAGAAGCTCTTTGTATATTTTTTAAAATATATTTCTTTCTTATTTGATTTTTTTAGAGCTGTCAGTTTTTATAAATCAAAAATTATAATCTATTCAAAAGTTTATCAAAACAGTTATTATGATTAGAATTTGTAATAAAAATATTTCAAAAATTAATTTAAAAAATTTATCGAATATATTTTTCTGTGAAAATTTTAAAACATTTTTCTTTTTTTAACATAAATTAACCATAAACAAAAAACTAAATTTTATGGAAAAGCTTTCACTGGATTTGGGTTAGCGTACCAAAAAAAAAAATCCAATAAAAAAAGACAAAATAGAGAGAGAGAGAGAGAGAGAAATGACAGTTTATAAACTGAGTATTTACAAATTTTACAGTACTTTTTTTTGCTTGTAAAGTCCATCACCAGTGTTGCCAGAACACTGTTGATGATAAGTGACTCTTCAAAAAGAACAATGATAAAATTTGTACAAATGATATAACTTGAATTATATTATAACAATAAAAATGTTCGTTATTTATGCTTGTAATCTTTTAAATTCGTTTGCGCCCAAACAAAATGGTGTTACTACTGTCTTTAAAACTATCAATCAATTCAGAAATACTTTCCGTCTTCGTCTGTCCATTCATGTGAACCTAAGTATCATACTTAGTGCTGTAATTTAGAGACAATTTGCTGCAATTTTAGCTCAACACAATTTTCGGACTACAGCTCAATTATATTACAGGATATTATGTCTTATTAAAATTTTTGTATAAAGTATTTTTACTATATTTTATTTTTAACAAAATATACGTATGCCATTACGATACTATTATTTGTAATTAAAATGTATTTCTTTCCTTTAAAAATGAGATGAATTTATGATGTTTTAATTTTTTACCGAGGTTTTGAAATTGGCATGTTTACTCTTTAAGGAATAACGATTTTATAATACTTAAATTTTAATCATCTTATAATTTAGGTTTATCTTTAGCTATTTTCGATAAATGTGTATGCGCAGTTAAAAGGTCAACACATATAAATACAAAATTTCTATTTGATTTGTCCGTTGATATAAATTGAAATAATGGGAAATTATTTATATTTGTTCAATAATTTAAATTAATAAGGTATTTCTGTAATTTTTGAAATTTTTGAAACATTTTGAATTGTGCAATTTTACATATCTAAAAGTAATATTTGTGGGAGTTCCTTATAAACGTAGTTTTTTATATAAATTTTTTTTCTCGAGACCATAACAATGTGTTCATTACAACAAAAGTTCACATTAACCCTGTTCGTTATAAACGTAGTTATTTTTATGGAAAACTTCGATAAAATCAGTGGGACTAAAGGAAAGTGTTCGATACAGCTATAGTTCGTTATAACCGTATTCGACTGTACATATGAATATATAGGAAGCGGTTACAGGTATCGAAATAATTGATTAATATTTTTTACGTGTTTAATTGAGCGTTCAAAAACGCAAAGTTTAAGCAAATTTATATAATTTACATTAAGATGAAAAATTATATTGTTAAAAACTTTTTTCACAAAAAAAAGGTCGTGTGACTAAATTTAACGGTAGGTTAACGCAAATGTTTGTTTATATTTTTAAAACTTATTGTTTTATTCTTCAAAAAAGTTCCAAAATAATAATCGAAAGCTAAATTTTTCTTTAAAATTTATGAATTTCTATCATTGCAAAAAAATAGCAATGTTTTCGGTTTAACCCATTGAGGTAATTCAAAATTCGGCTTACTACAGAAAAAAAAACGTATTTCGATATTTTTTAAATTTAGTTTCCGGTAGTTTTATTCCAATCACACCTTCCTTAAAGAATTAAATTATCTATGATGGTAATTATCAAATTTATAATACTTTTAGAATAGCAATATATAATTTAGAATTTCTTTTAATGATTTTTTTAGATCTTATAAGTGTATTTGTGTAAACAACTAATTCATCTAAAAGTTAAAGGTACGCCTTTTCCATATTAAGCATCAATATCTAGGTGTAATACTATTTTCATAATTAATATTCGATGCATTACCTCACATCTGTCTAGAACATTTTTGTTCAGAAATTAAAAGATTTATCTTGTTAGAATTAAATGTATTTATCCATAACTAAATTATATTCCCAAATGAATATATATTTTATAAAATGTTAAGGTTAAATTATGATGGAGTTTTAAAGTACTAATGAAATAATTTTTAACGTCTTTTAATTCAGCCCCACTGTTTCAGCATTGTTTAATCTGATATAAAATATCAGATTTTAGCAATAGAATTTTGATAGTTTTATGGTACCAAATGATATAAAAATGTACCAAAAAAAATTACAATTATACAAGTACAATTGCCATCCTAGATTTCAATTGCTTGTAAGAATGTTACAGTTACTACAATAGAAAAAACTAATTCCGTTGATATGCGTATTTCATTCAATATAATTATTACTTAACTATTTTTTTAAACCTACTAAAAAATATTAAAGTTTTTGAATACGCTAACGTGACAGTTTAAAAAGTACACTTTTATGCGCTTCGAAATAAACCTTACTACGATACAATTACGATACCAATAAGTTAGCAACTGTAAGGGAGAAAAGTAAATAACATATACGTGATACTATTGTTTACTATAAATAAAATATTCGCTTCTTTTTCAGCATAGAAAAGCGGATATTTTATATTAAAAATGTATTGCTTCCAAACATGGAAGTCACCATACGTAGTTCGCGCCATTCGCAAAGGAATGTGGAAGCGCTATTTTACTTTCCTCCCTTCCAAACTTGCTTCGTTTGTAGGTTAATTTTTTACTGGGAATTTACAGAATTAATTTCAAGCCAACATAAAACTATATTTATAAAATATAACAAGAAATTAGACTTCATGAATATGAATCAATTAAAACATTATTCATAAAATTCAATTCAAATATGTAAGCATATGTAAGCATTTCTTCCTACGCTTTTTTCAATAACTTTTCAGTAGAGCGAAAAACAATACATTTTTTATATAAGTCATATAATATTACATATTAATAGATAAAAATTTAAAATTGACGATCAATAATGCTTTCCAAAAAAAAATAATGGAAACAGAAATTTGTTATCTTTTCTTAGCGCATAATTATGTATATTTTCAATATCCACTTGTATGAAAAAAATTGGGAAAAAAGTCATGTTATTTATTAAACAATGTTCAACATTATGATTTTTTTTGTTGCTACTTCAAAGCTTTTGCTTATATTCCGTGTTAACGAAATTTTTCGTTCAAGGTTTTGGGCAGAAGAGGTGTTTATATGAAGGAATTTGGTGGAAATCTAATAGAAAATGCGTCACATATACTGAAAAAGCTGGACCAATATTTTTTCAAATTATGAAATTTTAAATAGTTGTAAATATTGTAAAAAATATATATATTTTTTTAGGAATCTGAAATTTTTAAGCGATAATAAAACATTTGTTAGTGTAATTTTATTATAATTGATACAACTATCCTTTAAACAAAATATTTTTATTGAAAATTGTGTTTTAATCGTCTGTAAAATTTAAGTTCAAATTTACATTTCAATTCACAAACAATATTTTGACTCAGAAATAGTAATAACCAGGGCTGTTATTTCATGAATCGAAAATTTGTGCTTATAACATGTATCATAAAATTAAAAATATGCATTAATTAAAAAATATGAAATATGAAAAATATGCATTAATTAAAAACTAAAAATATGAAGTTCAAATACATATATATATTACATATAAAACAACTTGTAATCAAAAAAGTACGCTAAAACTTGTAAACTCCTATAGAGTATTTACCGAGATATATGCAATTTAATGAATAACAAGTATATTTTTAATTTTGTTATAAAATTTGAATAGAAAAATATATTTTTTTAATTATTGAAAATTTTCCTTTTATTGTTCATTGTTTATATTGCTTTACTTTGCGCAACCTTGTCATCGTACTGTACAGCGTTGTCAAAAAAGGCATTTAAAGTGCAATTATTATTTTTCGGCTTTTGCACTTTTTTGTGAAAAATAATGCTAAATGCTTTTTAGCTCTTTTTTGTACTTTTTGTAAATTCAATGTTTTTTTGCATTAAAAGAGAATTTTTAAAATTTGTCATTAGTTTTTGCACTTTTTTATTTATGGATATATGGAGTACGGAATAGCCAAAAATATCTGATCTTATTTTGTCTATATGATAATTTTCCAAATATAAAACGATTTTAAATGTTTTCTGAGTTTTATTAGATAAGACAAAAGGTACTTACTGTATTACATTATGTCGTATTGTTTAAAAGGTATTTGTTTTTAAAAAATTGAATTGTTCATTTTTAGACTTAACTTCTTTGTGTTTGTGACCTATAACTTTTTTAATAAATAGCCTCAAGATTAGGGTGATCGACTCGACTTTCAAATCGGCTTAAGAATCGGTTTTTTCGTTTAATTGCTTGCGGCGTTTTAAAAATATTAATTTTTTGAATGCCGAATAGGCCGGTTTTTCTAACTACAAAAACCGGTTTTCAAAATATCATTTTATTTCAAAAAAAATTTTTTTTAGAAAGCATTATTGATCGTCAATTTAAAATTTTTCTATTTTGAAATATGTATCTGAATTAGTTCTGGTTATCAAAAAGATTAATATGTAATATTATACGACTCATATAAAAAATTTATTATTTTTTCGCTCTACTGAAAAGTTATTGAAAAACGCATAGGAATTTTCTTCTGCGCGCCGGCGAAGAAAAAATGAAAATTGAAATAAGTTTATACAAGCGTTCATAGATCTATTTCATTTGAAAAAAATATGAGCAGTTTTCATATTTACGAAATTATTTTTAAACTTGTGATTAAATAAGCATGCGAATTCCAGACAACGCTGCAATATATTAATACAAAATTTATATATACAAAAGGTGGTTTAGTTTCATTAGAAACTTGGTATAGCGCATTTAAATAATATTGACACACCTTGAATTGCGCGAAATTTTGTACTGTCTTCAAAGGAATTTATTGAAAAATATATTAATTATTTTTAGTATTTCAAAAATGGCTGCATAACAAAATAATGTAATTCATAAGCGAAATGCTATATAATGGCTCGAAAAAAAAAAAAATCAATATTTTGGATCTTTTAAATTAGAGAGAAACATATATAACAAAATTCTAAAATTTAAATGAATCTAACTACAGTAAGAATAATCTAAAAAATATATAATACTAATACGTTGTGTCATCAATCCGAAACAATTTAGTAGAACAAAATTTACAGTTCAGATATAATTCCAATAGAACAAAATAAAAGAAGCAAGAAAGACATAGTCGGTCAAGCCTGACCATAAGATACTCCACGAATACAGAATATTACGTTAATATAAACATTTATATGAATTTATGCACTTTAGGGAGACTCCCGAAAGTGGACTTATATGGGAGCTAAGCTAAATTATGGAGCGATCCTCATAAAATTTGTCGCTGTGATTTCTACTTATATAAAACTTATTTGTGTCGAGTATAAACTTGATACTAACATTCGTATGGGATTTATGCACGTTAAAGTGATTTTCGGAAGAGGGTTTTATTTAGGAGCTATGGTCAATTATGAGCCGATCTTCATGAAATTTGGCAAAACTATTGATACTTATACAAAACTTCCTTGCACCGAATTTCATTAAAATATTGCTACATTTAAGGCATTTATGATCGTTAAACCCCTATTCCGAGAGGATATTTGTATAGGGGCTTGGTGAAATAATGGACCGATCATAACCAATTAGGCTTCGGCCATGTGTCATGAAAGTCCTACGTGCGAAATTTCATTGAATTATCTTCAAAATTTCGACCTGTACTTTGTGCACAAGGTGTACATGGACAGCCAGCCGTCCAGCCAGACGGACATCGTTAGATCGACTCAAAAAGTGATTATGAGTTGATTGGTATACTTTAATGCGGGTATTGAAAGATTTCTTCTGTGCGTTATAAACATCAGCACAAACGCATAACACCCCAACAACCTATGGTGGTGTGGGGTATAAATTTCGAATATGATTAAACAAAAAGCTTTAAAAAATTGTGATTGCATGGAGCAACCTGAAGGCGAATCCTGCAAAAGCAAAATTTTGGCTAGCACTAGCATTTTCACGAAATTTATTGATTAAATGAGAATCTTCATCGGGAGACTGGTTTAGTGTTAGAAAAATGCTTAATATAAAAATTATATGATTAATTTTTTTAATGAACATGAGATACATATATTTTTTTATTCATTAATTTTATTTCCAATCCATCCGGAGACGATAAATAATAACATTCATTGCAGAACTCCTATGTGAATAAAAATAATATTGATTCATACATACATACATACATATATTCATATAAAATAAAGCCCATTAAAACATTTTTTTTGTTTTGTCTTAAATTCAACATGAAATATTATATTAAAAAATTTATTTGTTTTAATTTAACGGAATTTTTACATTACATTTTAATGTTTCAATTTACGCTATATTGCAAAATGCTGGTCACAAAATGAACCAATTTAAATCAAGGGTTACCTGTACATATATATATATATTCAATACATTTTCGGCACGCGTTCCCTTATTATCTCCAAATTTTAAGTTAATATATTTTTGATATTAAAAACCAGAATAAGATTTATTTAAGTTAAAAGTGTAATTTAAAAAAATTCTCATATGGAGAAGAGATAGTTCAATGTGTTGGAAATGGAAATGTGGTAAAAATTCATTCAATGTTCCGAAAAGTAATTCTATTTAGTGAAGCAGAATTTTATATTTTGGTTTGTATTTAAAAAAATAGAAAAGTTTTTTTTTTTGGCGACAGTAATACAATAATTTCGCAGTTTAAAAATTGTATATCAAATCTGTTCTTTAAGGATTTACATTGGTTAAATAACATAATTTTTTCAATGAGGATCAACCTAAATGTTTAGGAACTAAAATCATTATTATAATCGCGAATTTTTCTAATAATAATAATAATAATAATAATAACATAAAAAAATCCACCCCAACGCTTCGGCTGGAACCACGCTTAATATACACAACAAACCTTACAATATTATCTCAAATGAGAACGATTTAAAAGTAAAAGGCTTTAAGTATTGACGTTTGGAAATAAATTTAATATAATATGATTATCAACAATAAAATCTGTTTCGTCAAACATTTTTCTGAAGATTTGTAAAAAGTTTTATATCATATGAAAATGACGTAAGTTTTCTCAATCATTGTTTGCTGGGAATGTATATATTTTACATACATTCAAATGAAGGGTGTTTGTGTTAAATGTTGTATCTTTTTAGCACTCTAAAATCAAGTGGGCCAACAGCAAAAACAACAACATGTTTTGTCTATTAACTTTTGGAATAAGTAATTATTTGTTTAACAAATTAAAAGGTGTATTCATTAAACGCTCTTATTTGCTATACCATTATTACACCAGCTTAAGTTAATAGCCGAACATTTTCAATTAATTAAAAATTTATTAATTTCATTTTGAAATACTTGCGGAATACGTTAACATGATATTATCGCGTAGAAAAACAAATAGTAAGTCAGACAGTAACCCACCCAATAATGTGTACACGCGCGGATCCACTGGAGGGGGGTGGAAGGAATTTACTCCCCCCTACCAAAGTAAATTTTTCAACTAAGAAAAATTAAATACTAAGAAAAATTTACAATAGGAAAAGCAAAAAAGAAATAAAAATTATTTTCGAAAAAAGTTAGTTTGTCAAAAATAGAAAAAGGAATGATGAATTTATCTTCGACATTGTCTATCCAAAACTTCCACCTTCTTTCAAAAATTTTTAAGTAAATCAATAGTTTATTAAAATTGTTTAATAAAAAATGTAGGCAAATGCACATTTTTAAGGATTTTTATTTCACTTTTTTTTTAAATAAGTACATAATATATTTATGAATTTTTGTAAAATGTTAAATTCTTCTAATAGTAAATAATTTTTAAATTCCATTTATTTTTCCTGGGTTTCCGAAATTCCAAATTTTCAAAATTCGTTAAATTTAAGCTTAAATTTTATGGACCATACGATTAAAAATGAATCTTTCGATAAAAAATAATTTGTCTAAGTACTAGTTTTATCAGTCAATGAAAAATATTTTTTATTTTATAAATCAAAATCTATCGAATACTTTTTACAAAATGCGTTTAAGTAAAAACTCAAGAAAAGTTTTCCCCAAATTTTTTCATACAAAATATGATGTTTATCCTAAATATTTGAGACAATTTTGTTTTGGAAGCTAAATAAAAATATTTACACATAAATGATCAAGGATAAATGTCTAAAAATGATAATTTTTCAAGTAAAATTTTAAGAAAAATGTTAATTGAAAATATGCATAATTTTATAGCTAAAAATCATTAAAAATTTAGAATTATGGATAAATTCTGTTATTGCTTTGTTAATTTCTTCTTTTTAAGATTTTTGGAAAGTAGAAAGATCAATCTTGTTATCCATATACATTTGTATATATTTTGGTCAAATATTGAAAGGAAATTCTTAAACATTTAAAAAAAGTTTCTCAAGTTCTATTGCAATTTATTGTTACGTTTTTACCTTTTAAAAACTGTGGTTTATTTTCTTTTAAATAAACCGGTACTTTGATTGCAAATAAAAGCAGTTTAGTAGTTTTAAATTTGTATCGACTCTTTATTTTATTTAAAATGTACAACCAAAACATTTTAAATAGTCACTTGTGTTCCAATAACACACATACACTTAAATTACGCACTTTAAACAGCACACTTTAATAATGCACAAGAATATACAGCCAAGGTAGTTAATTTGTCTTTACTTAACGATGCTTCCCATTAGACTGACTGAATGGTGTTCTCACGATCAATTTATATACATTGCATTCATTAGTATATTCGAATTCTAGAGCTTTCTATGCTAATGTTAGCAGCTTCAACATTTAGTGTTGCCATACTTACATTATTTGTAAAAGCTTTTCATTCAATATTGTATGTTTATGTTAATGCTATATTAATAATTTCTACAGATATGTTAACTGCTGTTAACATAAACAGAAAGGTCGAGAGACATCTTTCTCAATGCTTCTTGAGAATCGTTGAGAAGAATTATTTAACTTTAAACTAGCCGTTAAAACGGTTATATTTGAATTCAAGTACAATTTCATAACATTATTATAAATTTTTCTACAAAAGTCGATGCAACGATATAATATTTTTTAAAGACTTTTTTGTAAGCATAATAAGATTTATTTTCATTTAAATTGGACAAATATTTTAGAAGTTATGCGATTTTATATGGAATGATTTACTAGAACTTTTTATACGCTTTTATTTTTTTCCCAAGTATTTTTCAAATAAAATGATTTGCTTAAAAATATATTAAAAATAATTTAATACAGTTTTGAAATTTTTAAATAACTGCTTAAGTATATAAATGATTTGAAAGATTGTCGTCTATTTTATTGTATATGAAATAGCATTTAAAACTTTATATCTTTACTGTTATTTTGAAATAGAAAAGCAAATTTAATTAAGATTTAAATAAACACTAAAACTACGTCCTTTTGCTTTCTTCATTCAATTAAATTCAAAATTGACTTAAAATTTAGGTAGCTACGAAATCTTTAGTGCACAAACTATCATCAAAACGATTTTTTTTTAACTTTTGTCAGTTTTTCGCGTTTGATGACTTTGTTGTCTTTTTTTACAATTTCTTACTTTTTACAAGTTACGAAAAGTAATGGAACAAAGCTATTATTAACTGAAATCAAATAAAAATAAAGTATTTATTTTATTTTTGTAAAAAACAATATCGATTTTCAGTATGGTTCCCTTTGTCAGATTAGTAAAAACATATCTTTAATTATTAAATTAATTAATTCAATTAATTAAGTAAGAACATATCTATAATTATTAAAATCTATTCAATATTCCCTGAAATTTACGAACCATATATTCATGAAATTTTTTTTTGTATTTCAAAAACTCAAATATATATATATAATTTTATCGCCACTCATTATCAACTTAAATTTTTACCTATTAAAATCTTTTACATAATTTCGAATTTAAAAAAAAAAAATCCCCCTCCAAATGCTTTGGCTGGATCCGCGCCTGAATTTGTACACAGGAAAGTTGCACAATGTCCATATTGTTACGAAAATTAGTTTTGTAAATTTTAATTAATGATTTTAGTGTCTAACTTATCCAAAGTTTTTAGTTTTTAGAGTCCGTTTATTTAAATTTCATTGAAATTTCTTAATTGTGATTTTTCTAAATTCTAAAAGAATTCTAATTGGAAAGATAGATTTATTAACTAGGTAGGTAGGTAGGTAAAGAAAGGTTGCACAGTACCCAGAAGAGTACCTGTGCATCCACTCGTAGATTGTATAGAGAGAGTTTGTAGAAGAAATTATAGAAAAAGAACAGGAAAAAATAGAAAAAAGCTAAGATCAAGAAAAGTACAGAAAAGAATAGAAAAACCTGGAAAGGAAAAGTGCTACCGCCCTATATCATTCGCTCTAAGACAACGATCCCCTCTTAGCCAGCCTATTCCCATGACGAATCCTATCAAATTATCGAGATCGATCCTCGATATACTGTCCAATTCGTCAACGAATCGACTGCCTAACCATTTCTGTCCACTTAGTTGTAGACATGGACAGTGACATATAATATATTCTACCGTCTCTAGCTCCTCATCATCTTCGCACATCCTGCAAAGACCCAATTCCCTGTCATTCCCCCTATGAGACAATGACCTGTCAGAATACCTATCATAGTCTTCATGCCTAAAAGTAGATTTGTATTTGCTATATCAAGTTTAAGCCATAATACCCTTGATAATCTGCAGTCCGTTCTACGATTCCATGCATGATTGGTTCTATCCCGAATCCACTCTCTAATTAACCTGAAGTAAAAGCCTAGAGGTGGTCTCACACCAATCCCAAAGCTGAGCCGTTCCTAGCTAATTCATTAGCTATCTCATTGCCAATTATCTCGCAATGACCCCGTACTCAGCGGAGTCTAATATGATAATTTCTTATCAATCTCCTCAGAGCCTTCTTTCAGTCGCTAACTAATCTACACTTGACAAAATGTCCTTTCAAGGCCTTCAGCGCCGTTTGGCTATCTACATACAGAGTTACCTCTGTATTCTCTTCAATGTTCCCTGCTATCAATCCCGTGGCCCTAAGAATACCCAGAATTTCCGCCTGGAACACACTGCAACTATCCGAGAGTCTATACGTTTTCCTGATGTTCTCCTCAACCAGATACACATCTGCACCAGTGCCTGTATCTATTTTGGATCCATCAGTGAATACCGATACTCCACTGAATAGTTTCTCCCTGACCATTGGTCCCTACTCGGGATAATCAGTATAGGATTTTCCCCGAAGTCGACCTCCGTGCACATATAGTCCGTGGATCCAAAGGGAGCCAGGGCATGTCCACCGATATTGACCTCATTTAGAAGTTTGGAATGTCCTTTTCTGATTGATCCTGTAAGTCCTAGTTCAATAAGTCTAAGCAGGCTCCTTGGAGCCATTCCCATCACGACCTCCTCAATGGGTAGGAGATGCAGAATGACGTAAAGTGCCGCCTGATTTGTTCTTCTTATGGCACCTGTGATGCCAATCGAAGCACATCTCTGGACTTTAGACAAAAGATTTATTAACTACGTAACTAGTTATTTTAACATGAACATGTCCTATGACGTAGTCAATTAACACTTTTAGGGTTACATTCTGGACACAATGAGTCAATCTCCTTAAAACTATTTTATCGTCGATTAATTTAATAGCTACAAAAATGGAAATAGTGAACAAAGTTTTTTATAATTTTCTTATATTTACTTATATATAATATGTATGCGAAATAAAATTGCAACAAAATTAACAATTTTCAAATTTCTCAAAAAATTAACAAAAATCTTATGTTATTTTTTTCAAAAGATTCTTATTATGTTATTTTTTATATTTTCAAAATTTGTATCAGTTTTGGAGCAGATCTGAGCTTAAAAACTCGATGTTGGAACTTTTTGAAACTATTACTTGGTTATTATATCGTAGTTTGTCTTTCAATGTTGTCAAAAGGATTCTGCAAACTTTCCTCTATTTAAATTGGTCCAAAACTTATTAATCGATTTTAATTTAAAATTATTTGGAGATTTTTAATATTTACACTTTGATTTCATTTAGAGATTTTTACCACCTCTCAAAATCATCTTGTCATTATATCCATATATGAAAGTAGTTTAGAAAAGTATTTTACAATTTTTTTTGAATAAGGTGGTTCCTTTTTAAATATTTTAAAGAAACTAGAACTCCGATTTTATGCAAATTTTCGCATTATAATGATAAAACACACGTTTTATAAAAAGAATGATAAAATGTCTTAATCATAAGTACACAGTTATTAAAACATTGAATTCATATTTGATTTTAAAATTGGTAAAAAAATCGCCAGAAATTGTGTTATCTTCATCATTGGCTTTATAGTCACAAAGATAGGACCTAAAAATTTGAATGTGTTAGTGTATTTGGTTTACATACGCTCTTTGTTGAGAATGTTTTTGTTATATCAATCGTAGTAAATAATAATATTTTCTTACGCTATTTCTTATGTGAATAATATATTTACAGATATGCCGAAAAATTAAATCCCAAAAATAAGTGTTAAAATTAATAAGTGAATGATACTGTTTCCTGCAAGAAAATGGAACTATTGCAATAATATTAACTGATTTCGGTTCAAAAAAAAAAAAAATTATCTACTCTTGCTACACTAAGAAATAAAAGGTATTAATTAAAGCCCTGTGTAAAATGATTTGAAAAGCAACTCCATTTGATTTTTAAGTGTTTTGTTCATATGCAACATATACAATAACAACAATAAAGCAAAACTACAGGCGTTTAAGGCATTTGTCGAAAGCAAGTGATGTATCAAAAAAGACAAATCGCACAAGGCATTTAGAAATTATTTAATATACGCTAGTATTTTTAATGTTTTGCTTGTTTTTTTGTAATACGTAGCTTGATAATCTTGATAAATGTTTTTTCATATATAATATATATATATTACAAAAATGAGGTGTAAGTTTGCTTGCTATAGATCTCGATTGGATATCACGCTCACATTTTACGCCTACTTTTAAAAAAGTCTATTTTTCGATTTTACACGTTATGAATGAATATTTATATTTACGCTCAAATTTTTAAAGCTCTGAATCGTTTAGCTTAAAATATATCGGAGCAGAGGTTGTAGTACCCCCGCATAAAGCAAATATTCATTATGGCAAATTTCGCAGAAGCCTTTATCCTATCATAACGCATTGATAAAATGAAAATAGGACGGATAGGTTCAGGGAAGAGGTAGCCTTCATACGCGGAAAATATAAATTTTCTGATCTAAACGACTATTACAGTGAAAGTCTTAAAAAAAATTAAAAATAATTTTCATATCAATTATGGTGAATATCTCCGACGGGAGAAGTAGCTTCCATATAGAGTAAATATTAGTTATCGTATCAAGTAGGGTAGCAAAGCGCCCGGTAAAAGTTAGTAAATAGAAAATTTGTATTTAAGGAAGTTATAATCACTCCGG
Organism: Protocalliphora azurea; assembly: GCA_932274085.1. NCBI lineage: Eukaryota > Metazoa > Arthropoda > Insecta > Diptera > Calliphoridae > Protocalliphora > Protocalliphora azurea. The sequence goes on from OW026524.1 coordinate 5,096,889, forward strand.
TGCATAATAAATATTTTATAAATGTAAGAAAATATTAAATTTGAAAAGAGTACGGACTAAAATTTATGGACCGATTTGACTGATTTAAAAAACCAATATTCGAAAAAAATATTTGTGATAGATTTATGCAAGAATGAGACTCATAGCTTATATAAGAGCTTCAAAAAATCTAATAACTGGGTTAATAGTGGATCCACTTAGTTCATTTTTTCAACACAAAAACACTTAAAAAATTTTCCGATTTTTCTGTGAAGGAATGAAGTCTAGAGACTTCGTTATTGGTTGTTATAAATGGTAATAATAATAATAAAATTCAAAAAGATATAAACCGAAAAAAATTTCAATTTAAATCAATTACTTATATATGATCGAAAAGAAGAGAAAAATTTAAAAAAAAAATCATAACTTTCAAGCTTGATCGTATTGAACCAGCTCTTAATTTTTTTTTAATTTTTTTATGTAAAAAATTCAATTCAATTTGTGAGAAATTGCAGAAATTCTAGACACATTTGGACCTGATCGGAAATTTTATTTATGTCATTAAATGCACCTACCATTCTTACGATAGTCAATTTTCATATCGTTCTTTTGTCAGAAATATAAAAAGATCCAAAAAATTCGATCAGGAAGGAGAGATTTTTTATTTTTGTGCACATCATTGTTTCCAAACGTAAAGGAAATTCCCTTTTTGTATAAAAGTTTTTCGTAAATTTCAAATGTAGAGAAAAAGGGACATATTTTTTATTTTGTACCGATTGTAAGAATTTTTTATAATCTATAATTTTGTTTACAAGTAAACAAGAAGTTGTGTTGAAAATGTAACATTTTTCCATTAAAATTTGTATACCCTACACCATAGTTAGTAGTGGTATTATGCGTTTGTGTTGATCTTTGCAACGCATAGAAAAAGGTATCCAACGCCCACCTTAAAGTATACTAATCGATTCAGAATCTGGCTGGACGGCTGGCTGGCTATCCATGTAAAATTTGTGCCCAAAGTATGGATCGCAATTTTAAAGGTAATTCAATAAAATTTAGCACGTGGGACTTTTATGATACAAGGACGAAGCCTATTGAAGATGGTTGTGATCGGTCCATTATTTCACCCAGCCCCATATAAATGTTCTCCCGAATAGGGGTTTAACGATCATAAATGCCCTAAATATAGCAACAGTATCAATCCTTGTGCCAAATTTCATAAATATCGGTCCATAATTGACCATAGCTCCCATATAAAACTCTTCCGAAAATCACTTTAACGTGTATAAATCGCATACGATTGTTAGTACCGAGTTAATATTCGACACAAATAAGTTTTATGTAACTAGAAACAACATTACCAAATTTTATGAGAATAGGTCCATAATTTACCGTAGCTCCCACATAAACCCACTTCCAGTAGTCGCCCTAAAGTATATAAAATCATTTAGATGTTAGTATCAACGCATTATTCTATATTTGTATATTTTATTTTACGTTTAGTAAAATTGGCCACAGGTGTAATATAAGCTTCCTTCCCGAATTTTTATGCTCGTACACAAAGGTGTAGGGTATCATATAATCGACCTTGAGCGACTATATCTTTCTCTCTCGTTGATATTGATATCTTATTTTTCTGTCATTAGAAGGAAAAACAATTGTAAATGACAGTAATAATATACAAGCTAAATTTATTAATCAAATAAGATGCTCTTTAAAAAAACAAATAATATTAACTTTACAATTGTATTATTCTTCTTGTGTAGGGAAAATTTTAGATTTTTCTTCTGTGACATAAGAAAAAAGGGATTTTTTCGATCAGCGTAAGGATTTTTCAAAAAGACTGCTGACAACTCTGATGCCCATCAAAGTTTTATTATTTAATATTGTAGTTTTGCCTGGACTATTCAGGCTTATAGACTACTTTAAACATAAACTACTAGTTAACAATTTATCAATCATTAAAATCTGCTCCAGTATCTAAAATTGTGTTTATTTGTAAAAATTTTAAATATCCCAATCTGACTGAACTTCTGATTGGATGGCTGGCTTACTGTCCATATAAACCTTGTGCACAAAGTACAGGTCGCAATTTTGAATACAATTTGCTGAAATATGCAATTTTTATGAAACAAGGAAAAATTCTATTGAAATTAGTTATGATTGGTAAACTATTTCACCTAGCACCCATACAGATATCCTCCCGAAATAGGAATTTAACGATCATTAATGTCATAAGTATAGGAATATTTTAATGAAATTCGGTACAAATAAGTTTTATATAAGTATAAAATCTTGTGCAAAATTTCATGCAGATCGGTCCATAAATAAACATAGCTCCCATATCAAGCCCCCTTCCGAAAATTACTTTATATAAATCCTAAACTAAAGTTTATATCACGTTAATGTTAGAAAAAAATATGTTTTATACAAGTAGAAATTACAGTACCAAATTTTATAAGGATCACCCATAGTAGATTATAGCTCCCTTATAAGTCCCACTCCTGGGAATCAAATTAAAATACATAAATAACATAATATAATGCATACGTATGTTTCATAGAAATATACACTACGCTTATTACAAGTATCGGTCCACAATTGATCACGAGTCCCATATAAGACCCCTCCCCGAATTTTGATGCATTTTCACAATTTTTGAAATGGGATACAATAGTCAATTAAAAATAGTTTCGTACATTGTGGTTTCAAAACGATCATATCAGCAGAGAATTTTTAAAAACAAATGATACCAACAGCTTTTTTAATTTTATATAGTACAGTAAACTCGAATAGTGGAATCGTATTTCGTTTACCTCAAAGTTAAAATACAATTAAATGTTCAAAATCTGATAATTTTACCAAAATTAAAAAAAAAAAAAATTGTTCTAAAAATTTTATAATAAGCATAAAAGCTCACAATCAGAAAAGTAGCAAAAACAAGTTAGAGCGCTATATTCGGCTGTGCCGAATCTTTCACGTCCTTTACCACCTTATTGACAAATAATAATAATAAGCGCTTCTAGAAGGCTTTTTAATAGCTAGAAGAGCTTCTCCCTGAATTAAATGTTCGCGTATTTTTTACACGCGATGTCATTGATAACGAGTCTTTACACATTAGTGACCTAATGCGCCCTTCTAAATGATCTCTTGAATAAAAACTGCCAGAAAACCTTCTGAAGAAAAGCTGTCAGCAGGTCTTCTATACTATATAATAATATAATAAAATATTTGTCTATTTATATAAAATAACATTTTATTATTTTAAATTATTGCAAAAAGTTTAATACTTTTAAAAATCAGTATTAAAAAACATATCTGAACTTTTGACAAAATATCTTAAGTCGAGATAAAACAATTTATCCAAAAGTTTACATTTTCATAGAAATTGATGATTTCTTTAATTTATTTTGTTAAAAGTACACAAATATAATATAAAATAAAATATCTATAAAAAAATAAAATTAACTTGGAAAAACACAACCTACTCAAACAAAGCATTAAACAAAACTAAATGAATTCTTTTATTTATTTTATTTTTTTTCATTTCTCCTTTGAATTTTGATATTCTTTTTGTAATGGTTTCGGAATGGTTTTGTTTTTTCTTAAAATCTTTCTTAGAGAAGTGAATTAAGACGCTGTAGTTATATATATATATATATATATATGTATATATATATATATATATATATATAATGGAAGGTTAGCCTGAGCGACTGCATCTCAAAGAAGGTGTAAATAGATCTTCTATAAAACCTGCACGAAAGAAGCCTTCAAATTTTTACCGCTGGAACTGCTGTTGTTAACTAAACTGCTTGCTTATACAAAAAGAACAACAACACTAATAGTCACTACAATGCTTCATATAAATGCTGTTTGCTTATACAAAAAAGAACTACTAAATTTATATATACAAATGTTTGTATGTAGATACATGTATGCTTACACAAAAAACAATACTGAGTCATTGCAATGCTTCTATTTCCAACTAAAAAACATCTAAACATACATAAAAAATGCTTATGGCTATGTATATACAATAAATAACAAATGCTTGCTTATACGACAAACAACAACACTAAAAGTCATTGCATTGCTTTTGTATATAGTATGTTCTTGTGTGTATATTTTTAATAATTTTTTCATATTTTTGCCTATGACTCGGTTGTTTATGGACCGATGTGGTTAATTTAAAAAAAAAAAAAAAAAAAAAAACAGAAATTATACAGAATCATTACAAAAAAGCCCGATTTGTTAAAAAGTAGTACAAAAGTAAATATTTGCTTCATTTTCTAATGGCAATATTTTGACATAGTGTAGACAAAAAAAAAAAAAAAAATATATATATATATATATATACCTTTTAAAGTATATAAAAATAATGAAGAAAGTATGTTTTGATCTGTATAAATTAATTTTTTTTTGTTTTTGTGAGAAAAAATAAAAGAAAAGTCATCACAAAATATTTTTTTCTACTAGGCTGCAACAAATTGAATGCAAAAATAAAATAAAAAAAAAACGTTTTCTGAAAAGTTATTTTGGTCATAGAAAATTTAAGCTTAGTGTGTTTAATAGTTTTAACTTAAAAGTTTTGAAAAAATCGGTATAAGGTCACGCCCATCTCACATATATCCCGAAAATTAAAAACTCATTTCCTTTTAAAAAAGGGGACAAAACTTTACCAAAATGTTTGCTGTATTTAAAATAGAATATTTATGAAAATTTTTAACTAAGTGCAACAAGAATATGCCTACCCATATATCCTGAAATTAAAAAAAAAAATATCATTGAAATTTGGAAATGAAAATAAAATAATGTGTTTTCATACAAAATACTAGTCAAAATATTATAAAAGTAGCAAGGGTACACTTGCATACTTCCCACAAACCCTGACATCTTCTACTATTATCTGAACATCTGAACTTATATTTTTTCTTCATTAACAAATTAATTTGTCTAAAATCTCTCTATATTTGCCTGATCTTGTGGAGCTCCAGTCCAAATTATGTATTTTTCATTTTTTAATCTTGTATTAAGTTTTAAATTTAATATCACGAATATTTTAACATAAGGAATCTTAGATTTTAGAGAAGGAAAGAGGAAATTGGATTTTTTAAGTTTTTACAAAAATAGGTCACAAAATCAAAATAAAAGAATTATAATTTATATATATTTTTCCTATACTTCATCGAATCCATGCCATTTTTGTATAACATTTACATTTTAACATTTTTAACATATTTTTTTCTATTTTGCGTCATTTTGTGAATTTTATAATTGTGTATAAAATTATATCCTACTCTTTCTTAATTGTTTCTTAAACTTCGAAATAATTTATTTTTTATTTCAATTTAACAGAATAAATTACGTTTACATAATCTTTGAAATTTAAGTGCACGAACATTTTTTTATTTTTACTTAATAACAATATGTTTATTGTGTATGGACAAAAATTTACTGATTTTTATCTATTTGTGCAATTAAAAAATATTGTTACAACTCAAACATAATATGGTTAAATTCAACCATATTTTAATTGTGTTAACCATATTTTGTTTATAAACATAAAATCAAGTTCATATAAAACCAATACGAATGAATTGTGATTATACTAAGGTTATTTGACGAACATATTATTATATGTGTACTTCAACCATTTTAATGTTCTTTATCCAAACATAATATAATTTACTATCAAGCATAATATGACAATGTTCTATTATGGTTGCTATCAAACATATTTCTTCTTTGCACGTAATAACGGGAAATCACACTTTTCCATTAAGCTTTTTTTTTATTGTGGCAAAAAATATACTTTAATTAATTTTTAATATATATTAAAAAACTGTAAATAACTACAAAACACCAAAAAATTTTATAATATTATAAATATATATATTTTTTTACAAGCTTGCAAAAAAGTCATATGTTCTACAATTCTCATCTGATTTTATCAAGCGATAGCTCATTTTATTCCTAATAAAATATAGCATTAGGAAAAAGTTTGTGTCTTTAATATCTTACACAGTTTTGCTTTGAATATAAATATGTAAATACTTTTTGAAAAGGGTAAGATTTTCTCCTTCTAATGCCATTCAACTGGATAACAGATATTCGATGTAATTTTTAAAATCTGAAAATAGTTTTACCTAACAATTTCTAAATGTTATCAGGAAGTATAGCGGGTACTTAAAAACGTTAAATAGATATGTTAAATGCACTTTAACTCCAAAACTGATGATGGTACATAAAAATATACTTCAGTATAATTGTGTGCAATTTTGTAGTCTGTAAATGAATGTTATAATGGAATC